>JZKD02S1156734.1:24623-37768 GCA_000966675.3 Picea glauca
TCATCATTTGTTGTCAAAAACATCTTACACAAATAGCCAAAGCACTTCGCTATGAGACACCTTGTTCAAAATCTCTATAATAACATTCTACAATTTGTGTTGGGCACTATCCATCCCCTAAAGTTTGGTGTGTTGCATTAGAATGCTCAAGAAAACCCACAAGCAACTCTTGAGAAAGTTCAAGTATTTCAAAATGTACACAGTCTCCAAAGTATCTCTCACCTTTGTGGCTAGCTGATACCTATTTTACATAGCTAAACATTGAATTGTATATGTAGTACAAGAAATTTGAATTTGTAGAATCAACAATTACAAACTTTCCAGTGCACAAAAATGCCTCAATAAGATTAAATTGTTAAAGGATATGCAATTCTGGCTAGTTTCTTTATCTTGATTCATATCACTACCTCTTCATCCACCCCTCACTAGATGAAGAGGCCATAGATAAAGATATTCCCGAAATACTAAGTTACGAAGTAATGTTTGCATATGAAGAGGGCTTGGCCATGAGTTGTGATTGGGTATGAACCATCTTCGCTCTAGCTTCGTCAAAGCCATACGCTTCTTGGAGGAGCCCTCACTGCAAAACATCGTGCAGCCCAAGGCCAACATTAGTTAAGAGCAACACGGTTTTATAATCCTTAGCTTGACATTAATCCAAAAATCAAAGTTAGTTTATACCTTTAATTATCTTCCGAGTATCAAAAGTTGGGGCCGCTTTCCTTGAATATTTGTATCCATTTTAGAAACTTAGCTTAAGACTGTCAATTTATAAGATAACCTGATGAACTTTTAACATTATATAATAAACCTATATAATATAACCCTGTGTATTATATTATAAATATATAATATAACCTTATATATCTAAATACTTTCACGGAGTGGCATGACATAGATTTTTCAGGTCCAATGCAAGGAACATACCGAGTCAGTGACAATACTTCTTTCTATTTTACCCCCACAATTATTTTTTGGTCATTCTACGTTTTGGTTTTGGTTTTTTTACGAGAAATTATTCTTTTTGAAATCCAAATTGTTAGATATATAAATTTGAGTGGTTAAGTTGGTATAATCTTAGTGATGGACGTAGCGCAGGTAGAGGTGGAATTGAGAAGTCAACCGCTCCATCTTGGTTTTTTGGTCCTTCTCGACCTCAACTAGCAGTTTGGTAATGGTTTTCAGACTGCTGAGGCGACTCAAAATTTTGTTCAACAGTTTCTTGTGTTCCTTGTTGTCCTCCAGTCTAGTGTCTTCCATTTCTGAGCTCATTTTGTCGATCATCATCTTTGTTAGCCACGCCATTTCCACCGTTTTGTGGTAGAGGATTTCCCTCGGATGTGTGGCTCCCGAGTCAGTTACCCAGTCCGCTTCTTGAGTTAGAGCATCTCATGCTTTGCCCTTGTGTTTTTCTTTGATTTCCTTTTCCCACCGGGTAATGGTCGCTTTTCCTTTCGGTGCAACCAGAGTATGAAAGGTGCCCTCCGCGTCTTTTGCCAGGTAATTATTTTTTTTGGGCGGCTCTAAGTTTTGGTTCTTTTATTGAGAAATTATCCATTCTGAAATCCAAATTGTTGGATATGTAAATTTGAGTGGTTAAGTTTGTATAATTCTAGTGCCTTATGGGTTTTTCAGGTCGTGAATCCATTTATACATTCAGAAATACAATTTAAACAACATAAAATTGTAATTTTACCCAAATCTATATCACCTAATTACTACAAAATATGCCAAAAACTTTTAAACAAAGTCTTATTTTGATGCACTAACTTTTAATTGTCCAAGATCAAGATGAATGATAAATGATTGTGGTTTCAATTTACTCACCTCATAGCATTGAGTTTTAAAACTCTATTTTTAGCCCTACCAAAGTACACTTATACTTTTCATTTTCAAATGGCATTATTTTAGTTTCATGTTATAAATTTTTTCAATGTTTTCAAAAATTAAATTTTTTTAAAACTGAAAATAAATTTTTAAATTTCACTTATTTCATTTTCTAATTGGTCCAAAAGATCGAAACATAAATCTATAAAAAAATTATTTTATTTTTAAAATACAAAAAGAATATAAAAACTATTTAATATGGAATTTTCTAATAATATCATGTGGCAACTTTCACATGTTATTGTTGATTTTTGTTTACTAAAAATATAACATATTCCTATTGAGGTGAATGAAAATGTAGAACTAATTTAGGAATGTTTTAAATTTAATAAAGAATCCTAATATTATAGTTAGAGTTATTTTTTTTCATCCTAATTGAATGATGACTCCATAAACTTGTAAAAGAAAAAAAAAAAGCTTCTTAAAGATTAAAATATTTTTCCATCTAAAAAATATTATTAAAGTTGATTATCTATATGATCAAGTTTTTTTTCTAAATATGATATTGATTAATAATGAAAGTTGTTATTAAACAATTTTTTTTATAATCATAAGAAAACTTATATATGTCAAATATTTTTTAAAACTTATAATCATATAAACACATGTATATAAATAACTTCAATCTGTTTTCTTTACTAATAAATAAGAAATTTTTTAAATTTAAACTATTTCTTATAAAAACAATGAAAATATTTGAAAATATTGTTAAAATTGATTATTTATGTGATTAAGTTTTTTTTCTAAATATGATACATAGTATTTATGAAAATAACGTGCATTTACTATTTCTCCTGGAATATAATGCTACATTTGCATAGTGTTTTAAGTGATATTTCTCTCTAAACCAGTGCTTCCCACTAGCCCTCATGTTTCTGCTACATAACTGAATACTATGCCTTGAAAGTTGATACACTGTTTGAATTTGTTTAATGTCCTAATTTTATCTCTATTGATATTACAGGAATTCAGGAGGGTTTGTAGAAAAAGCAACAGTCGTGATATTACAGGAATCCAAAGAGAGGTTTGTAGTAAGTGACTGCAAATAAAGGCAAAGATAGAGATAATAGAGAAACTTCTTGAACAACTTTGATATCAAATTGAGAAATGTTTTCACTTGGTTCAGAATGAAAAGAAAAGTTGCTTTGTTATTCTCTTCCAAAACCCAAAAGTAGTATTAGTCATTTACACTTGATCTTAAATAAATGCAAAAAATGCACAAAGATATTAAACCCCCAAAAATCATTTAACCAGCCCAAAAGTAGTATTAGTCATTTACACTTGCTCTTAAATAAATGCAAAAAATGCACAAAGATATTAAACCCCAAAAAAACATTTAACATCCTGGTTAGAAGTTAGTTTAAACCCAAAAGTAGTATTAGTCATGTACACTTGCTCTTCCTTAAATTAATGCAAAAATTGCACAAAAATAGTAAATCCCCAAAAACACATTTAACATTATGGTTAGAAGTTGGTTACTGAGCCAATAAGTTAAAACTTTCAGGTTGTGTCTAAAAGCTCAATATGATATGACAATGGATTCAGAGAAATCAAATACATGTATCCTACATTAAAACAGTTAACTGAAAGAATGACAAATCTGTTAAGAAACATGAGGTCAACAACTATAATTTCAAAAGAATTAAATCTTCCATCGGCATAGAACATTCAAGAGTATGCTTATACCAATAACTTAAGAAGATCAAACATATGCATGAAAAATATTGTAATGCTAAACTATAAGAGTCAAATGCTTTTCAATCAGAGTGTATAGAAAAAATGGGAAAACAATGTAAACTAAAAACTCTAAAAACAATTAGATTTCAAACCTATCCCATTTTCTAATCTACAAAATTTTCCCAGAAGTTTTCTAGTGAAGAATTTAAAATTAAATATTAGCCAACAAACCTATCCTTGTAGGTGGTAGCAATAACTAAAAGCATGGAATCTTATTTAAATAGAAACCCAACAAACAACTTGAGTAGCGACTCCTCATTATATTTTTTAAAATTAAAATTACATTTTAAAAAATGAAGAGAAATGAGGCACTTCAACCCGGGAAATTTATACATTATTCATGAAACTTATGCTAAAATAACACATTATGCAAGTTAACAAGTGGACATTGTGGATATCCAGCACTGCCACATGTGGTCAGGAGTTACATGCCCACTGAATAAAAACAAATTAGAGTCTTATTTTGATAATTCAATGCTTGTTAGTCATTTGATAATTCACTCCCAAAACATCAAAAAACCTTGTTTTGTTCTGTTTGTTCTTTTTGCCTCCTTCAAAGGGACCCTGCATGGAAAATGTGGTCGAAAAAATGAAGGAATCGCTCTCTCGGCCACTGTTACTTGATCAATCTCTAGTTGGAAGGCTGCAGAGACCACTACTTGAGAGACTATACGTAACACACCTGACCCCCTAAACCCTACTTAGGCTGGTTGGGTGTCAACATTTCTCTGTCACTAAGCTTTTGATTTTGGGTTTACATCCCCGATTCAACCTCCATCCTGCATGATAGTCACATGGACTTCCTCCACATCATCTGCACCTCAATGTAGAGTTTCATGTGTGTGAGGTGGTAGTGACAAGTCCTCAAACTCGTTTCCCTTCATCGACAACCTTTGGTGGAATGCAACAACACAAACCAAGAACAAACGTTCCCAATCAAATGACTCAAATTCACTATTCTTGGGATAGATCAACAACTAGCGGTGGATCAATATTTCTTTACATCGGGAAAATAGTTCATTCCATTCCTTAATCTACTCTTGATTCAATTCTTCCGATAGTCCTGCTTTCGACGAATCCAATGGTCATTGGACTGGGAAAATCAATGATCTCTATTTCCTCGGCACCCTAAAACCACACAATGACTAACACCTTGCACACTCCCCGCCAAATGCTTTGTTGGTGGGGCCTACGAAGAATTCTACGACTAAAATCTTATGGAGTTGCCTCCCCTGCAAATCAACGATTCTCGCTCACTCGGGATTTAGCCATCATGAAACACTTAAGCTACATGATCATGTGATTTGCCAAACAATCCTTTCAGAACGAGAATTTCTTCGATAAATCCAACAATCATTGGATCTTTACATCCGACGGTCAACATTCAATCAAATCTCTCACTTGCTCAGTGCTTAACTGATGTTACCTCTTCGACAGGATATATCTTTGAGATGGATCATTACTATATCCAATGACTCAAATCCCATCAGCTTCAACACCGACATATATACAACTCTTACCACTCTTGGGATTTCGACATCGAGTTTTTCTCATTGGAACTTATGCATGCTCCTTCCCACAGACTTTCTCAAAATCCACTATTCTGACAGGCTTATCGACTTAGCACTCGACAAATCTATGGTCTAGATCGCATTAGCTTGTCTTCGCGATAAATGGATGATTCTCATTGTCAAAGGACTTTCTTGTCAGGAAATCCACCTTGGTCTCATTTTCTAGGTTTTCCCCAAAGGATCCACCTTCTGATAGGATTCCTCCAAGGCATGGATCTCCGACAAACAATCGAGATCGTCTCTCCTCACTTAATCAACGACCGACATTTCCCTCTAGGTGTTGACAAAGATTTCTATGGGGCTAAGGATTATGTATGGACCTACCAGGTCCCCGGTCTTCCCTAGTGCCTTCCTATAGAAATTTTAACTCTCTTTCCTTAAGCTTTCAACCCACTTCTCCACATGCAATAAATAATCTATCAAGAAACCCCAAATGAAGGTTTTATATCTTGCAAACTTTCCATTTCAAGACTAGAGAAAACACAGAGTTTTTAGCCTTCACTGGCCTTCCATACACAATTATCATAGTTAATTCATTAACCCTTGAAGAGGAGATTGCATTACTCCATTTCAACTCAAAATTAACATTCATTCATCATATTCAAAATATTATTGAGAATAGAATGCAATTTACAAACATTAATAAACATTCAATGGGCATATAAAAAAAACACTTATCTTCTCAGTGAGATTTTTGATCAGTGAACTGACTGAGGGTGAATGCCTTTCCACCCAACTGTAGGCTATGTTTCACTTTTGTCTTTCTACAGCAAGGCACCCCCGTGCCAGAAAATGATACCACCATGGGACTCTCATAGGTTGGCTAACAGATCAAGGAATCGATTAGGAAGGTTACTCTCCTTCACTCCACTGGAAACAAAAAAAAATTCCCCATTGAGCTTAGGACCTCCATGAGCTTATTGGGCACCTTCCTAGTTGGATTTACTTTGCACAAGGGAGTACCTTCTCTACTACACAGTCCCTCGATGACCTCCCCTTACGAGTGTCAGTTTATTTCTAGCAAGCACTAACCCGTGGTCCTCTAGGCTCCAGTTTGGAAATGGGTATTTTCTATTCCAGGGTGACCATTCATGTCTTGGGAAAGCTTCCTATTTTCCTCACAAAAACTTCCCAGTTTTTTCTCTGTTGCTCAAGTTTGTGTGTGTGATCTCTATCTGCTCATTCACCTAACCATCTCTTTGTGAGTCTGGCTAATCATCTTTGTTGTGAATGTTCTCCGTCTCTCTGTGTATTGTGTGTGTGTGTCCTCCTATGTTTGTGCCCTCTTTCTCCTCATTCCTTTTCCTCTATTGGAACATTTTGCATGTTCCTTAGGATTCCCACTCACTTCCGTCAAAAGAAACTCCCAGGGGTCAAACTCTTGAATCGAAGGGGAAATTATGGGTGCTTTCGGCTAATATCTCCAACTGACCCATCACTCCTATGAGTACAATTCTGATGTAACACACCCAACCCCTTAAATATGGTTTTAGGGATGGGGCCTCAAAATTTTGCTTTCCTCCATCACCTCGAATCCTCTTCTTGAGGTCTCCAACACCTTCTGCTAGTCAAGATATTTCCAACCACTGTCTCCATGCTCAAATCCAAGCTATGGAATGGAAGTTACGCCCTTCCGAAGTTCTTCGAGCTTCATTGGTGAAATGCCACGTGGCGCCCACATGGGTCTGTCTCGGTTGTACTATCCCAAGGTTCCCTAAAGTCCTGGAGCTACCTAGCGTTCCTATATCCATGGTGGAAATCCATCCATTGTTAAAATACGCCGACAAGACTTCATCCTCATTCGACGTACAGGGTTACGAGAATTCGGCGTTCGACGCTTCGACGTCGAACTCCCTTTTTTTGTTTCTACGTGCATATCCTCTAAATCCCTGAAGCTCCGAAACTCTGCCATGTGGCTCCCACCTTCAACTCTTTGACTCATCCTACTGCACCACCCAAAACCTTCGGAGTCCCAAAAATTCGAACTCTCGAGGTCCTGCCACGTAGCTCCAGCCTTCAGCCCCTTTTGGAGAATAAATTCTAATTCTCTAATTCTCCCAGAGTTTCGAACTCTCGGGGTCCCATTATCCATTAGGTCATGTAACCATGCACCAAGGAATGACACATGACAGAGGACATAGATGACACATGGACCTATCAATGGGAGACACATGTCACGTTTCAGTGGGCACATAGTGTCTGCAAAAATCTCGAATCAAGGTGACACGTGGCACACCGAACATGGATCCACGTCACCATGGGTGACATCAGCGTGCCAAATCACTCTGGAAAGACAACCTTCCAACAACCCTTAGATCTCACGGTCGAGATGTGTCTACGTAGATCCATAGATATATGACCTTTGTTACTACATAACTTCAACTTTCGGGTTTTCTACTCGCTCCAAACTCCTTTTCTCCCGGAGTAGGACTTCGCCAAAGTGCTACACGCAAGTCCTTCCACTGGTTGATCGGATGGTTGAGAGGGGTTCTCAACGAATTCCCTCGATCAACGACTCACACCTCCTTACTATGTCACGAAGCCACTACACATGGCATCACTGTTGCTCGACACGTGGACCCCCATGTGCTTCCGATGTGATACACACATCCCTATGATCAAACGGTCGAGAGGGATCCTGAAGGATCCTTAGATCCAGGGCCTGTGTCTTCTCCAGGATCTAGGCTTCAGAGCTTTTCACGCCTTGTACCAAACTTCCTTCCAGATTTTCGAACTCCGAACACGCGAAGGACTGTGATGAACAGTCCATGTGTCCTCAATAATGAGTGGTCGATATCTACTCCGACCTTCGGGGCTCTGGGAGTTCTTGACCCAAGACACACCACACCTCATATTTTCTGAAGTGTCGAACTCTGAACCATGATCGATTTGTTTCCACGTGCACCTGGCGCCAATGGCCAGGATTTGCTCCATCTTCAGAGCTTCGCAAAACTTGCACACTCTTGCAATTTCACTTCGATTTCGCAGGATATTACCGGACTTCCGGATAACCGTTGATCTGCGGACACGCGTCCCTCTGCTACCAATGGCCCATATTAACTTTGGGCTTTAGGACTTCAGAGAGTTCACCTCCTTTACGACGAACACACAAAATTATTCAAACTCGCGAAGTCCAAAGGAATCGAGGGGTTAACACCCGCACTTCTTTTCCAGATCCAACGATCATGAAAGACTTTGGTTTCCTCCTGAACATATCTCATCCGCTCGTCCTCCAAACAAAGGAATCCTCCCTTTTGAGACCTAAATATCGTTATATTTCCTGAGCTTGAGACTTAGAAAAAACCTCCTGCGTACTCTTTGCGCTTGCTCACCTTGAGATCCTTTCA
The DNA here is from genome assembly GCA_000966675.3 of Picea glauca. Lineage (NCBI taxonomy): Eukaryota > Viridiplantae > Streptophyta > Pinopsida > Pinales > Pinaceae > Picea > Picea glauca. The sequence continues at coordinate 33,166 of JZKD02S1156734.1, forward strand.
ATGCTTCACTAAGTGTTGGCCATGTGCATGCTTTGCATGGGTCTCTCCTTCAATATTTTATACTTAGATGAGTATATGTGTACTCCTTGAACCAGGATTTTAAAAGAGAAACAATTTGAAACTTATATAATATCAAAGGTTCATTCCTTCAACCATGAAACACACACACAAGCATATAAATCCGAAAATAGATAACATAACATTACCCAATTAACTTCAAGATAAGCAAACTCAGACATTCAAAACATGCATTTCAATCCAAGTGCACAAGGTAAACAAAATACTTATCTATTACAGTCAATTACCGAGAAACTGACTATGGGTGTTAACCTCTCCATCCAACCACAGGCTCATAGACTTTCATTCCTAACACTCTGTCCAACCTCGTGCCAAGCCATGATATCACTAGGGAAATTTTGCAGTCTCTCAGAGATTCTCTCTCTCCATCACAACCTCTGTGAGGTTTATCAGATGCTCCCTCAACATCAAGCTCGTGACCTTCTGCTCAGGTCCTACTCTTAGAAAATTCTCTGAGATCCTCTCTCTTGTTCCCTCTAGCAACCAGAATAGATTATCAAGCTTCCAGTTCTCTTGATCCAAAATTGGATCCAGGAGCTTGATGGGGCTCAGAAAGGCCTAAAAATCAAAGTTCTCAGAATGACTTCAAAATGGACATGTGCGTAGGCCTCATTGATACAAACCCAATGCAACTTGAACGGGATCAAACATACGTCGTATGCTCCAGATATCACGATATGTTCATTTGGCCAAATAGGCAAAGAAAAAATGATGATTGTATAGTCCGTACAGTGCCACGTGATAGCTGGTTGTACAGGTCGTACGGTCATACAACTGATGTGGCAAGGTACATGTGGTAGGGTGACTGGGCGTACAAGTTATTGATGTGGCAGTTACACATGGACCAATCAAGGAGTGACACATGTCACCACTGCAAGGGTGACACGTGGCACATTAGTACTGATGACATGGCAGGGTTGTACGACATGTGGCTGGTATAGTAGCAGGATTATATAACATGTGGCAGGTACAGTGGAAGACACTCGACAAACAGGTGGACCATTCAACATTTGACACGTGGCATAGGTTTCGGTGAATGGTGAGGTGCCACGTGGCCCAGACATGGGATGCCATGTGGCACCCATTCATTGGTTCGTGGTTGCAAAAATATTGGATTTCATGAGGTTCGATCGCGCGACCTCCCACCGGGATATGTTTCGGTAGGGTCGGGCTACCCAACCCACCTGCACTATGGGTCTTAACCCTAAAGCTCTCCACTTGTATTTAAAGTTGCATGTGGATTTTTTTGGGCGCGGAAAGGGTCGGGGCTTGGTCCCAACCCTTGGTTTAAACTCCCCATAATACCCTTCATATGTGACCACCCTGCTTACCATGGCATGCGTACAACAGTTGGGGACTAGCCCCGATCCTATGGGATTGCTATACGACCCGGTGGCTCCACCTTTACACTGGGCGCTCGGATAAACAGTTAGCACCTGGTCAGTCAGGCTTTCTCACCGACTAGGGCGCTAGTCTAGGGGCTACACCATCGGGGGGTTTAACAACCAAATGCGTGTGGAGCTTTAGGATTTGGGCATATGGCAGGTAATGTGACCAGGGGCCGAGAAGTAAGAGTCCAATGCGCTAGGAGAATAATGCCTGGCCACGTGGAGACACCCCACATGACCAGGAGCCCTACGAAAGGGGGATGTGCCCTGTTTTTGGAAAATAGTGGATTTTTAACTATATTATATGATTTTTTGGGTATTATTCAACAATTTTTGGAGTTTTTGGTCATTTTGGGGAGATATTGGGCTCTTTTTGAGGCCATATATTGGGGGGAAGTTGGGAGATGGTTACCAACTTCAGATCTATATAAACCAGGGCTTCTTGAAGCCAATGGAGGACATTTAGAGTAGGTTTATGCTAAAGATTTTCCAAGCCAACGCCATTTTTATGCAGGGAATCTATTGAGGAGCACACCTTTGCGGGCCATTTTTGGGAGCTCCGATCATCTGATTTCAGTGTCGTTTATTTTGTTGGGTTCTAGAGATCTGGTAGAACAAGACCAAATCAATTTTGTAACGTTTTGGCACTGCTGTGATGTACTTTTCAAGCTTTAAACATAAATAAGAAAATCTCACCCACTGAGACAAAGGCCCGGAGACATAGGCGAGATTTTCAAACTCCGTTATCACTTTGGTGTTCTATGGTTTGTTGTTATTCTTTATTTATTTCATATCTGTATATGTTTATGTGGATGTCATATTTATTCCTCTTTCATTAGTTTCCTAAATGGTTAATAAACACATGCATAATAACTCAACCATTGTCATTTAAAATATCTTTTCGGATCATCTCTCCTCTCAGTTAGAGAGCCTCCCATGCTCTTTCTCTTTTTCTCTACATATCCCTAGTTGCATGCCCCCTTGTGGCTTGATATTCTTTCTTCTCTTCCTTCGCATGTATTCTTGCATGCCTTTTCCTCCTCAGGAAGGTTCTGGAACCACCCTGTTCCTTCTGTCAGAAGGAAACTCGGGTCAGTCTGGGCCTGCAAGAAAAATGCCCTCTATGGTACTTCGGGATGACAATTTTCTGTCTCCCCAACCAGAACCTCCATGCTTCCATTCATTGGGGTAGTTGATTGTCCAACCACCAATCCTTTTCTTATTAACTAATTTCTCCTTGGGATCAAGATGACACTTATTATTTTAGCAAATAGAATTTGGGGTCATTTTGACATAATGAACCCTCTCTATCGTTTCCTCACTCTCTCCTCTAGTGATATCATGACCAATACTTCAAGGATTCACCCCCATAGTCAGTTATTGGCAATCTATACAATAATGCATTTACATTGTTCCCATGCCATAACATGGTGATCATAATTACTGATTAATTACAAGCTGGGGGAAACAGGGGTATTACATGTGAAGGTAGTCATAACAGTTCCAACTACTTGATCTGAATGCCATTATTTGGTTTCTTGTGGTTAGGGTTAACATGGTACTTTGGATAGGCTATGAATTCAAGGTTTTGTGGGTGTGAGTTGGGTTTCTGGGAAAGCTTTCTATTTTCCTCATGAAAACTTCCCAATTTCTCGATCAGTAGCTCCCACTTGTGGTATCATGGTTAGTACTACAAGGCTCCCCTCTTAATCATTTGATTGGTGTTTCTATTAACATAAACATAATTACAGTCTTTATCAATTACAATGCATGAAGTATTAAACATAATTACAGACTTGGGGGAAAATGGGGTTTTACATTATATATATCTATCTCTTTCTCTTGTATGTCTCTATCGGTGGGATGACCTTCCTCCCTTTCCCTAATGTTCTTATTTGAATGGATTCGATCTGTTCTATTCTATACTTGAGGGGATCCAATATGGCTCCACCTTTTTTGGTATTTATGGCTCCTCTTGATATTTCTAGTCTCAGGGGCAGAGAAAACTGAGACAAAGGCATCACCATCTCTACAGTGTTCATTGAAACAACAAAGACTAGTAGGAAGAGCAGACCAATTTTAGTCGACTGACAGTAGCAAAGGGAATTTCAACAATATCCAATGGATCAATGTTATAGGCAGAAGCATTTGAATAAGATCCAATTTATGAAGTGGAAATAGTTTAATACAAATATTTAAGTAGTCCTCTGCATCAATTGCATTTGGCACTCAATGATAGGTAGGTAATTGATTCAATATTTATCAACATTTTCTATCTATCGGTAGCAAATCCATCTCAAATAGGAATGGTCCCACTTTGTGTAGTGGATGAGTGCACACGAGTAACTATCTATAGTGGATGAGTGTGAGTAAATTGGTGAAAGCGAGCTATCATTTGGAGGGCCCTCAAACCTCGAGTAGGGATGCAGGGGATGGGGATGCAAGGAGAGTTGGTGTTCCTTATTGGAAAGAAAAACCAAGACTATTCTTCATCATCGGACAATGGATAGATTGCGGGTCATCATGGTATGAAATGTTTGACAACCGAAGTTGGAGTTGTACGAAATGTTTGACAACTGGAGTTCTATAAATACAATGTGGTTTGGTTGACATGATTTGTGTGGTTGATAGTTTTTTCTCAAAATCTATTCCTATATACATGCCTTCAACATAATTAAAAAAAAGGTTATTCTCAGTGGGGGATTTTTATTCTCTGAAGACGAATGCATGTGACAAGTTATCATTTATTTCGTAATACAGTGAAAGTCTAGGGTCAAATATTACATGGTGCTTTTTCTTCATGGAAACCTTGCATCTGCAATGATGTGAGAAAATTCCTTGTATATTTCCTCATTGTCGGTGACAACTTTGTACCCATGAACCGTCTCTTCCAAATATCTTGAACCATGGTGGGCTCATGTCAAACATCAAATACTTGTGTTATATGGTTACTTGTATTCAACTCATTATTTCCTCTACTACAATTTGATTGTTTTCACATTATGTTTTCTCTAATATTACCCCCAACCCCCACCCTCATATATGTGAGGGTGGGGGTGGGGGTGGGGGTGGGGGGAATAATAGAGAAATCATATTACATATTACCCCCCACCATGGTGTTTTGGGTAATATATGAG
>JZKD02S1156734.1:37939-60074 GCA_000966675.3 Picea glauca
CTCACCATCATATATGAGGGTGAATATGTTTTCTCTATTATCCCCCCCACTGCCACCCCCACATATGTTTTCTCTATTATTCCCCCCAGCCCCACAATCATATATGAGGGTGAATATGTTTTCTCTATTATTCTCGCCACCCCCACCCTCATATATATGAGGGTGGGGGTAAGGGGAATAATAGAGAAAACATATGTCTTTGCACCTTTAAAGAAAATTGATACTTTATAACATCATTCACATAATGTTGAAAATGGTATTTGATTTTCATTGAAAATGAAATACATATATGTTGGATTATTTGTTTTTTAAGGGAAACATTCAAATTGACAAATTGTACATAGAATTCCAAAAAATCAATATTGGCATTATTTTCGATATATTGTTGTTGTACCATCAAATCTATGGCCTTGTTAAATTGTGTGTGTCTTTGTCTTTGTCTTATTGTAACTTTTGGTTTTAAAATTTTAAATGTTAATCATGATCAAAGCCATGGCTTTTTGAAATATCTCTCTCACTCTTCATATGTGTGTGTGTGTGTGTGAGAGAGAGAGAGGGAGAGAAGATTGAGAGAGATCTTTTAAAAATCCATAGCTTTGATCATTCTCGAAAAACAAATGTGATTTGCTAACCACTTTGAAAACCACCATGTATTAGACATTGTAAAATTGTAAAAATTATTTTAAAAAAACATTTATTCAAAAAATACAAATTATTTGTTTCCTTTAAATTTAATATTTCCTTTCATAACATTAATTAGATTTTGTAACTTTCATAAAAATAAAACAATAATTATACTTTATGATGATGATGGTGGTTAACGTCCACTGAGACCAAAATTGGTCTATTGGACCTTAAGAAAAGTAAGAGATTACTTGGATTTCTTTAAAATGTTATTTCGATGCTAGAAAAGCATTAAGAGAAGTGTTCCAAGATCACTAAAGTTTTGATGACATAGAAGGTTAGGAAGGTCGGTATTGTGACAAATATTTTGAAATTGAGATCTAATTTGGGTATACGTAGGGTACTCTAGGAGAAAGTGTTTTTCATATTCAACCCTCTTGGTGTTACAAAGGTGATAGATTATTCTCTGCCATGGTGTTTTGGGTATTACACAATGCCTTGTTTCACTATGCAACTCATGAGAAATAGTTCTTATTTTAGCAATATTGATTATCTTCTTTACATTGGTCAAAACAGAGAGATACTTTTTATCTTCAAGATTAGGGTTAACCACCTCCTTATAATATATTAATTTTATTTTATCCTCTAATTCTTTATCACACCATAAATTCTCCTTAAATTTAACTTGTACAATATTTCCAATCTCATAAGTATTCTGCAGAATAACTTCTTCTTTTATTCCCCAATGATTTAACCAAGGCTTGACATCATTATGTCATCCCTGCTTGATTCGTTGGTGATTTTGGATAGAGTCTAAATTATCCAAGTGGACATTGGTGGTCTCCCACCTATTCCACTGGCTCAAAATGCAGTCTCCATCTTGGTAGTTTTTCTACAATTTTTCGGGTCCCAAACTTCTGGGGTTGTTTTGAGGTCCTAAATGACATTTTTTCACATTCCAGGGACTGATTGTTAGTAATAGGCTCCTGCTTGGGCCCGACCAAAATGTGTACTCCTCGGCTAGACCTTTCTGACGAAGTATTGAGTGCCCCAAATGGAGATCGTATGCAAAAACTACGCCCTCGAGAAGTTGACGCATTAATTACCCCCATAGGGGCCCACACACATTTTGGCGTTTCATCTTTTGAGGTTAGGTTTTTGTATGTTTAGGGTTTTATCATTAATTATTTATGTTAAAAATATCTTTTGAGCCTCATTGTAAACAACTTCTTGTTAATGAGCACAACCGACACATCTCTCTCTTAAAAAATAAGCTACCACCATTATAGATAGCTTATGTGCCTTGCATTTTACAATGTTTTATATTCTAGATGGTCATTAATTGAATCTAATTTTTATTGTATTACTATGTTCCTTGCAATATCTTTGTGTATTTCCTTATTATATCTTTGTTATATTTATGGCTTCATGTCGTTCTCAAAATAATACGGATCACTGAAGAAATTTTGGGGATCCTCTTGTCTTCCATGTTGTTTATTTTGTTCTTGTATATTAATTACCTAATCATAGTTGTGCTCTCAATGGGGGAAAGGCTCGCTTCTATGAGGAGGATATGATAGAGTGTATTGCCTTTAATTTTGAGATGACAAGTTATAAAATGCTTTTGGATCTACGCTATCTTTCTATAGGATTCTTGAGAGATATTGAATCCCCAAATTTCACATCCATATAATATGACATGAGTGACAAGAGTCTCAAAGATGAGATATTTCTTATCCCATATCCAAAGGTCTGATAATTTACAATTATTTTCAAGCCCAATATAATACTATTTCCACCCTCCATTTATCCTTTTCTCAATGTTATAGATCCAATAATTAAGCTTGTGATGAATATTAATTCCAAGATACTTTTATGAAGGCACTTCCTCCAAGATATTGTTTTCATATACAAAGTATCATAGATTATCTTATCGAATTTAATGATTATGACCTTCATTTTGTCAGTGTTCAAAATCATACTTATATTATAGAAAAAGTCCTTGAGGATTCTAAGTTTCTTAGTAAGGTCATACAGATTCCTTACCATAAGAACAATATCATTGGCATAGAGAAGAAGAACGATTACTATAATTCTAGCAATATTTGGTCCAACACAATATGTGGCTTCCAAACAATCTTCTAACTTGTCAATGTCAATGCCAAAAAGGGTAGGGGATAGGGGACAACTTTGCTTGACTCCTATATTATAGTTAATTTCTTCTGACCAACCTTTAGTGCTCTTAAACTTTGTAATAACGTTCTCATTCAACCTTACTGTAGTAGCTCTCAGATTGGAGGGAACTTTTAGCTCTTCTAACCTATTACAAAGGTTGATCCTAGGAATATTGTTAAAGTGTTTCCAAAAGTCAACGAAACAACAAAGGAGATTGGTTTTATTGTTGCAACACTCATATACAATGATCCTAAGCGCAATAAGATGGTCCAAAGTTGAATGAGAACCTATAAAACTGGTATGATCTTTAACTCTTTTTCTGTGGCTTTCTATCCATATGCTTATCTTCTTTTCCAAAACATTTCCATAAGCTTGGCTAAAATGGGGATAATCATAATGGTCCTATAATTAGAGGGATTGTTTTTATCCCCAGTTTTAAAAATAGGTACAATGAGACTTTGAGTTCAAGGTTTGGGGAAGCCATGCTTGACTGTTAAATTGAAGAACTTGTCTATGTGATAGGCCCTCCAATTTTTAATAATTCATCTTGGTATCCCTCTATGTACTTACATTTTTAGTTTGTGAGTCGCTTAACCCCAAACTTTATGTCTTGTATGGAAAAAACATCATCATCTATAGAAACTTTTGGAATTTTGTCCAGGACATTATGGGATTCGTAAATATTTTTAGGGTAGGAATTCCAGTTTGTTAGGGGAATCATAGAATTTTATTTAGTTTTATGAGTCATAATTTGCCTCCAAAATTTCTTTGGATCTAGCTTAGAAAGGTGCAAAAGATTCTCTTGCTTTCTATTTATGTAGTGTCTTTTTTTGCTTTTAATTAGGGTTTTGTATATATTAATCTTATCATATTTCAAGGACTCATTAGAGACACCCCTAATGAATTTTCTAGCAAGTTTACACTCGTTATCATACCAAGGGTTGACAATTCTATTCTTCTATTTACACAACACTTCGATAGAGAATTTTTTTATGGAGGTAAAGAGGGTTGTTTTAAAATTATGATAGACGTCTTCAATATCCTTTTTTTTGTTAATTATCCAGTCCTGTAATTTCTATTGCTTGAAAAAGAAGAGGTTATATATAGAAATGCTCGGTTGACCACTTAGGAAATCCAACCAGGTGTAAAATAGAAAATTCAGTTTGTCGTGATAGTCTTTGCGAGAAAAAAATAAAACCAGAGACACTTTTCCATAAACATTGTTTTCCAGTCTATGCATATTAAACCTAACATTATGTCTATGACTATACGTTGGTGGGGTTGTCTCCCCTGCACCCCTATTGGCTATAGAGACAAAAATACATAATCAAAATCATGAATTCTAGTGAATTGGACCTGGAGGTGCCTCGAGAGGGGGCTCTGCAACATTTGAACCAACACCCGAGATATGAATTGGGCCAACACCATCCACATTCATTCTTAGGAGTTGGTCAATTTTCATGTTCATCTTCAGAAGCTCCATTTGCATCTCGTCCATTTGTAGAAATATCTCCTCATGTGCCTCATTGTGCTCAACAAGCACTTTCCCCATGATTGTTTTAAGCATCCACTATAAGTCCACGATTTTGGTGTAGAGTGTGGCACATTCTTTGTAAGATCCTGGGTCTGGAATCCACTGCCCAATCTTGACTTCAATTGCAACATGGTCGATGAACCTGTGGAGGAAACGGGCGTTGACCTCAATGAGGTTGAGCTCCGAGCTCCTCTCAAATATGTAGAGGGGTGTGGTCTTCATAAGACTCGATGATAGGGGATATTATGGCATGGGTAGTGCACTCAACGTTACACCTCTTTGGTTGCGACTCCTCTATCTCTTCCCCTTGCGTGGCATGGTGGAGGAGAGAACAACAAAGGTGGGAAAATAAACAGGACTAGATAGGTAATGACACAACATAGAGGTGAGGCAGAGATGATTCATATCAGAGGTAAGACGAGAGAGAGACCAAGACCTATTCCTATTCGAGTGAGGAGGAGCATTCAAATAGTCTATCCAATGGAGTTTGGAGTGGGGAGTCATGGCGTCAAACAACGCTATTTCTCTCTGTAAATGATCTGAAATCATGAGAGTGGTCGAAGTAAAGAATCTGGGACTGAATGTAATAATCCCCATGCGTGGAGTAAAAAATGACAGGAGGGACGAATTAACCATACTGACAAGAGTCTGGAGAGTTGGCAACATTGTTTTCGTGAGGTTGTATTATGCCACCAGGTGTAGGGGGATGTCGTGGAGGTGCATGAAGCCTGTTGCGCTTCTCTAACACCCGATCTGGGTGTATAGATGTCTTCAATATCATTCTTATATGATAGAGGATTTAATTCGGTGTTTAATTCCTTTAAGAAAAGATCAACTTTATTTTTGTCAAAAAGAAGATGCCTTTAGTTACCAGAGTTATCTTCAAGGGGGGTTTTGTGCATGATAAAGTTTAGAGTTAGGGTTAAATGTCTATGATCTAAGTTAGGCTCATGGTCGTTTAAAAGGTCAAAATGTATTATTTGGTTGTAAATAGGGATATCCAATATCACATAATCCACGACACTACTACCCAACCTATGGATACAAGTTATTTGGTTAGATTTTGGCCACTTCATTAGACCATTGCAAATGGTTAGATCTTGGGAACTGCAAAGCTTGATTAGCTTAGTACCATATAAATTTTCGGTAAAGTCTTCTGAATTTCTCTTGTATCAATTAGCTAAAACAAGGTCCTCGTCTCGCAACAAAGGATTAGGGATGGAATCATTGCTTAAGATAATAGATTAATTAGTTGAAGTTCTAGCATTAAAGTCTCATAGTAGGAGGATACTACCTTCATTTCTTAGAGTGTAAATATCTTGTTCTAAGATTTTATAAGAACATTTTTTTATCTAGATTGTTTTTTTATAAAAGATAGAATGAATGGCGCAAAATAACAAATTTCTACATAGATCTTCTTAGCATTGATATCTAAAGTCTTCATCCAAATGAGTTGATTGAAAAGGTCCTTTTTATGAAGACTAATGTGAGGAGAAATATTTGTTCTTATATATAGTGATTTACTTAATATATATATAATTTTTAGTCTCTAACAATAAATGTAATTTGTTGATCACTTTGAAAACCATTATACATTGTAAAAATTATTTAAAAAAATTATTTATTCAAAAGTAAACATTTTTTTTAAATTTAATATTTCCTTTTATAACATTAATTGAATTTTATAACTTTCATAAAAATAAAATAATAATTATTGAAAAAAACACCTCAAAATGTTTGACATGTCCGTAAGCCATGAGCTTATGTCCTTATACCTCATTAATATCAAAATTAATATGAGACCTTGCTTTAACTCCTAGATATGAATATCTAATTTTTAGATTTTGAGTTGAAAATTTGATAATAATATGACTATGTTTGCACTCAATTCAAAGTGTTGTTATTTGTTTGTGTAATGTTCCTGACTTGGCTAGTCTAGGAAACGCTGCTAATGTGTGTGTAGAATCAATGGTTTACAACATATAAATGATCATAGAAATAATAAATGCGACAAAGGACTACAAAGTTTGTATTATGATATCTCTGTGGATTACAAAATGGTCGAATGCGCCTGAATAAAATGACAATACTAGACTAGATCAATAGACAAAGGATCTAATCCAAAATACAAATAAGCAACTAAAAGATAATACCCAGAATATGGGAGCACTGCGGAATCAATGGATGCACTGGGACTATGGAAGCTCTGACGGTAACTGCTGGAAGTCTGGAAAGTTTGCCCTGGGAGCTATACTTATTGAAATGGCCTGGAAACTGTCCCAAATGATGCACCTTGCTCTAGTCCTCAGTACTGGTATCTATTGGACCCCTCTGTTGATGAATCTAGGCCCCAGATGGATACCACTGGGGGAATGCACCCCTCTTCTTCTGGCAAAATGCATCCTAGTGATTCCACCATCAGAATCGGATGAGAAACCAGGTAAAATATGCGCCTTGCCCTCCTCTCAAATGGGTAGGAGGGAAATCTCAGAATTCTCCTTGGATGGGATAAGTTGACTAAAAAACCTCTCAGAAGCAGCGCCCTCACTCTAGATGAATGTGCCCTTGCTGCTAAAAACTGTGTAAATTTCGTTGAAGAATGATGGAAGACCTGAATGATCTTCCCAGTGACTAGGGTGTGTCTCTCAACACCAAAATCAACCAACCAGTGTCTTCCTCCTGGAATCCACTGAACTATCTCTCCTGAGATGTGCCTCTTCTCCTCAATGACAAGTCATAATCTGCATAATGATGAATTAGGTCGTTGAACCTTCCTTTATAGCTTTAAAAAACCCTAAATCATGTTGAAACCCTAATTCACTATTGATTTACAAAACCCTAACTCACCGTTGACTTCTATTTTTAGCTCATAATAACTTAAAAGCGCTTTTAACCCTTTTTAGCTCAATGTCACTTTCTGAATATAACACCTGTGACTAGATTTACCTCTAGTAACCCTATTTACCCCTCTTTGTCCATGGATATAGTCTAACAGGGCAGTTTAGACCATTAAGCCTCCTCTCTGGAGCTCCTATTTGGAAAGGGACATTATAGTCCTCCCTTCCCGAAATTGCTTGTCCTCAAGCAATACCAGTCCAGGGTGCTGCAACACCTTCTCTCTCTCCCAAGTAGTGTCCTCTATTAGAAGCCCTCTCCATCTGATCAAACACTCTTTGATGACCCTACTCCTTAGTTTCCGCTCCCAGAATTCCAAAACCTCCTCCGAAACTAACTCCAACTATCCCTCCTCATCCAACGAGGGAAGCTCCTCGGATTTGCTAATGAATTGTCCCACTACCTTTTCGAGGCAAGACATGTGGAATACGTTATGAATCTTTCTCCCCTCTGGAAGATCTAGCTCATAAGAAACCTCGCCTACTCGACGCATGATCCTATAAGGACCATAAAATCTTGGCTTGAGCTTCTCAGCCCCACTCTTCTTTAGAGATGACTGTGTGTAGGGTTGGAGTCTCAAGAAAACCAAATCTCCAACCTCAAAGTTGCGCTCTATCCTGTGCTTGTCTGCACTTATCTTCTGTCGGTTTTGTGTTGTTTGGAGGTTCTCTTTCAACAACTTGAGAATATCCTGACTCTCTATGATCCAATCCTTGGCGTTGGGAGCTTTGCTCTCCCCAAAGACCAAGTCTACCAAAGTGGGAGAATCATATCCATACAATGCTCAGAAGGGTGTCATACCAATGGACATGTGGAAGGTGGTGTTGTAGCAATGTTCTCCTAAATGTAACCACTTTACCCATGTTCTCTGTTGTCCTCCTACATAGTTCCTCAAATACCCTTCAACCCACTTGTTGATAATCTCGGTCTACACATATGTCTAAGGGTGATAGCTAGTGTTAGGTGTCAACTCTGTCCCCACCAACCGAAACAACTCTCTCCAAAATGTCCCTATGAACCGACTGTCCCTGTCACTGATGATATTCTTCGGCAACCCATGAAGTTTGAAGACCTCCCTGAAGAAAAGCTCGGTTACTTGAACTGCACTATACTCTGTCGGTATGGCATAGAAGTGAGAAAACTTGGTCAATATTTTGACCACTACATAGTTACATTCCTTACCCTGGACCTTGAGTAGACCTGTGATGAAGTCCATAGATATACTCTCCCATTTCTGCTCTAGAATGGGGAGTGGCTGAAGTAGCCCTGTTGGAAGAGCATGCTCTGACTTGTTCTGCTAGCAAGTCACACACTCACTGACGTGTGTCATAACGTCTTGTTTGAGGCCCTTCCATGAGAATCTCTCTCTGATCTATCTATGGGTTTTGAAAAACCCCTGATGGCCTACTAGAGGTGAATCATGAACTGCGGTGAGGATCTTCTTCTTGAGCCCTGAATTTGGCACCAAGTAGACTCTATCCTTGTAAAATATGACATCATCAATGACCCTATACTGGTCATATTGTATCTGCCCATCCATCACCTCACAAGCGAACTTGTTCTTGGAATATTCCACTAACAAGTGGGATTTCCAATCTGTTGAAATCTCCATCAAAGAACATGCCACAGGTCTCCTCGATAGTGCATCGTCCATAATGTTATTCTTCCCCTTGACATACTCTATGTCAAAGTCGAATGCCTGTACCTTCGTCACCCATTTTTGTTGGCGCTCACTGAGGTCCTTCTACTCAAGGAAATACTTCAAACTGTTGTGATTGGTCTTGACCACGAATTTGTTGCCCACCAAATATTGTCTGAACTTGGTCAAGGAATGCATGATTGCCAACATTTCCTTGTCATAAATGGAGTACAACCTCTCAGGTTGACTAAGCTTCCGGATCTCGAATACAATGGGGTGTCCTCCCTGCATAAAAACTACATCGATCCCTTTGTTGAATGTGTCACACTCTAGTACAAATGGAAAAGTGAAGTATGATAGTGCCAACATTGGACAAGTGCCCATGGCTTCATTCATGTGATCAAAGGATTCCTATGATTTCTCGGTCCATATGAAGGCCCCATGCTTGGTAAGATCTATTAGCAGTGCTTCAAGCTAAGAAAAACCCCGGACGAACCGCCTGTAATAGCTGCACAACCCGAAGAAGCTCATCAATTCTGTCACATTCCTTGGCGTTGGCCAATCCAGAATGGCCCTGATCTTCTCTTGGTGCACCTGTACCCCATGTGCACTGATGATGTGGCCTAAGTAAATTATCTCTATCATACCGAACTCGCACTTGGACTCTTTGGCATATAATGATTGTGCCTCCATGATGCTCAATACCTCATCCAGGTGCCTCATATGCTCTTGCCATGACCAACTATAGATCAAGATGTCATTGAAGAAAACCAAGACTGATTTCCTTAACTGATCCATGAATATATGGTTCATGCAAGAAGGGAATGTAGTGGGTGCATTGGTTGGCCCAAATGGCATAACTAGGAACTCGAAGTGTCCAAAATTACATCGAAATGTTGTCTTCTCTATGTCCCACTCTCGGATGCTGATATGATGATATCCATAGCGTGGATCAATTTTTGAGAAGAAAACTGCCCCATGCAGTTCATCCATCAACTCGTCAATGCGTGGGATAGGGTACCGGTTCTTGATGGTTTTCTTGTTCAAGGATCGGTAATCAATGCACATCCTCATGGTGCCATCCTTCTTCAGAACTAAGACAACTGAAGAAGCAAATGGGCTATTTCTCGGTCTGATGCGTCCCATCGCCAACAATTCCTTAATTGCCTTCTCTATCTCATCCTTGAACCTCCTAGGATGACGATAAGGGGGGTGATCATAGGTGTGGCCCCCTCCTCCAACTCAATGGTGTGCTCAAACCCCTTGTCAGGTGGTCTCCCTGGTGGAATTGCCTCAAAAACCTGTTGATGTCATCCCAATAAATTCTTGATCTCCGTATGGTACTGTTGTCAACCTTCTGAATTCTTTTGAGTAGTGATCAAGCATTCTATGGCATTAGCTACCTCCCCATGTTTGAATATCCTCTCCATCCTCTTGGCTAAAACTATCCTGGGTGCTTCTGTCGACATACCTCTTAGAACAACCTTCTTCCCATCCTGATCTCTGAATCCCATTTCTAAGGTTTGGTAGTTGGTGGTGATTTTTCCTAGGGTAATCATCCACTGAACTCTTAACACCACATCCGTGTTCAATAGGTCAACCACATAAAATGTGTCTCTCACTGTGTAGTTGCCTAACTTCATCTCTAAGTTTGGAACTATGTCTAGACACTCCACTATGTGGCCATCTGCTACCGCAACATCAAACCCCTCAAACTCCTTTGTCTGAAGTGCTTGTCTCGATACTAGTGAAGCGTCGATGAAGTTGTGGGTGGCCCCGCCATCTATCAGGGTGATTTCTTGTTGCCCCTGAATAATCTCTCTGATACAGAGGGCATCTGTTACAAGGGAAAAACTCTCTATGGCCAAGGGTAAACCAAAACAAACGGATGTGACTGCAGAAATCAACTCAATTCCAACATATGATATATAGACTAATGTGCAATACAAGAAAGAGGCCTACCTTTATCCAACGTTTGATGATGTTCCACTGTTGAGCACTTTGACCCAAATCTTTATGCCTGCAAGAAGTTCTCAACAAACAAGTGAAGCAAGTATATAGTGATGATATAAAAGGAGTTAGCACACCAGATAGCATAATCCATTAATAGACATTACAAACATGCCCATGGATGATAATCAAATATTTGAAAGATACCAATAGGACGAGAAAGGAGTATTTATATTAATATTGATCAGTAGAAGTGTCAACATTACAGACTTCCGTGTTAGCATGGTTCGAAACCAATAAACTAAGTTCTTTCCAATTGGGTCTCCACCACTTCAATCCTCCACCAAAGGCAAGCTCATGAGAAAGAGGCAAAGAGGTCCTCTCAACAATAGGGGAAGAGCTTGGGGGCTGAACACAGTGTTCAGACTTGAGGGACAAAGGGATGCAGACTCAATATGAAGTAATTTCTCCAGAGTAACCTTTCTCTCAAAGTTGAATGCTTTATCCTCTTTTCCATAGCTCAAAATTGTGCTCTTATAGCCTTCAGAATGCAACTGAAGGGTTGATTCAGAACATTTCCAGTATATGGAAGGCCAAGGATCAGAGATCTCTTGTTGTGACATGGAAACCCGACCTCATTTTGTATTTTTTGGAAAAAATCCCTATATACGCGAGCTGTGATGGAGCAGCAAGCGTATACGCATCTTGCATAGCAGTTAGGGAGCGTATATGTGAAAAAATGTATATTTTTAGCTCTGGATTCATAAAAAAGTGATGAAAAGTCTGCATAGGGAAATGGAAAAAGGCCCTCTATGCAAGATAGCAATAGTGAGGCAAATCTTGCTATAACAGATGCCCCCTAATGTGTGAGATCAGAGGAGTATTTGCAATGACTGAAATATATTATAAATAACCCAGAAGTGGAGTGGTAGAGAACCAACTGGACAAACTCAATTGCTCATTACATTGTGTACTAACTTTGCATACATGGCTGCCAAGAATACAATGCAGATCCATGTGGAAAATATACCAAACAAGTGTTCATGGACATGGATAGGCAAATACAAGTGCGATTATATGCCGAAAGCTGTCATAGTCACGAACAAGGCCCAATGAAACTAGTCTCAAAAATCAATCTGAAGATATTTGTATACCATGGAGTACAATCTGATCTCCCATGATCACTGAAGTCAAATAGGTACTGGTCCAATGAAATGGAAGCAACAACTAAGGAAAGCTACGACCACATAGTGATGTCTTCAAGTCTTCTACACTATCCGCCAATGGTGCAAGTCTACATCATGTGAATAAATGAGTTGAGGTTGAACATGATGAGACATCATTTGATTATCGGTCATTGAAGTATACCGTTAACAAATGCGTGACAACCTACCGATAATTAAAGTAGGTATCAAGGCATTGAGTACATCTCTACAAATGTGAATAAAGGAGTTGGTGTCGAATACTTGAGAGATCCATTGATTAGGAGACATTGATGTATTCCCATCTGTCAATGGTGAGAGAGCCTGCCACTAATGACTGCAAGCCTCAAGTTACTCATAAAACTCTAGGTCCCATATCCAAAATAAATGAGCTGAAGTCGATGGAAAGAGACCCGCTGAAAGGAGAGCATTGAGGCATCTCTCATCAGTCAGCATGAGGAACAAAGTAGGAGCTTCATGTTTTGGTGGAGATTGGACGAATAACATGTTCACGAACCAACGACCCTGTGTGTCTTCGGGTGTGCCAAATGTAAGCGGTACATGAAAAGGACCCTCTGAATAACAACCAATGATGAAAAACTGTTGACAAAGGCGAGGAAACCACCAATAAGGCTAATGGCATCCAAGACACTACATGAATCCCAAAGCGTGAATAGATGTCTTGCCGTCAAACACAAGGGAAACCACCCAGTCAACGACCAATGTTGAAATGTCGATTGTTGGGTTCAAGGTGACCTACCAATGATGACAGTAGGGCCAGGGTGCATGATAAGACCAAAGTATCATGTGATTCTGAGACAAATTGAGGATATGGCCGACATGCAAAGTCAAGATTTCTTAGGAGTGGCTGACACAGGTTGATAGACTTCCTTTGAACAAGAGCATGAGACATATGGTGGACTCTGGTAGCATGGACTCAATTATGTGACAATTAGATGTAGGAGGCATCAATAACATTATCTATAGGGACTGGAAGAGTAACCGATCAGTAGAGAAAACTTTGTAGTGAAATCAGCTTCCTAAGGCCATGCTAAACCCAAAATTATGATGACACAAGGACTCAATAACTTTGTGCTCTGTTCAAAGGTGACGTGACTGCTGCCAATTACAATATAGTACTCCCTTCCCACCCATCTTTTTTTTTTTCATAACAAATGAATGCTATGATACAGAGGAGGGAATGGGTGTTGCAAGTAAGCAAAAATAGTTCCAGCAGTGGAGCGTACCTATGCTCAATGCAAGGAAATGCATGTGGGAGATGGACACTCAGGGTGATGTTCCCTCCAGGGTATAGGGTGTCAAATTGTGAAGGATATAAACAATGCTCTTCTTGGTTGAGGATGCAAACTGCTTAGGCAACGATTTATAATGCAAAGCGAGAATCAACTAAAGGCTCAATACAACAAGCGAGGGCATGAGATGCAGTCACAACTCAACGCCAAAAAATGTCCTTTTTTATATCTTTTAGTCTATTTGGTGCGAAAAAGGGGTAAATTTGTGCCAAATAGATGTCTTTTTAAATCCAATTTACGAGTGTGAAAAAGACAAGTTCACTTGGCAATCTTTTCTATTTTTGGTAGCGAGTCAGAAAAGAGCTTAACTAAGACTCATGATCTTTCAAATCCAATTTTAATGAGTGTGAAAGGGACAAATCACTCAGTGATCTTTTCAATTTTTAGATGATTCGGAAAAGATTTTAACTAAGACTCGTTATTGAGAGTCTAATCAACATGTAAAGGGGGAGGCCAAGGCTCCCATGCTGGCCTTCTGCCGAAAGTCAGTATCTTGCGGATAGATGACAAGAGCTTGGGAAAACCCAAGGATTTCCAAGTCAAGGAGGAGAAGGTGATAACGAAGGATACTATCTCCATGATGGTTCGAATAATGTCTTTTAATGGAAAAGACATAGGTGTGGGAATGGGATGTCCCATCAGGTCATCCCAATTGAAAGGAACCTCATCAGGACTTGGAGGGAGAGCATTCGGGGGAAGAATAAATCTCTCTTGTTCAGAAGAGGGAGGATTTGAAATGTTGATGACATGACTGAAAGGTGCATCATTCTCTTCAAGGAGAGTAGGGTTGACCAGAGATTGCACTGGTGTGGCCACTTCTTCAATTATAGGCTGAAGAGGATGCATAGTAACGGGGGCAAGAGACGATTCACCTTTAACAAAGGGGGTGAGGTCGGGAGAAGATGGCGTCTGTGGAACCACCAATATGATCAAGGGATAAGTGGTGTGAAGAGAAACCATGGATGCCTCAGAATATGAAGGGATCTTGGGTGAGCCCCATGCTTCTGGTATCTCGACAGTAATAAAAAACAAACGAGTAAGGTGACTTCCTTCGCAAGTCCTGCAAAATAATTTAGGCTTACGTCTGAGGCGTCTAGGATTTTCGATGTAACTAGCAGGGGAAAGAGAGTTGTCTCATGTATGATGAATAGAAGTGGGAGACGTGACATGACTTTGATTAGGGGAAAAAAGAACGGTGCACCCAACATAATTGGTAGAGGTTGGGGGCAAGCTGTCGACGTAGTTTGTAGAAGAAGTCAACCCATATCCGACATGACTGGAAGAGGTTGGCGATGGAGCATCAGTATGAATGACAGTGATTGGGCTGGCTATAGATGGTGGCATTTGATTCCATGGTCCGGGGAAAGATTGATTCTGAAAAATTGCAAGTCAGGCAGGATCTTGGTATACCTCTTTCCCTAGCCCAGAAAGGTGTTGGTTCACGCCAAAACGGTCCAAAGAGGTTTGAAAGGGCGTTGTCACTGAGGTCTGTGAAGAGACCGAGGTAGGATAAGGATTATTTGAGTGAGGATATATGTTTCCCCCTTGTGAAGGGGTCCCATAAAGAGGGTAGCCCAAACCATAAAACTGGTTCTCTCCATATGAAAGACCTGGTGGTAATTGAGGACCTGTCATGGAAAAAGTGTTTGAAGGAACTGACATGGCAGACACAAGATACATGGGTGGGGTGTAATAAGTGGGATAGGCACCCATATGAGTACTGGCTCCTGAAAGAGAATAACTAGTATTGGATCCATAGGGGGGAAGGTTCCAACTTCCCATGGGGGCACGACTCATATCAAATGAAGAAGTAGGCATCAGAGCCATGGTGCCCCTAGGTCCAATGCTAGGATTCATATATGTGGGCCAGGGAGAGGGTTGCATGGGGGAAGGCATATCAGCAAAAAAATGGTTAGAGACCCAAGGTGTGGACTGAGCGTTGTAGTTATGCATACCATTGTAAAAAACAGAAGGGTCCGTCCTCATGAAATTATCAGCTATCATGGGGTGGGTAGTAGTGAATGAGGGAGGAAAAGAAACTCCACTGTCCATAATGATGAAACCCAAAATAGACGCCTAAGGTCGACTAGTAGTCAAAGAGCATACCAAAAAAGTCAAACGACCAATATGCATGCAAATGTGCTAAAGTGGCTGAGTGGTCGCCCTCGCTAAAGAAGGTATGTCTCATCCAAGAGGGACCTGAGAATCCTCGCTAAAGTTTGGAGGTAACATAATCAATTATAAGGGCCCTCGTAGGCTTAACAACCAGTCGATCAGATCCCCCCGAAGAGGTAATCCTCCATAAAGGTTGTGTGTTGTTCAACCCTTATCTGACTCAGGGTACAAGAAAAATAACCCCTGGAAGTAACCTATGAGATACCTAAGTCAAGCAACTAATAAACCATTGTATAACTGATACATAGGCGAGCAGTCGTAAGTCTAGATCACTGTATGGGCAAGGTATCAAAGCCCGAAACCTTGACAGCACCACCTCTCATAGAGGTATGGGCACTAGCAAGATCCCTAAATACGAATAAATCCACAGAAATATCTCTGATGCTAGGTGAGTATCCAGGGGTTATCCCTTCAACTAACTTTGTGCAACCTCTTGATTAACTCTGGTGTGAGTGGAGCCTACTGATATTACCAATTATACAATGGACTTGTCAACTCCTTGTCTCAGACACATATGTTGATTTAATTTCCTTGGAGAAGTTTACTCACAAAATCTTATTCCAAGGCACTAAATCCTAAGCTAGTTTGTGCACCCTAAAAATAAAATCGTGACTAATCAATTTTAGTTTAAAGCGTAAATTTTATTGGCCCTAGTTACTCAAAAAGGTATGGAAGTGAAACTCATGGTGTTATGACTCTGTCGGAAAATAAATATGGATATAATGCAAAGTCTATATTTAACTTTTCAATGAATGATATACTAACAAAAACAGTGCAGTCTTCAATTTCAAATCTGCAATTCAGAAGTAAAATACAATCTTTCGCTAAATGTGCTAAGCTAATGATAAAAATTCAAAGACAAAAATGCCAACCAATGCAAAATGCCTATTTTTTTTTTGTATTTTCAATATTCTAAAAAGAAAATGCATGGACTGATAAGCAACTTGACATATGAATTCTACTGTGTATAAAAGAAGTAACTCAAGTAGAATACTAGGAAGCCAAGAAAACAACCCAAAAGCCAAGGACAAATTAAAAATATAAAACAAAGAGAAAGACTATGCCCAAAATCTCAACTCCAAACAGGCTTCCTGTCATCCCAGATAATCTCAACAGTCACTATAGAGACCTAAGAAGGCTCAACAATCTTTAAATCCTACCCAATAGTCACTCAGCCAAGAAAACAAGCAAGGGGAAGTGGTATATGCGATTGTTCAGGAGAGCATAGCGTATATAATCTTCTTGTAGTGAGACAACAAGCGTGTATACGCGACTGTCAAGGAAAAAAGTGCGTATATGATTTAAAACAAGGCAAGGCAAGGGTAAAAGGCTGAAAACTCGGACTTAGAGTGAACAAGATTTGTCAAGCAGTGATACGACAAGAAACACAAAGGAAAAAGAGAAATGTAAGAAGAAAAAGTACTTCAACCCTTAGAAGGAAGATCTCTCCCCAGTGGAGTCGCCATTTCTGTTACAAGGGAAAAACTCTCTATGGCCAAGGGTAAACCACAACAGACAGATGTGACTACAGAAATCAACTCAATTCCAACATATGCTATATAGACTAATGTGCAATACAAGAAAGAGGCCTACCTCGATCCAACGTTTGATGATGTTCCACCATTGAGTACTTTGACCCAAAGCTTTATGCCTGCAAGAAGTTCTCAACAAACAAGCGAAGCAAGTATATAGTGATGATATAAAAGGAGTTAGAACATCAAATAGCATAAACCATTAATAGACATTACAAACACGCCCATGGATAATAATCATATATTTGCAAGATACCAATAGAATGGGAAAGGAGTATTTCTATTAATAATTGATCAACAAAAGTGTCAACATTACAGACTTCTGTGTCAACACGGTTTGAAACCAAAAAACCAAGTTCCTTCCAACTGGGTCTCCACCACTTCGATCCTCCACCAAAGGAAAGCTCATGAGAAAGAGGCAAAGAGGTCCTCTCAGCAATAGGGGAAGAGCTTGCGGGCTGAACACTGTGTTCAGACTTGAGGGACAAAGGGATGCAGACTCAATATGAAGTAATTTCTCCAGAGTAACCTTGCTCTCAAAGTTGAATGCTTTCTCCTCTTTTCCATATCTCGAAATTGTGCTATTATAGCCTTCAAAATGCAACTAAAGGGCCGAGTCAGAACGTTTCCAGTATATGGAAGGCCAAGGATAAGAGATCTCTTGTCGTGACATGGAAACCCGACCTCATTTTGAATTTTCTGGCACAAATCCTGATATATGCGAGTTGTAATGGAGCATCAAGTGTATATGCATCTTGCATAGCAGTTAGGGAGCGTATATGTGGAAAAATGTATATTTTTAGCTCTGGATTCATCCAAAAGGGATGAAGAGTCTGCATAGGGAAATGGAAAAAGGTCCTCTGTGCAAGATAACAATAGTGAGGAAAATCTTTCTATAACAATATCATACCTGGGAGCACCAGAAAGGGTCGCTCTGACTCCTCCCTTTGTTGGTTTCCTCATGTTAGCCTGCTTTGGCGGTTGTGGGACTACTGGAGGAGGGACTCTTGCCGGTGTTGGTGGTCTATGGGGAGGATGCTCCTCTGTTGGTGCTGACTCCTCCTCTGAACTAGTGGATCCACTGTCCTGCTCCTCCTCCTCACTGTCCACGCTGTCTGCTGCTACCTCAATATAATGAATCTCTTCCTTGCCCATGCACTTGTGGCCTGGGACCCAAGTATCTCTGCAGCTGAAGCAAAGATTCTTCCTCATAATCCCTCTCCTAGTCTCATCATCCAACTTCTCCTTTCCATTCCATTCTCTCTGGAATGGATTTTTTGTCTTGATCCCTCTGGGGCACAAATGGTTTGGAGAAAGTTTTAGTCTTTGGCACTGAGTCTGCCAGTTCTTGAGTGTGAAGGATGGCATCCTACAAAGTGGGAGGCATGTATGCCTTCACCCATCCTCTCAAAGGCTTTGTGAGTCCTTAAGTGAATAACGTGATCGACTTGGGCTCTGATATATCTGTCACTGCCACGGCTACCCGATGAAACTCTATGATGAACGCCTCTATTGTGCTAGTTTGTCTCAACTAGTCTAGATCCCTGAAGTGTATCTCGGGATCCTTCCTGTCAAACTTGTCCATGAGCCTATCTGTAAAATCCCTATAGGAGGTGATGTGACTGTGACCCAATGTCACCAATCCATGATACCACCACTCGTATGCCTCACCCTCAAAGTGTAAGGTCACGAAACTGATGGTCTCTGTCTCGGTCATTTGGTTGAGCTTGTAGTACATATCTAGCTTCTGTACCCAAGCTCTGGCAGTGTATTTGGACTATTCGTCGAAATAAGGGATGGTGAGTTTCCCAACTTTTCGGATGAAATCGAGGTTATGCCCCTGCTGCTGTTGTGGTCCTCCCCTCTACGACGATTCTTGAGTCTGAGTCCAAAATACTCGACTAAGGTCATGTCCTGATGTAAGTCACGACCCAATGTGGCGTACTCCCTCCTATAATCTACAATTTCGTCTACATGAGTGGGTGTCCTCTGTGCTATCGGTGGCAGTGCTGCTATCAGGGGTGCCCTCTGGAAATTGGGAAACAAGGGTATGGGAATCCTACTTGCAGAGGTGTATGTGCGAGAGGGTGACTGGGGTCTATTGCCTGCTCTTGAGTTCCCCTGTGTTTCATGCAAGACTTGTGTGTCTGGGGTGCCCACTCTATCCAATCTATCAACCACCTGTGCTAAGGACTGAGACATGGTCCGTTGACTAGCTAACATATCGTTGATAACTTGCATGAAAGTTGTTTCTGGATATATGGGGGCCTTGCCACTTCCCTCTGGTCGCTCATATCTATCTCCTAGCATCCTCTCAGCCTCGTGCTCAGCCTCATGCTCTGCCCTTCTCTTTGATTCTCTATGTGCCTCTTCCTCTTCCTTTGAGCTAGGAGGAAAAGGGGGAAAATCATGCCTATGACTTCTTTCCTTATGAATGTTGTAAGTGACATATTCATCACCTACGTGTTCACGACCCTATGGGTCTTCTGCTGCACTCATTGTCTTTAGTCACAGGTTGGCAGGACTAAAGCTTTGATACCACTGTAATGTTCCTGACTTGGTTAGTCTAGGAAACACTGCTAATGTGTGTGTAGAATCAATGGTTTACAACATATAAATGATCATACAAATGATAAATGTGACAAAGGACTGCAAAGTTTGTATTATGATATCTTTGTGGATTACAAAATGGCCGAATGCAGCTGAATAAACTGACAATACTCGACTAGATCAACAGACAAAGGATCTTATCCAGAATACAAATAAGAAACTAAAAGATAATACCCAGAATATGGGAGCACTGCAGAATCAATGGATGCGCTGGGACTATGGAAGATCTGACGGTAACTGCTGGAAGTTTGGAAAGTTCGCCCTGGGAGCTATACTTCTCGGAATGGCCTAGAAACTGTCCCAAATGATGCGGTTTTCTCTAGTCCTCAGTACTGGTATCTATTGGACCCCTCTGTTGATGAATATGAGCCTCGTATGGATACCCCTAGGGGAATGTGCCCCTTTTCTTTTGGAAAAATGCGTCCTAGTGATTCCATCGTCAGAATCAGAGGAGGAACTAGGAAAAAGATGCGCCTTGCCCTCCTCTCAAATGGGTCGGAGGGAAATCTCAAAATTCTCCCTAGATGGGATAAGTCGACTAAAAACCCTCTCAGAAGCTACACCCTCACTCTGGATGAATGCGCCCTTGCTGCTGAACACTGTGTAACTGCCGCTGAAGAATGATGGAAGACCTGAATGATCTTCCCGGTGACTAGGGTGTGTCTCTCAACACCGAAATCAACCAACTGGTGTCTTCCTCCTGGAATCCACTGAACTATCTCTCCTGAGATGCGCCTCTTCTCCTCAATGACAAGTCATAATCTACATAATGATGAATTAGGTCACTGACCCTTCCTTTATAGCTTTCCAAAACCCTAAATCATGTTGAAACCCTAATTCACTGTTGACTTCCAAAACCCTAAATCAATGCTGAAACCGTAATTCACTGTTGACTTCTATTTTTAGCTCATAATGACTTAAAAGTGATTTTAACCCTTTTTAGCTCAATGTCACTTTCCGAATATAACACCTGTGACTAGAGTGACCTCTAGTGACCCTCTTTACCCCTCTTTGGCCCTGGCTATAGTCTAACGGGGTGGTTTAGACCATTAAGCCTCCTCTCTGGAGCTCCTATTTGGAAAGGGACATTACAGTTTGAGTATAAATATTAATGATTTGGAAACCTTTGTAATTAGATTTAGTAGGTTTTGGGTTTTTTTTTAAATAGTATATGGAATCCTTATACCTCATTAATATCAAAATTAATATGAGAACTCGCTTTAACCCCTAGATACCGATATCTAATTTTTAGATTTTGAATTGAAAATTTGATAATAATATAACTATGTTTGCACTTAATTCAAATTGTTGTTATTTGTTTAAGTATAAATATTAATGAATTGGAAGCCTTTGTGATTAGATTTAATAGGTTTTGGGATTTTTTTAAATAGTATATGGAGTCCTTATACCTCATTAATCCTCATTAATATCAAAATTAATATGAGAACTCGCTTTAACTCATAGACATGGATATCTAATTTTTAGATTTTGAGTTGAAAAGTTGATAATAATATGACTATGTTTGCACTTAATTCAAAGTGTTGCTATTTATTTGAGTATAAATATTAATGATTTGGAAGCCTTTGTGATTACATTTAGTATGTTTTGGGGTTTTTAAATAGTATATAGATTCCTTATACTTCATTAATATAAAAATTAATATGAGAATTAGCTTTAAGTCGTAGATATGGATATCTAATTTTTAGATTTTCAGTTGAAAATTTGATAATAATATGACTATGTTTGCACTTAATTCAAAGGATTGTTATTTGTTTGAGTATAAATATTAATGATTTGAAAGCCTTTCTCATTAGATTTAGTAGGTTTTGGGGTTTTTAAAATAGTGTATGGAATCCTTATATCTCATTAATATCAAAATTAATATGAGAACTCCCTTTAACTCCTAGACATAGATATCTAATTTTTAGATTTTAAATTGAAAATTTGATAATAATATGATTATGTTTACACTTAATTTAAACTTTTGTTATTTGTTTAAGTATAAATATTAATGATTTAGAAGTCTTTGTAATTAAATTTAATAGGTTTTTTAAATAATATATGGAGTCCTTACACTTCATTAATATAAAAAATAATATGATAACTCCCTTTAACTCCTAGACAATATAAAAAATAATATGATAACTCCCTTTAACTTCTAGACATGGATATCTCATTTTTAGATTTTGAGTTGAAAATTTGATAATAATATGACTATGTTTGCACTTAATTCAAATAATTGTTATTTATTTGAGTATAAATATTAATGAGAACTGGCTTTAATTCTTACACATGGATATCTAATTTTTAGATTTTGAGTTGAAAATTTGATAATAATATGATTGTGTTTATTATTATTTATTTGAGTATAAATATTAATGATTTGAAAGCTTGTGATTAGATTTAGTAGGTTTTAAAATTTTTTAAATTATATATATATTTTTAACATTTTTCTTTAAAACTTGAATTTTAAATATTCTGGGATC
>JZKD02S1156734.1:69686-84855 GCA_000966675.3 Picea glauca
TTCAAAATGAAAATGTCTCCTTGGTATATATAGGAGACTAGGAGGTATAATTACAAATAATGGCCTAAAGCCGACATAATTAAAATAACATTACTAATCTAAATTACAACTAAGGACCTAAAGCCGACATAAATAAAATAGCATTACTAATCTAATATGCCCCAATTAAGGGGTAATGAGCCAACATTAGGGCTTAACAAATTCTCCACATTTTCATGAGGTTGTTCCACTTGGAGGAGTGGAACGTTGGAGATTTTCTTTCTTGGGAGGCTACCTCACCTTGTTTTAGGGCCTCCACATTCACTGTTTTTTTAGAACGTTGTTCTAGGAGACAAAATTGACCCCATTTTTGTGGGATATTCCTCTTGCCTGAAGATTTTATGTACATGTGGCATCCTTTTATTATGTATTGACTTAGTCTCCTTCGTTGTGTGGATGACAAGTCTCCTTTGTTAGTCTCCTAGGCTAATTTTAGGGAAAAATAAGTAATAAAGAATGAGAAGGATGTAGAAGCCTCCTCTATAAATAGAGGCTCTCCTCTCATTTAAAATTGTTGTGAATTGTTGGAGATCATTTTTACAAGCCATTAATAGAATATATTTCTGGGAGTTTTTGGTGTCAATTTTTGGAGCTCTTTGTTTCTTGGTTCATCAAAGATATTATTGTGAATGTTCAAGACTTATACATAGCTAGCAAGATCAATCTATTTGAGGAGATGTTCTAGGGTTTGTTCATTCCTTCTTCTCTTATTAACCTAGGTAAGTACTTAATTCATTGCTTTGTTTTTCTCTTTTGGTTCCTTGGCAAGGGTTTTAAGCATTATATTCAAGTTATAGTTGATCTTGTTGGTGAAGGATTTTCCCTTGAGGAAAACCTTCTTGTAGGGCCTTGGTTTTCACAACTTGTCTTCATAGATAATAGACTTTTTTCCCTTAAGGTTTCAATCTCTCATTCTAATCCATAAGCCTTGGATAACCAATTATTGGAGGGGCATACTTCTTGACCCCATAATCCCTAAGTGAAGATTAGGCACTAAGTATATTCCCAACAACCAACCACAAAACCCTAAACATCCAAATTTATTTTCTTTCTTGTTTTATAAAATATAAAAATCCAAAAAATATCCCAAGAAAATTCAAACAAAAATATTTATTTATAGTTTAGTAAATGGTTAATGATTTATCTTACTTTATAGACATCTTGAATGAGGGCTTATGCTTCAATGCTTATATGTGAAATTAATCTACTAGTTTCTAATTGTGTTTATATTTCATTATGAGATTCTCTTTGTGAAACCCTAAGGGGATTCACCATCCTTTCTTACACATTTATGCTAAGTTCGTGATTACATATACATTAAGCTTGTAATTTATGAGTGTTGGTTTGCATCTAATGTTGTAGGTTATCTATTAATACCTAGAATGTAATAATTATCTCCTAAGCCTCTTTATATTGAGGTGGTTTATGCCTTTGTTTCTCATTGGATATTATTCAAGGCAACTTATCACTTATCGAGCATTGGTCTATCTAATCATATATTGAGGTTCTTTTCGAAATAAATCATATTTCGTAGGTTTATTTAATAGATTGAGATACCCCCCTTGGCTTTAAGGAGCTGGCCTAAAGTGCATGGGAAAGTGTACTAAGGTGAAAATGGTGCATTTCCCATTTGTGCTAACCCTTATAACATTGTGGTTGGGATTTTGATAAGGGTTCTAATTTGGGCTGTAACACCTTGCATATATAGGGACATGAATAAGATAGCAGAAAGACTATCAAAATATGGATTAGGAATGGATTGAGGAACTTAGATTATACCCATAATCTAGGATGGGCACACAACTAAATATACTCATGAACCTTGGCTCTTCTTATATACTACTGCATAATTTAGATTAATGCAAATGATAGTTTCAAGTTTACAGTTTGAATGATGTAACTTATATATTTTTTTGTGATGGGAAACATACTTAATATTACTACTATAGTTTTTTGTTATGATTAAAAAGGAAAGTATGAAGATTCATTTTATCAAGTGGATTAAGTGCACTCTTGAATGCCAATGATATATAACTATGTAATTTTGTTTATATTTAATAAAATACTAACTATTTTCCTTGGAAAAAAATGTTAATCTTAGTGAAATGAAAAATCTTTTTCCCCATCAAATGTGTTGTCCACTCCTTGAATATTTTAAATGCCTACCCATAAGTGCATGAAAATACTATCTCTCATATGCAAGGTGAAGTGACAATAAATAAATATATTCCATGGGATTTTTTAGATGGTGCATCATAGTGGAACCCTTCTAAGGGAGTTTTAGGTGACATTCTGTACTTATCTTCATATCACAATATTTCTTTCAAAGCTATAATTGGTTAAGAAACTAACAACTTCTATGAATTGATGGATTTAAAGTTGGTCTTGAAACTAACACAAGAAATTGGCATAACCCAATTACAATTTTTTGGAGACTCGGGAGTAGCTATATAAGGGATGTGCAAAGAAATTTCTCTTAGTTATTTTACATTACAACCCTCATATGATGGATTTCTTAATCTACTTACATCTTTCTCATATACATCTTTGTCTCGTATTTATAGGACAAGAACATTGTTGCAAATGGGCTCTCAAAAGCCAAAGTTGGGATAGAATGAGGAACTTGGATTGTTTTAATAATCCAGAATGGACATGCTACAAAATATAAGCATGAACCAACATTCTATCTCAATTTTCATATAATGATGATCTTTCTGTGATCTCTATATGAATGATTAATTTACTTTTTTGAATGACATTTTGGTTATTTTTGAAGGGGTTATTGATGTAACTTAACAGGAACAAATTTTAGTGTTGTTTAGTGATGATGGATTGAGAATTTATGTAAAGGGATTAAAAACACTTATAAATTCCATGAGAATCTAGCAATGTATTTTTGTTATATTAATAAAAATAAAGATTTTTTTCCTTGGAAAAAAAAGAAAAGAACGATCTTTTTAACAAAGTTTATTGTACGAAATTATTTGAATTTATAAGAATTTTTTAATTTATATATAATATTTCTAATGTGAAATGAAACTAAATAATTATTTTGTATTAAAATTTAAAAAATAACTCATTATAGAAAAAATCACTTTTGAATTCTATATGATGACTTTTAAAAACTAGAACATGAAAACATTATATTATTTTAAAAAGTTGTAGCTAATGCTAACAATGGAGAACATAGGTCTACTTTGGTGGTTTAGAGCCTATGATGAGAGGCTCTACTACAAACTAAAAAGGATATGTTCCATATTTTTTTACATGTTTCCGCTTTGACAAAAAAACCTTTAGTACATGAATGGATTCTCACAAATTGATTGTAGAGTAGAGCATAGAAACATAGCATATTATTTTAGGTAGAAGTCAATGGTTGTATAGCATCCCATGCAAATATTCTTTTTTGACTCTTGAGATAACCTATCCCAATTTTATTTCCTTCCCCTTGTTAATGGAGGAGAGGGGCGTAGGTATTTTTTCAGAACATCCACAAAGGAACGAGAACTATACACTTCCCCTTCCTCCAACTATTCTTATAATTTCTCCTTATCATCTTCTAGATCCTTCCCTTGAGGGGGGGAAAAAACCCCATATGAAGGTTCTTCCATAATCATAGGAGATGAATTCTCTGTTTCCTTTTAAGCTTTAGCTACTAGATCAAGATTAGCCTTTGGAGTTTCATGTTCTTCTTCCTCTTGATCTTCAAGGGTTTCAAATATGTTTATGTTGGAATTAGGTAGTCCTAACTTTGTAGGCTGAGATCCTTTGATTCGTCGCTTCTTATGCTTGATAGACACTATTTTGAAAGTTTCTTGTTCATTGTTGTTTTGAGTGGGTGGAGCTTGCTTCAAAGGAGGATGGGATTCTTGTTTACTTAGATAAATATTTGCAAAGTGGTCATAATCATGGAAAATGTTACACTTTAATGGGATTTTTTCATTATCAAGGACTTGAAGATAACTCGAACCTTCCATATTAAGTTGAATCGCTTCTAGGAGGCCATTTTCTAAGTCCACTTCTACACATATTTTAACATAGGTATATATACCCCATTTTATCTTAGCTCAGTCTATGAAACGACCCAACTACTCTCCAATAGCTTTGAGAGTAGATTTTCCCAAAACGATCACAGGAAGATGTGGAAAATTAACCCCAATTGGGGCTACCATAATTTCCATATTCAGATCAAAATCAATGGTCTGGTGGGAGATAAACATACCCCTAAGACCCATAAAGGATGGACATGATCTCTAGCCTCTTCACTTTCAAATATGAACAAGAAAAAAACCATTTCTATAGTAAACAAGTTGACATGACGAATCCCAATGTTTTGAAACCCATACCTGAACTATTTGAGGGTTGTGAAATAGGCATGTAAAATTTTTGATTAAGGATCATTCATGCACATAATGGATTTTTGGTTGACTTTATGAGTTGAAATTTTCATCTTAGGGATGTCTTATGCCCTTTTAATGAATTTTATTTTCGATGGGAATTTTCCTCCACTAGATTTTGTATTTCTAAGAAGAGAAGCAAAGGCTTCCTCCTTAGATTTCTTGAACACTTCCATGAAAACCTAGTTGGTGTCTTGATTTAGTAGAGAAGCAAACTATCTATGGGATACTGATGCCGATGATGAATCCCTCCACATATCTCCAACATAATACGAGCTTTTATGTGTCTCCCTCCTAGAAATGATGACTTAGGCATGATTCCAGTGTTCCAATCTAGTGACTAGTACACATGCATGTTGACAACAACTATTGGGTTCTTCATTGCTCATGGTTATGGAGACCGTGGCTAGTGTAAACCTTGTAACATCCCCATTTTCAATCCTTGTATTAGTGATATGTAATGTAAACATGATGTATGGTCATCGACCTGAATATGTAGTATGTAAACATTGTATATAATGATAATAAAGCAAAATGTGATGTCAACTACATATGGACATGGACATCATAATGGGGGTTGAGTTTTCCACAAGAAAGGAGGGGTGTAAGGGGGGGAGGGGTTTATTCATGAGTCTTAAATCCCAAACCATTCCTAAAATTATTTTTTTGAGTGAACCTTCTAATTTTCCCTTGAGTGTATGTGAGCCCAATCAAAGAATACATGTAAGAGGGTGGGTGTGAGGAGTCACATCCCATAATTATTGGGAACATGAGGCTGAGGTACAATTAACATTGAGGAGAGTGAAAGTAAAATGGATTGGGGTAAAAGGAAATTCGTATGGGAAAAGGGGGGAGTTTTTACAGGCAAATTTTGGATTAACAGGAGGGAGCTGAGTTCTAGAATTGGAAGATAACCATAGTGGGTTTTGTGTGTAGCTTGTGGGATCTATAAAATGCATGAAGAAGTAGGTTGTTAGGCCTGTAGAGTGAGTTTTATTGTGCATATCAAATGTTTTTTTTGTTGATCATTTCCTATGATAGTTGTAATTCCCAAGAGTTCCCAGCAAGAGAGATTCCTATCCAACCTATGTTGGATCCCTAGAGGGAAGGGGGATAACCCAAGGGACTATGTAGTAGAGAAAGGGATCCCATTCCTTGGGTTGTGCAGGTTATGGGGAAGAGAGTTGGTGGATTGGGATGGTTGTAGAAAACTAGCTTGTTGTAAGTGGATAGTAGACACACTTATGAGACACTATTTATTTTGTATTCCTAGACCCAGCTTGGGGGTGATTTGTTTTTGAGATTTGGAGCAACAAGTCCATGTTTGGGTGGAACGCTCATCCTCTGCAGTTGGTTGCACATTTTATTTAAAAGATGAGTGTTTTATCTTTGTTCGATGTTTTATTTATGGGTTTATATTGTTGTGCATAAACTCTGTGTTTTTGAGAAATTAAATGCTAATATGTGTATGTTTAATTAATTGCATTCATGTTTATTAGAATTGTTGTTATATGCTTGGGTGTTTTTATCTTGTTGCATGTTTTTAATTTAATGGTACTAGAAAAAGAAAATTTTAAATTGTTGGGATTAGTAGTGGGGGATGTTACAGATTGGTATCAGAACCTAAGGTTCAACACCGTGCTTGTATGGGCCAAAGATCAACGCGAATTATTTTTTTGGGTAAATCACTGTGGTGAAGTTTCACCTATGATGGATTTGGGGAAAATTGTGAAAACATAGTGAAATCCACAAATTTATGAGTGAATTCGAGTTTAATTTACCCTTAGATCCATCAAAGAGATGATTAATGGAATCAATCTGTAGGTTGTTGAGTTAAATTTGGTCCTGAAGGACGGATTTTTCATTTTAATGACGAATGAAGAGTTGGAGAATTGACGGCTCATATCATTTTGACATTAAGAATCAAGGATCGAGATTAATTTGCAAGATTGGAGAGTTTTTTAAACTAATGGATGACATCACCCTGATCTTGAAGATCGATGGTCTGGATCCAACATAGGCTTTCAAAATGCTTTTTCCTATAGGCTTTCAAAAGGTTTTTCTCGAAGGATTTTGAGAAGTTTTATAGATAGGTATTCGAAAGGTTTTTGTCAAAGGATTTCATAAGGTTTTTTCCAAAGGATTTCGAGAAATTTTTGCCAAATGATTTTTAGAAGTTTTTTGCTGAAGGATTTCAGGAATTTTTTGTAGAAGGCTTTGGAAAGGTTTTCGTCGAAGGCTTTCTGGAAGTTTTTCCAAAGGATTTTGGAAGGTTTTTTTACGAAGGATTTCAGGAAGTTTTTTCCAAAGCTTTCAAAAGGTTTTTTCTGAATGCTTTCAGGAAGTTTTGTTGATAGGATTTCATAATGTTTTTCCTAAAGGCTTTCGGGAAGTTTTGCCGAAGGCTTTTAGAAGGTTTTTTTCGAAGGATTTTGGGAAGTTTTTGTCGAAGGATTTTAGAAGTTTTTTGCCAAAGGATTTTTGGAAGTTTTCCTGATATGCTTTTAGAAGGTTATTGCCAAAGGTTTTTGGAAATTTTTTTCGATGGGCTTTCGAAAGGTTTTACCGATGGAATTTTGGGAGGCTTTGTCGATGGCCGATGGAGGAAAATTTCCAATGACAGACGTAGGTTAGAGTAACAAGATTCTACGACACTGTTGAATAGTTGAAGATGAATTCAACATGTTTTAGGGACCATTGCCACAGTAAAATAGTCAATTTCTATGTAAATTTTCATGATTTCGAAGGTCATAAACTTGCAAAGGAATTTTGAGGGCCTAAACAACATTTTCAGGGGGTCAAAATTATGAAATGAGTAAGATCTTTCCAATGAGACTTTCTGAGCACAAAAGAGAGCTCATATGTGAAAGTTGCAACTAAGTGAGTTTGAGGGAATTAAATTAGGTACCCATTTAATTCCAAAGGGAATAACTCCTTGCTCATAAGTGAGTTTGAGGCACAAGAGTAGTCAATGGAAATATCATGGACCATACAAGAAATCCGTGGAACCAAAATTGGAATTTGGGTACCTAAGATTGTACATGATGGAAGATAAGACACATGTATCATATAGGGATAAAAATGAGAAAACAATCCAAACTTTTGTAGACCATAACTATCAACCTAGAGCTCATATTTGAGAAAATAAGAAGTCATCGAAAAGATGAATCAAAGAGGAAAGTGTATGAATAATTAGAATTTGATGTAGTTCATTTTTTTATCTGTAAATTGAGATGAAGAATGACATGTAGCCTATTTAATAAAACATTTTGCAATATGCCTAATTCTAACAGTGATTGTTGCATGCACATTTTTGCAGAATTATAGATACAAGAAAGCATATCTAGTTTCCTACATGAGGACTAGAGATATGGAGGATGCCCAAGGATATTACAATCATGGAGAGGAGGTCAGAGTCTTACATGTAAGTATGTGAAATGCAGATATTGAGTCCAATGGGTGCAAAAGTAAAGTGGAGTCAGTGGATTTGGTTGAAAATATGAGAATATTGCAGAAGGAATTGCAGATCTATAGAGAAGAGAATGAAAATATGATGAGGACTCGTGAAGATATGCTACAAAGTCTGAATATGTTGCAGAAACAAGTCAATAAATATTCTAGCACAAAACAAGTAACTAGTCTAAGGAAAGTAGAGGTATCTAGATCTCATGATAGGAGGGATGAACATGAGGGATCTAGAAAATCAAGTAGTATTAGTAAACATCACCATCATAATCATCATCATTCAAAAGGATATTCGACCGGAGGAGGATCCTCTAATTGTTGAGGTATGTTGATTTCATAAAATATGAGAAGGTTAAAATCCAAATATTTATGAGTGGGATACCTTGTTTCTATAGTGATAAAATACATTATGATGATCCTGGGACATTGGAAGAGACCATGAGGAAATAAAAGTACCTTTATGAGCATAACAAAGGAAGACCATCTTTCCAAAAGGCTTGGAATGACGAAAAAAAGGAAATATGGAACAAAGAAAGAAAGGTTTTAATATGTCACTTTACAAAAACATCTCTCAATCATATCAATAAGGACAATCAACACAGAATGAGCCCAATATGACAGATTCATTTGGGAAAAGTCCAAGACAACAACCCATAAAATGTTGAGGATGTGAGGGAGACCACTTGTGTAGGGATTTCCCTCACAAAGGAGAAAATGAGGATTGTTCACAATATTCAGGAGGTTGATACAGTCGAGGACATAGGAAAAAGCGTGCCAAGGATTTATGTAACCTTGGACCCAAATCAAGAAGAGTACCAATATCCCATGATTGAAGTAGAAGGTAATATTGATAATCAAACCATATCCATTTTAATTGATTCTAGAGCTAGCCAAAGTTACATAAATCACAATCTTGTCGAAACATTTTATTTTCAAAGAAGCAAACATGAGAAATATTGGCTGGTTCAGCTAGCCACATGAGCTAAGAGAAGGATTAATGAGTTGGTTAAGGAGTGTCCAATGGACATGAATGGAATTAGCACAAATGTATATTTGAACATCATATATTTGGGTTCATATGACTATTTTATTGGTATGGATTGGTTGGACAAGCATCGTGTTGTCCTAGATTGTTACAACAAGGAATTCACTTGTCTTGATGAGGAAGGGAAGATGGGGAAAGTTCAAGGGATTCCAAGGCCTATATCTATTAGATAAATTTCATCCTTGTAGTTGAATAAGAGTTTTAGG
This sequence comes from Picea glauca, assembly GCA_000966675.3. Classification (NCBI taxonomy): domain Eukaryota; kingdom Viridiplantae; phylum Streptophyta; class Pinopsida; order Pinales; family Pinaceae; genus Picea; species Picea glauca. Next base: position 78,839 of record JZKD02S1156734.1, read on the forward strand.
AAAGGATTCCATATTTATGCATCCTATGTGGAAGGGGCAACCAAAGATAGAATACCAAGTTTTTAAGACCATCCGGTCTTGAAATATTTTGAGGATGTATTTAAGGATATTCCAAGGTTGCCACCAAAGAGAGACATTCCCTAATGTCCAAGACTCCTTATAGGATAGGCACATCAGAGTTGAAGGAATTGCAAATGCAACTCAAAGAAATTTTGAAGAAGGGCTATGTACACCCAAGTGTATCACCTTGGGGTTCCCCAGTGCTCTTTGTGAAAAAGAAGGATGGAACCTTAAGGTTGTGCATTAATTTCATATAGTTGAATAAGGTTACCATAAGGAAAAAATACCCCTTGCCAAGGATTGGTGATTTATTTTATCAGTTGAAAGGTGCAATAATATTTTCCAAGATTGACTTGAGGTCGAACTATCATCAAATAAGAATAAAAGAAGATATTAGAAAGACAACATTTAGGACAAGATATGGACATTATGAGCTTCTGATGATTCCATTTGGGCTATCAAATGCACTATATGTCTTCATGTGTCTGTTGAATGTAGTGTTTAGGGAATATTTGTAAAAATTTGTAATTGTTTTATTGTATAATATACTCATCTACTCAAAGACAGAGGAGGAACATGAGAAACATTTAAGGATGGTGCTACAAGTGTTGAGAGAACATCGATTGTATGCCAAATTAAGTAAGTGCATATTCTACCAAAGGAAGATCCGTTACTTGTGTTAGCACTAGAAGTCACCTCTGGATTGCGTCAAAGGTGAGCCCAATACCCATCAGTTTTATGTCATAGTTAATGGATTAAAGAGGTCAAATGGGGCAGACTCAAGAGAATATCATTTTAACTCAGAAAACACGGGTAATATGCATAATAGAATGAGGTCTTGATTAAATTCAGCCAATAAGTTGTAGTAAAGGTGAGTAGGAGGAAGAAATTGAGGAGAAGATGTAAAAGTCTGCTCTAGACATCAGGTCTTCCAACATCCTAAGGAGGAAAAACTCTGAATATAAGATCCTCTTGAATTCAGAGTTTCAAGAAACTGAAAACGCTATAACTGCACTACAATCAAACATTCATTACAACACAATCACTACAATCCATGCGAATTCTCCGATCACGAACATTCAATATCAGACGCAAAAAATATGGAAATAGAAGATGGATTTCATTAAACAAGAAGTCTCAAAACATGTTACATAACCAGAGAACTAGAGCTTCATTAAAACATTACAATACAAGAGATTATCTCAACCATAGACCATAAAAAAAATATCAAAACTGAGTATTTATACTCAAAACAGTTGCCATCACCAGGAGTGTGACCTGGCCACTACAATCAAAGCTTTCCGTTTGCATCTTCTTCTGTCGGTCTACACTTGCATTCTTCTGTCAGACGCAATCTCAGATTAGTATGGGTTTTGTAGAATAATTTGGTGAGAGGGGAACTTTCGGCTGACTGTCTACCTACACGACCATATTTCCATGCTTTCCATTTATGGGTTGAGATGAGGTTTCAACAACCTCCCCCATTTCCATTGTTACATGCATTAGGATCAAGATGGATCCTGACACCCATGAATTCTCTAGGAGATGCTCATGACTCCTCCAAGTCAAGCCCAATGCTTTGAAACCATGCAAATGTTCTGCTGAGACCAAAATGAGTGCTTTATCCCCTTGTCACAGCTCCTATCCATCGCTCCATGTGACCTCGGACCATGACCTTACACATTCCCCATATGAAATTTTAGGATTTCACCTATCGGGAGTCTTCACTTCCCTTGATTTCAAATATCCTGATGTTCAATCCCACGAAGTGACTCATCTAGATCGATGATCGGATCTTCCTTGAATTTGACAACCATGATCATTTCCTTTAACAATCTCAACCATCTGTTGCTCAACATGCACTTTCCCTCTCTTTATGGACCTACTTCCATATGACTGTGGGCTGTGATCGTGGGTCCAAATCTCAGGTGCGTCGCGATTTCACGTTTCGTGAAATCACATTGTGTTCCATGCTCAAACCTCCAAATCATGAAATCACTATATATTGGATCAGGTGCCATGCATCTCTTTTGATCAGATGACCCAAATCATTTCGTGACTTTGTGTGTCGCGAGTCCTCATGACTCTTACCTTTGAATGCTCCATTTTGAGAGTTAGCGAAATGCTAATATTGTGCCACGTATTCCTCCCAGGATTGGCCTCATGATTTCAAAACTCTATCTAAAGCTATACTTTGTGAAAATCTATGATCCCGATCACCCAATGGCCGTCGATCCGATCTGTCCAGTGGGTCTCAACCGTTGAAGGTCGATTGTTCTCACTCGCTTGATTTGAGTCCATATCAGACTGCTCTAAGTGCTCAACTTGTCATTATGGCTGTGGCTTTTGTGAAGAATTACCTAGATGACTAACTAAGGGCTTGGGAAAACAGAATGATCAAGGATAGAGGTAAAGAGAGAAGTGATTGATCTTAGAGAAAACAGGTCGATTAAATGGAATGAATCTCGATAGAAGAAAAACTACAAGTTGAGAGGAAAAACTTACAATCGGGTCTGCAAAAGGAGGAGAGACAGGCAACACTTCGGATTTAGGAAAAAACCCCAAATTCAAAAGACTCTGACAAGTTCGTGTGATAAAAATTGGCTCCATAGGGGATGGCATGCTCCCTGTGAGCTTCCAAGAACAAGTAGTTATAGTGCCTTAGATTTGGGCTATGGAGTCTCCTATTAAAAACAAAATAAACATAAAACATGAATGATATTTACAATGGTGGGATGCCGACTGCGGCTTTAAACAAATTTTTTTTTCAGGAAGTGCCCATTTACAGTGCCACCAAAACATTCGTCACCCTCCAAATTCTGCAACCTGTAAGTATTATTTGTAAGTATCTTAGAAATTTTGAAGGGTCCAATCCAAAGGGCTTCAAATTTACCATGCTTGCCCTTATCCTGTCTAGGTGCATCCCATTTGAGTACTAGATCTCCCATATGGAAATCCTCTCCTCTGCTCTTCTTATCAAATGACTGCATGATCTTCTTTTGATGGTCATGTGCCCTGTCCAGTAGCTTTTCTCTGGTTTCTTTCACTTCTGCCAGTTGTAATATTCTCCTGACCATGTCATCAGGTTCACCCTGGTAGTCTTGGAAGAATTTTTTCACTAGTAAGGTGAGCTGAGAATGAAATATGGCCTCAAATCCATACACAAGATGAAAAGGAGAGACGCCAAGAGACCTCTTTGTTGTCACTCTATCAGCTCATAGAGAAAACTTGAGCTTTGAATCCCATGCCTTCTTGTTGTCTTCTAGCAATCTTTTGATAATTTTTATGAGGCTCTTGTTAGAGGACTTTGCCAGTCCATTCCCTTGGGGGTAGTAAGGAGTTGAGTGAATCAATGAAATTCCAAACTACTGACAAAACTGGATTAATGGCTCAGCCTTGAAGGATGCATCATTATTAGTGACAATTATTTTTAGACAACCAAACCTTGCCATAATATCTTCAAGAAAACCAATGACTACTTGATGTGAATAACTCCTTGTGAGAATGGATTATATCCGCTTGGTAAATTAATCTTTTGCAGTCAAGATCCACATGTGATAACAACTTGAAGTAGGATGAATTTCCCTAATAAAATCTAGGCCCCATTGCTGAAAGTGTCCCGAAGCTACCATAGGCTCCAATGGAAAAGACTTCAACTGCTACTTTCCAGAGAATTTTTGACACTTAACGCAAGTCCTGATCCTTGCACAAACATCGGTGAACAGAGTAGGCCAGAAGTACCCAACCCTGAGAATTTTATAGGTTGTGGTTCTGCAGAAGTGATGTCCCCCACATAGGCTATCATGAAAATCAAACATAATATTTTGGGCTTCCTGTGGGTCTAAACATCTCAGAATTACTCCTAGAGGGTCTTTCCAATACAATACCTGGTCAATAAGGCAATATCTTATTGCTTTAAGCTTTAAATCTCTTGCCTTGCTTTTTCGCATTCCATCAGGAGACCTTAATTCTTGCAGAAAAATTATAATGTCTTTGTACCAAGTACATGGTTTTTTATCTTTCATTCTATGGTTGGTATTCTCGACCTGCCTATCTGAGTTATTGACCTAGGGTTCATGTCATTTGGGTTTCCAACAAAGTCTCTAAAACTATCGGCCCTTCTGGTAAACCAGAAGGCAACAAAGTACACAGAATGCACTGTGCAGTCTCACTCGATATAGCTTTAAATGGGTGGCTATAAGACTGAGGTGGTTACAGCCTAGGATTGAGTATGAGATAGGGGTTTATTAGCCAGAGCCATGCACTACAAACTATGAGGGTAATCTACCTATTCCTCATAGCTACATATTCCCATTACATAGATTACTTCCCAAGAAACATATTCATGTTCCATAACAATGTATGAACTCGTTTATTAAGCATAACAATAACCTGCTGAAAGAAAGTAAAGAGATGCATACATTCATCACATTACACAATTATTACCGTGGTGTTGGCAGCCGATTCATTTTTTTATTATTATCTTATAAGATGCCTACACCTATGTTTTGCAAACATCATTTTTTCGTCGCAATTTTCAATAAACGACATTTTCATTTTTTGCGACATTTGCACACTTGTCTTCGTTAAGTTTTCACGACTGTAAGCATGAAAACTTCTCCTTTCGAAGTCTTATTTCGATCATTATCTGAACTGTCAATATATCTTTTGTCATTATGCCTATCGTGCTTACCTTTTATTGATCATTATACAACTGGAAAGATCCTTTAATCGGTTCTCATACTTCGATTGTTTGTATAACTTGGTTTTATTGAGTTTGTAAGGCATTTAGCATTTGGATTTGCACTTTATATGACTTGCCTGATCATTGATTCTAAAAAAATGCATAGGGGTTATGATTTTTTTTTTATATATATATGTCTTTTGATATAATCCTTATGTTAATATTTTCATAATTTTTGGCTTGTGGACTATATGAATACTGTTTGACACCTTGGTTAAAATTTTGATTATATGAGCTGATACATTGGCACATAGTTGATTTTGGTTTTGATTTATAAGTCGGGTGTTTAAACACTATGGCATAACGTTTACGCGCATTGGTATACACATTTGATTTCATTAGTTGGGCACATGACTCGATGGTTGAACTACTATTATGGATTGAACAACTATGTAAATCGACGATTGTACTTGGGTAATGAATATTTTTCATGGCAGACTCCACCACCTTCGCATGCTTTCATTTACGCTTATCCCTTATTCCCGGTCACTACTGTTAGCTCGGGTAGCTCTGCTCCTGTGTATGTTGGTGATACAAACCCTAGGCTTACCATGCGCCCGGCTCCATGGCACCAGTCGTGCAGGTCAAGCCAAACGAAAATCAAGCCTTGTTAATGTTTGACAATGCCCGCCAAGATTTGGAAGACAACGGATGGCTTACCTTCGTAAAACGATTTGAGGGTTTTAATCTCTGTGTAGCACGACAGTTTGCCATGACCTTCGATGGTTGTAGAGCCAAGGTGGGCGATGTACAGTTGGAAATTGATGAGAAATTTATCAGTCTTGCCACAGGGTTACCTGCCACAGGACAATGTTGGTTTAAGAATTGTAAGGTCGAGGAGGTCCCGTGGACATTGCTGTTTCTATTGCGCAAAGTCACCTCTTGTGACAGAGGTATGCCCATATCTATGCTCAAACCATGATGGCACGACTTATTAATGCTAGTCAAGCAGTTCGTGACCTGTGAAGGTCGATACGGACTTCTGTTCCTCTACCACCTGCGTTTGCTGATGATTTTTATAGGGTATCCTTTAAACATGCCTTTCTACTTTCATCATAGCCTATATAAAATGTTGAAAAAGTTTAAGAGGTAGAAGGATGACAACAACCTGTTTCACCATGGACTTATCAAACTTATCATGGTTTATCATTTGAGTTTGCATGGTGATAGTTGGAGGGTTTTCATCGCCCGTAATGGCTTTGAGGACACAGAC
>JZKD02S1156734.1:100195-125235 GCA_000966675.3 Picea glauca
AATGCAAATGAGTTTTTCAGGTTTTAATTAAATCTGTAAATTGTCAATATTGTACATTTTGTGAATAAGTTATATTGCAGTTAGTAGTTAGATAGTTAATTAGAGTTAGTATAGTAGTAATTAGTAGAGAATAGTTAGATTAGTTTAGTTTKCTTTAATAATTAGTTTTAATTTAGTTTKTTTAGTAGTTAGTTTTAATTAGATTAGTTTATTAGTTAGTTTTATTTATTAGTTAGTTTAGTTAGTTTTATATAGTTTTAGTTAGATTACTTAGTTTAGATTAGTTTTCTTTTGTTCTTTTAGGACCTTAGATCGGCTAACGGAGCCGCTAAACCTGTCAGGGTGGTTCATCCCAAACGACTTGGGTTATTAGACAACCTCGAACCAGTTCCACTCTCTCAGTTGATGGACGGTCAATTTCGCCCGTCGACACATGGTTCACCCCCTCTCGGGCTACATCCACAAAGATTTGGCTCTTGGCTCTTTTATTATGGAAGTTCGGCATTTCCAGCGCCGGCCGCTTACGATTCCCCTCTTATGGGTAAGATCTATATGAGGCAAACTAGATCGCACTAGGCTCTATAGCCTGCGAACTAATCCTCAGATCTACCTTGTCTCCTACTTTCTAGCTCAACAACTTACAAGAATGGTTCATAACAACCAATATCGTATACCGCATCTGCTCATGTGTAACTACAGTAAAAGATGGGATAACAATACTAACACCCCAAGATAATAGACAACTTTTCAACACAAAATAGTCGAACCTCTACATGATACCTACACATCTATATTTATACATTTTGGGCTCTTCAGTTGTTTACAAAGCATTACAAAACCCTAACCCTACCGACGTTAGGTATTCCTCCCATGCATGCATGTTGTTCTTCGTCCAAATGTCACTTTCGTTGTGCACACTTTCTTTCATGCGCACGTGCTATTCTTTCTCCATTTGTTACTTCCATTTCTACACGCTTTCTTTCCCATGATCGTCCTTATTTCCACTTCAGCCTCATGCCAACAGGCCCCCAATATTGACATGTGACTTGTCCCAAGTCACCTAATCTTTTTGAGCTGCCTCGATCTCCTTGTTGATCGTCTTGATATTTTTCTTCAGCTCTGCTGCTTTTGTCAGTGCTTGCATGGTCTTCTCCTTAATGGTATCTACTACCTAAACTGCCACTTCATCACTCAGTAATCCTACACATTCTGCCCGTGTCTGTGCTATCTATGTTCTAGCACCTTCTGCCTATGCGAGGACTTCTGCTACCCATTCCTGTAGTGGTTCTATTTGAGCCTGACGCTCCAGTTTGTTTGTTTGCACAGTGATAAGTTCTGCCTGCATCCTCTTTATCTCTTGCATTCCCTTGATGTGTTATGGGATTAGTATGGTCTTTTTCCTCTGTTTGAGTTCTTGGATCGCTACATTGATTCTTTCCTCTTCCTTGTCCCAGCGTTGGACCTGTGGATCCTCCTCTAATCTTGTCCAAAGTTGCGCTGCTTTATCACACAAATCAACTATCGTGCTAACCTATGTCTCTATCTCCTATAGTTGTGCTGTCCTATCATCCTTATTTTGCCGACTTTCCATTTCCCACTCTTTTTTCTTTGGTATGTAACCGTTGTCCTTGCCTTTGCTGAATTCGTGTTTCAAATGTTATGCGGCCTTTTTATCTTTGGTGTGCTTTGGGATTTTTAGTTTTGTTTCCTCTTGTTGTTCTCTATTTTGATGATTTATTTATTTATTTTTTATTGTGTGGTGGGTGGTCGACTGTCCTTGTACAACTTCATTCGGCTCCCATTGATCATTCCTCTGAGGTCTGCACTTGCTAAATCTATTAAATGTACAATGCCTTCGTCTGTTATAGATTTTACCTCGTATGGTCCTAACCAATGCATTCTCATATTTCTTATGTGCTGAAATGATTTGTTGTCATAGAGAAATACTAGGTCTCCTTCCTTGAACGTCTTCTTCTTGATGTGTTGATCGTGCCAAGATTTGTCTCTGGCCTTTTGTAATCGTTGATGGAATCCTACCAGGATTCGGTCTTCTTCCATTGACAATAGCTGATTCAATCTTTCATGTATTGCGCCTCATTCTATCATTTGTGTGATAGTGGCTACATGTAAGCTGGGTACTAAAAATTCTAATGGCACTACTACTTCTTCGCCATAGACTAGTTTGAATGGTGTGTGCCCTGTCAAATTTTTGCATGTCGTCCTATACACCCATAATATGTAGGTACTTTAAGGTCCCAGTCATCTTTGTTGACGTTACAAATCTTTGTTAGTGCGTTCTCGAGAATTTTTGTTGAAGGCTTCTACTATGCAATTTGCCTATGTATGATATGGTGTGCTCTTTTGATGATGAACTTCAAACTCTTCGAGCATCTCACAGATGGTGTTGTTTATGAAGTGTGTTCCTTGGTTGCTCATAAAAATCTTGGGCACCCAAACCTAGTAATTACTTGCTCGAATAAGAAGTGTGCAACTATCTCTGCGCTGCACACTTCGAATAAGAAGTATTTTATTGGTGCGGCTTTCGCCCATCTTGTTAGGTATTCCGTCCCGGTGATGATGTATCTTACCCTTGTTCTTTTGGCCGGTGGGTTAATTGGTCCCATAAATTCTATTGCCCATTTATCAAATGCGTAATGTTACTTGTGGTTGTAACAACATCTCGTCCCTTCTATTGGGTTTCCCTACCCGTTGACAGACATCGCATCTCTGACAGTACTCTTTCGAGTCTCTATGGATCATTGGCCACCATAATCTTGCATGGAGTATCTTCTGTGCGGTAGAGTTTCCTGTGTAATGTCCTCATGCCATTCCCTCATGGGTTTCTGCTAAAATTCTTGGTCATTCATGCTCTAACATGTACATTCGTAAGATGCTATCTGCGCCCATCTTGTATAGATGTCCTATGATTAGTTGATATTTGGATGCGTGAACTACCAGGTTCTTCTTCTTGTGCAGTGGTATATTCTTGCAGCACGATACCTATGCTCAAGTACTAGATGATCTATGCGAAGTCGTCGTCAACAATCTGTACTAAGAATAACTATGCATCCAGAAATTTGTCTTCTAAGTTCATGGGTTCTTCTCCATTTGTGACCCGTGATAGGTGGTCAGGTCCTGCATTCATTTTTCCTCGTTTGGCTATTATTTCGAAGTCAAATTCTTGAAATAACAATAACCATCGACATATTATCCCCCCCAACACTGGCTTGTTGACTAGGTATTTCAGGGTTGAGTGATCTGTAAACATCTTAAATTTTTTTCCCAATAGGTAATGTCTGAATTTCTGCAGTGTGTAAACCATAGCTAGGCCTTCTCTTTTTGTCATGTTGTAATTATTCTCTGAGTTTGATAGTTTTATGCTTGTGAATGCTATTGGGTGATCCAAGTCTCCTGCTCCTGGTTGCGCTAAGATAGCTCCAAGCACTATCGCTAATGCATCTACATGTACATGGAATGTCTTTTCCCAGTCTGGAAATACTAATATTGGTGCAGTAACCATCTTTTCCTTCAAAGTGTCTAGACCATGTTGACACGTGTTATTCCGTTGATATTTTGTATCTTTCCTTAGCAGTTTTTCCATTGGTGCTATGATCTGCAAATATTCTTTGATGCATTTCCGGTTGTTAGCGTCAGAAGTCACCCCTGGATTGCAATAGGAGCAGAGCCCGACGCCCATCAGTTTTTATGTCATGATTTAATAAATGGGGGTGATCGAATGGAAAGAGACCCAGGAAAACAACATTGACACAGGAACTAGGGTCTGGTATGTAGAAAGAAAAGGAGGTCTTGATCCAACTTATGTCAGTAAACTGATTAAGGGGTGGTAGATGGAAGACTTGTGAGAAGGGTGAGCAAGACTGCCTCAGGAAACAGGCCTTCGGAAGCTTGAGGAAGAAAAACTCAGAAGCCAAGATCCTCTTGGTCTAGAGTTTCAAGGAGCTGAGGGGTGACTTGACTGGATCCTCCAATTCCAAGTCGTTCAACGCCAAGAAAATCACAGGAACTGATTAGAAACAATGCAACTATTACAATGATCCAACCTACATCATCCTATAACAGCTACAACTCGACTGGATCCTCCAATTCTGAGTTGTTCTAACACAATAAACAAAGAGATGGAAAATAAGCTGACATCCATGAAGTAAGAAATATCAAATGCCTTATACATTAACCAGAGTGACCAATGCTTCATCAAAACTTTACAATCAGGAGCCTTGCTCAACCATCGATCCTTTACAAAATACAAAGACTTAGTTTATATACTCAAAGAAATTCGCCTAACAGAGGCGTGCCCAGTCACCCAAGGCTTGGTGTCCCTTCAGTCGAACTCGGGCGGGTATTCTTTGTCAGACGCCACCTTAACTACGCATGGCTCCTGCAGGGGGAGTAGCCGAGCCAGTAAATGCCGAGTTAGCATGTACAGACCTCCTCTGGCTAGTTGAGAACTCGGTATGGCTTTTCTGGAAAAATGGGTACATAGGACCCTCTTCGAGTAGATCGCTTTCCAGACCCTCCATACCTCACACTTAAAGAATGAAGAGAGGTTTCAACCACCCCTTCTTGCCTTCATTTAATTCAAGCGAAGACCAGGATCGAGGTCGGGTCTGATGGCAACTGAAGGTCGCGATGGGCCTCTCTGTGACTGAAACCCGATGCCTTTTGGCCCCTTTTGTGCAGCTCTTTTCTTTCCCAAGTGACCACGGGTTGTGACCCTGTGCTTATTCCCAAGGCACTTTTGGCGTTCGCGAATGGGAAGGAGCTAATCCTTGTTTCTTGAAATCGTGATGAGCGAAATGCTGAGAAGACTTAATCTAACACCACATGTCCCTCTAGATCTGACGGTTCGGAACTCTCCTGATGATGCCGTGGGCCCGGGTCTTGGACGCTCTTGTCACTTCGTGCATCAGGGATATGAGGGGGCTTCTCCTTGATATTATGGGCCCGCCTTTGGGAACTTTCGGTGCTTCAGGGTTCGGGGCTTCAAGATGTACAACGACATAAAACCTTCACCCTTTGAACTCGCGACTGCCGAAAAGCCGACGCGACTAGGTCTCACGCCACACGTCCTTTGGATGGATGACTACTACTCTTCCCTGCATACAATATGGGCGTGATATATTTGCACTAATTTCGGTGCAACTCTGCTATCTGCGATTTCCCGTCGGCCACCGATCTGCTCCTATGGATGAATCTGGACCATTGGCAATATAATTTCGCTTGCTTACTGGCTTGGAAGCTTGAAACGAGATTTTTTTGTGCTGTGCTTGGGCGCTTCTCCTGTGACTTGCAGACTCGAATACTCTTCTGCCTTAGACAAGAAATGTTACTAACATTAGGCTCCATGGGGGATAGAGTCATCCCTGTGATGCTCTAAAAAATTATTTTGCAGTTTCAGTGCCTTGTTGTTGGGCTATGGAGTCAGGCTCAAAATATCCCGCTGCTGAAAATACAGGCCGAAAAATAAAAGCAACAAAATAAAGATACATGCTCAAAGGAGCTTATTTATATACAAACCTAAAATAATAAAACACTTTACATGGGGCTAGGTGAAAGCAGACTTCCACCATAGCCAATCAAGTAACTTCCTGAAGGGAATATCTTTCTTTCTGTCGATGATCATCAACATATGGTGTAATCATGACATCAGAATGACTACACTCTTCAGGTTCTCCCTACTAGCTGAAGTTGATATGGAATAGGGTGGCTCCAAGGCATAAAGGAAATGCCACTCCATGTACTCGCTAACAGGATCATAGAATGAGTGGAAAATTTCATAAAATTGGCGACAGGCAGCCTCCTCTGCTACACAACTATTCTCATGTGGCTGAATATTTATGACAAGCACAGGTGAGTGGACAACTGTTGTAGGCTCACTGATCTCGGGTGGTGGCTTCTCGCTGACTGGCTCTGGATAAAAAAATAAATGTGCGCTCAAATGCTCCTCTGGTTCCTCTTCCTCTTGTAAAAAGGGAACGGTCTCCTGATCCTTCTCTTCAATCCCAAATGTAAATACATCATGGGAAATCTCATGAAGGAAGAAATAAAAATCCTCTTCCACAATGGCTTCTTCATTTAAATATGAGAAAACAAGGTCATCGGGGGTAGATGCTAACGCATCTAAGAAATCTTCAATAATATCTTCAAAAGAGCTACTTCGATCATCTATCTCGAAGATTGGAAAATCGTCTTCGCTGTCTTCAGATTCCAATTTTGCACACTGGGGAGTGGGGAATATCACCTGCTCCACTAGTTCACTCAAAGCGCCATCCTCCTCCCAGGCTGGAAAATCCTCTGCACAGTCTTTATATTTCAACCCTTCTAATTGGGCAGAGAGATATTTCACCTACTCCATCAGCTCACTTAGGGAATCCTCTTCCGCCCTAGGATATTCATCGCTTTCATAACCCACCTCTGATGCAGACGAATGGGGAGGAGAAAGTATTGATTTCTGATCCAGGTCATCAAGACCATCTTCATAGCCTATGTTTGAAACAATTTCATCTCGCATATAGTTGTGGTATCCCCCACAATAATTATGACAAATTGACTCAGAGGAATACAACTTCTGACAATAGGAAGTGAAAGCTGCATGGAATCCATTGAGTGAAGAAATGCTAGTAGGGGTTAAAGAATGATACCATTTACGTGCATCCCCTGCTAATGACACCATGAACATCTTTAGTAATACATCCTCATGATGTATCTCCCACTGACACATGAGTTCATGAAACTCACTGAGGTGCTGAGCAGGGTCATCCTCTTTACATTTTCCAAATATGGGTAAATAATCTCCCCAATCATTCGAAGAGGGGACAACATTAGGAAAACTAGGAATAACAGAAAAATTAAAAGGAGCAAACCTGCGAGCAAGGATTTTCTCCATATGGAACTAGTGGAGTCGCCAATCGATCCTTGAATCATGGAGTCTCCAGGTGAAATATGTGCAGCTTCAAATGTGTCTGGTCCTTGTTCACCATCAAAGGCCAGATCCTAACATTGTTGTTACCCTAGGAAGCTTCTCAGGCTCAGAAAGCAGCTGCTGAAACCTTCTCGAGAAACCTCCTTAGGGTCAGCTTTCAGATGTGCTAACAGTAGCCACATCTGAAACCGTGATGTGGAAACCTTGGAGTCACCACAGTGGAGTCGCCAGGTGCACAATAGAAATATTGAAGGGCTCTGATGTCTGATGCACCTTTAGAATCAAAGGCTCGATGTCTTCTGCCCAGGGAAAATCTTCAACTTCGTCCCCGGCAATGGTGCTAGAAATGTTAGCGTTGGAAGTCACCCCTGGATTGCAGCAGGAGCAGAGCCCGATGCCCATCAGTTTTTATGTCACAATTTAATAAATGGGGGTGATCAAATGGAAAGATACCCATGAAAGAAACATTGACACAGGAACCAGGGTCTAGTATGTAGAAAGAAAGGGAGGTCTTGATCCAACTTCTGTCAGTAAACTGATTAAGGGGTGGTAGATGGAAGACTTGTGAGAAGGGTGAGCAAGACTTCCTCGAGAAACAGGCCTTCGAAATCTTGAGGAATAAAAACTCAGAAGCCAAGATCCTCTTGGTCTAGAGTTTCAAGGAGCTGAGGGGTGACTCGACTGGATCCTCCAATTCCAAGTCGTTCAATGCTAAGAAAATCACAGGAACTGATTAGAAACAATGCAACTGTTACAATGATCCAACCTACATCATCCTATAACAGCTACAACTCGACTGGATCCTCCAATTCTGAGCTATTCTAACACAATAAACAAAGAGATGGAAAAGAAGCTGACATCCATAAAGTAAGAAATCTCAAATGCCGTATACATTAACCAGAGCGACCAGTGCTTCATCAAAACTTTACAATCAAGAACCTTGCTCAACCATCGATCCTTTACAAAATACAAAGACTGAGTTTATATACTCAGAGAAATTCGCCTAACAGAGGCGTGCCCAGTCACCCAAGGCTTGGTGTCCCTTCAGTCGAACTCGGGCTGGTATTCTTTATCAGACACCACCTTAACTGTGCATGGTTCCTGCAGGGGGAGTAGTCGAGCTAGTGATTGCCAAGTTAGCGTGTGCAGACCTCCTACGGCTAGTTGAGAACTCGGTATGTCTTTTCTGGAAAAATGGGTACACAGGACCCTCTTCGAGTAGACCGCTTGCCAGACCCTCCATACCTCACACTTAAAGAATGAGGAGAGGTTTCAACCACCCATTCTTGCCTTCATTTACTCCAAGTGAAGACCAGGATCAAGGTCGGGTCTGATGGCAACTAGAGGTCATGACGAGCCTCTCTATGACTGAAACCTGATGCCTTTGGCCCCCTTTGCGTAGCTCTTTTCTTTCCCAAGTGACCACGGGTTTTGACCCTGTGCTTATTCCCAAGGCACTTTCGACGTTCGCGAATGGGAAGGATCTAATCCTTGTTTCTTGAAATCGCGATGAGCGAAATGATGAGACGACTTAATCTGACGCCACACATCCCTCTAGATCTGACGGTTCTGAGCTCTCTTGACGATGCCGTGGGCCTGGGTCCTGGATGCCCTCGTCACTTCATGCATCGGGGATATGAGGGAGCTGCTCCTTGATATTGTGGGCCTGCCTTTGGGCACTTTTGGCGCTTCGGGGTTCGGGGCTTCATGATGTACAACGACATAAAACCTTCACCCTTTGAACTCGCGACTGCCAAAAAGCCGACGCGACTAGGCCTCGCACCACACGTCCTTTTGATGGACGGCTGCTACTCTTCCCTGCATACAATATGGGAGCGATATATTTGTGCTAATTTCAGCGCAACTCTGCTATCCGCGATTTCCCGTCGGCCGCCGATCTGCTCCTATGGATGAATCTGGACCGCCGACAATATAATTTCGCTCGCTTATTGGCTTGGAAGCTTGAAATGAGATTTTTCCGTGTTGCGCTCGAGCACTTCTCCTGCGACTTGCAGACTCGAATACTCTTGTGCCCTGGACAAGAAATGTTACTAACACATGTAGTATTCGATGTGTCCTAACGTCGCTCGTAGCTGACAGATTGTTTTTGGTGCTGGTAAGTTCACAATGACTGCGTTCTTTGCCGGATCCACTAGTAAGCCTTGTTTGCATACTATGTGGCCCAATAGTATCCCAAACAGTGTCCCAAATATGAATTTCTTGATATTCAGTGATATCTGACACTATTTTCATCGTTCTAGCATCAGGCATAAAACTTCCACATAGTTTTTCAATAGACTATAGATTGTCTAGTCATTTAGGTATACTTCGAGAAACCGATGAATGAATTCTTTAAATGCTGTGATGACCACTTTGGAGAATATTGTTGGTGCATTCTTTAGTCCAAACGACATGGTTGTATATTGGTAAGATCCCCATTCCGTCGCAAACATGGTCTTGTATCTATCCTCCTATGTTATCTTAATCTGATGGTATCCTGAGAATCCATCAGTGAATGAGTACGCTTCATGTCCCCCCACATTCNGCCTTCGGAAGCTTGAGGAAGAAAAACTCAGAAGCCAAGATCCTCTTGGTCCAGAGTTTCAAGGAGCTGAGGGGTGACTTGACTAGATCCTCCAATTCCAAGTCGTTCAACGCTAAGAAAATCACAGGAACTGATTAGAAACAATGCAACTATTACAGTGATCCAACCTACATCATCCTATAACAGCTACAACTTGACTGGATCCTCCAATTCTGAGTTGTTCTAACACAATAAACAAAGAGATGGAAAATAAGCTGACATCCATGAAGTAAGAAATCTCAAATGCCTTATACATTAACCAGAGCGACCAATGCTTCATAAAAAATTTACAATCAGGAGCCTTGCTCAACCATCGATCCTTTACAAAATACAAAGACTGAGTTTATATACTCAAAGAAATTCGCCTAACAGAGGCGTGCCCAGTCACCCAAGGATTGGTGTCCCTTCAGTCGAACTCGGGTGGGTATTCTTTGTCAGACGCCACCTTAACTACGCATGGCTCCTGCAGGGGGAGTAGCCGAGCCAGTAAATGCCGATTTAGCATGTACAGACCTCCTCTGGCTAGTTGAGAACTCGGTATGGCTTTTCTGGAAAAATTGGTACACAGGACCCTCTTCGAGTAGACCGCTTGACAGACCCTCCATACCTCACACTTAAAGAATGAAGAGAGGTTTCAACCACCCCTTCTTGCCTTCATTTAATCCAAGCGAAGACCAGGATCGAGGTCGGGTCTGATGGCAACTGAAGGTCGTGATGGGCCTCTCTGTGACTGAAACCCGACGCCTTTTGGCCCCTTTTGTGCAGCTCTTTTCTTTCCCAAGTGACCACGGGTTGTGACCCTGTGCTTATTCCCAAGGCACTTTTGGCGTTCACGAATGGGAAGGAGATAATCCTTGTTTCTTGAAATCGTGATGAGCGAAATGTTGAGAAGACTTAATCTGACACCACATGTCCCTCTAGATCTGACGGTTCAGAACTCTCTTGATGATGCCATGGGCCCGGGTCTTGGACGCTCTTGTCACTTCGTGCATCAGGGATATGAGGGGGCTTCTCCTTGATATTATGGGCCTGCCTTTGGGAACTTTCGGTGCTTCAGGGTTCGGGGCTTCAAGATGTACAACGACATAAAACCTTCACCCTTTGAACTTGCGACTGCCGAAAAGCCGACGCGACTAGGTCTCACACCACACGTCCTTTGGATGGATGACTACTACTCTTCCCTGCATACAATATGGGAGCGATATATTTGCGCTAATTTCGGTGCAACTCTGCTATCCGCGATTTCCCGTCGGCCGCCGATCTGCTCCTATGGATGAATCTGGACCATTGGCAATATAATTTCGCTTGCTTACTGGCTTGGAAGCTTGAAACGAGATTTTTTTGTGCTGTGCTTGGGCGCTTCTCCTGTGACTTGCAGACTCGAATACTCTTCTGCCTTAGACAAGAAATGTTACTAACATTAGGCTCCATGGGGGATAGAGTCATCCCTGTGATGCTCTAAAAAATTATTTTGCAGTTTCAGTGCCTTGTTGTTGGGCTATGGAGTCAGGCTCAAAATATCCCGCTGCTGAAAATACAGGCCGAAAAATAAAAGCAACAAAATAAAGATACATGCTCAAAGGAGCTTATTTATATACAAACCTAAAATAATAAAACACTTTACATGGGGCTAGGTGAAAGCAGACTTCCACCATAGCCAATCAAGTAACTTCCTGAAGGGAATATCTTTCTTTCTGTCGATGATCATCAACATATGGTGTAATCATGACATCAGAATGACTACACTCTTCAGGTTCTCCCTACTAGCTGAAGTTGATATGGAATAGGGTGGCTCCAAGGCATAAAGGAAATGCCACTCCATGTACTCGCTAACAGGATCATAGAATGAGTGGAAAATTTCATAAAATTGGCGACAGGCAGCCTCCTCTGCTACACAACTATTCTCATGTGGCTGAATATTTATGACAAGCACAGGTGAGTGGACAACTGTTGTAGGCTCACTGATCTCGGGTGGTGGCTTCTCGCTGACTGGCTCTGGATAAAAAAATAAATGTGCGCTCAAATGCTCCTCTGGTTCCTCTTCCTCTTGTAAAAAGGGAACGGTCTCCTGATCCTTCTCTTCAATCCCAAATGTAAATACATCATGGGAAATCTCATGAAGGAAGAAATAAAAATCCTCTTCCACAATGGCTTCTTCATTTAAATATGAGAAAACAAGGTCATCGGGGGTAGATGCTAACGCATCTAAGAAATCTTCAATAATATCTTCAAAAGAGCTACTTCGATCATCTATCTCGAAGATTGGAAAATCGTCTTCGCTGTCTTCAGATTCCAATTTTGCACACTGGGGAGTGGGGAATATCACCTGCTCCACTAGTTCACTCAAAGCGCCATCCTCCTCCCAGGCTGGAAAATCCTCTGCACAGTCTTTATATTTCAACCCTTCTAATTGGGCAGAGAGATATTTCACCTACTCCATCAGCTCACTTAGGGAATCCTCTTCCGCCCTAGGATATTCATCGCTTTCATAACCCACCTCTGATGCAGACGAATGGGGAGGAGAAAGTATTGATTTCTGATCCAGGTCATCAAGACCATCTTCATAGCCTATGTTTGAAACAATTTCATCTCGCATATAGTTGTGGTATCCCCCACAATAATTATGACAAATTGACTCAGAGGAATACAACTTCTGACAATAGGAAGTGAAAGCTGCATGGAATCCATTGAGTGAAGAAATGCTAGTAGGGGTTAAAGAATGATACCATTTACGTGCATCCCCTGCTAATGACACCATGAACATCTTTAGTAATACATCCTCATGATGTATCTCCCACTGACACATGAGTTCATGAAACTCACTGAGGTGCTGAGCAGGGTCATCCTCTTTACATTTTCCAAATATGGGTAAATAATCTCCCCAATCATTCGAAGAGGGGACAACATTAGGAAAACTAGGAATAACAGAAAAATTAAAAGGAGCAAACCTGCGAGCAAGGATTTTCTCCATATGGAACTAGTGGAGTCGCCAATCGATCCTTGAATCATGGAGTCTCCAGGTGAAATATGTGCAGCTTCAAATGTGTCTGGTCCTTGTTCACCATCAAAGGCCAGATCCTAACATTGTTGTTACCCTAGGAAGCTTCTCAGGCTCAGAAAGCAGCTGCTGAAANAGTGAAGAAATGCTAGTAGGGGTTAAAGAATGATACCATTTACGTGCATCCCCTGCTAACGACACCATGAACATCTTTAGTAATACATCCTCATGATGTATCTCCCACTGACGCATGAGTTCATAAAACTCACTGAGGTGCTGAGCAGGTTCATCCTCTTTACATTTTCCAAATATGGGTAAATAATCTCCCCATTCATTCGAAGAGGGGACAGCATTAGGAAAACTAGGAATAACAGAAAAATTAAAAGGAGCAAACCTGCGAGCAAGGATTTTCTCCATATGGAACTAGTGGAGTCGCCAATCGATCCTTGAATCATGGAGTCTCTAGGTGAAATATGTGCAGCTTCAAATGTGTCTGGTCCTTGTTCACCATCAAAGGCCAGATCCTAACATTGTTGTTACCCTAGGAAGCTTCTCAGGCTCAGAAAGCAGCTGCTGAAACCTTCTCGAGAAAGCTCCTTAGGGTCAGCTTTCAGGTGTGCTAACAGTAGCCACATCTGAAACCGTGATGTGGAAACCTTGGAGTCACCACGATGGAGTCTTCAGGTGCACAATAGAAATATTGAAGGGCTTTGATGTCTGATGCACCTTTAGAATCAGAGGCTCGATGTCATTCTGCCCAGGGAAAATCTTCAACTTCGTCCCCGGCAACGGCGCTAGAAATGTTAGCGTTGGAAGTCACCCCTGGATTGCAGCAGGAGCAGAGCACGATGCCCATCAGTTTTTATGTCACAATTTAATAAATGGGGGTGATCAAATGGAAAGATACCCATGAAAGCAACATTGACACAAGAACCAGGGTCTAGTATGTAGAAAGCAAGGGAGGTCTTGATCCAACTTCTGTCAGTAAATGGATTAAGGGGTGGTAGATGGAAGGCTTGTGAGAAGGGTGAGCAAGACTGCCTCGGGAAACAGGCCTTCGAAATCTTGAGGAATAAAAACTCAGAAGCCAAGATCCTCTTGGTCTAGAGTTTCAAGGAGCCGAGGGGTGACTCGACTGGATCCTCCAATTCCAAGTCGTTCAACGCTAAGAAAATCACAGGAACTGATTAGAAACAATGCAACTGTTACAATGATCCAACCTACATCATCCTATAACAACTACAACTCGACTGGATCCTCCAATTCTGAGCTGTTCTAACACAATAAACAAAGAGATGGAGAAGAAGCTGACATCCATAAAGTAAGAAATCTCAAATGCCGTATACATTAACCAGAGCGACCAATGCTTCATCAAAACTTTACAATCAAAAGCCTTGCTCAACCATCGATCCTTTACAAAATACAAAGACTGAGTTTATATACTCAGAGAAATTCGCCTATAAGAGGCGTGCCCAGTCACCCAAGGCTTGGTGTCCCTTCAGTCGAACTCGGGCTGGTATTCTTTATCAGACACCACCTTAACTGTGCATGGTTCCTGCAGGGGGAGTAGTCGAGCTAGTGATTGCCAAGTTAGCGTGTGCAGACCTCCTACGGCTAGTTGAGAACTCGGTATGTCTTTTCTGGAAAAATGGGTACACAGGACCCTCTTCGAGTAGACCGCTTGCCAGACCCTCCATACCTCACACTTAAAGAATGAGGAGAGGTTTCAACCACCCATTCTTGCCTTCATTTACTCCAAGTGAAGACCAGGATCAAGGTCGGGTCTGATGGCAACTAGAGGTCATGACGAGCCTCTCTATGACTGAAACCTGATGCCTTTGGCCCCCTTTGCGTAGCTCTTTTCTTTCCCAAGTGACCACGGGTTTTGACCCTGTGCTTATTCCCAAGGCACTTTCGACGTTCGCGAATGGGAAGGATCTAATCCTTGTTTCTTGAAATCGCGATGAGCGAAATGATGAGACGACTTAATCTGACGCCACACATCCCTCTAGATCTGACGGTTCTGAGCTCTCTTGACGATGCCGTGGGCCTGGGTCCTGGATGCCCTCGTCACTTCATGCATCGGGGATATGAGGGAGCTGCTCCTTGATATTGTGGGCCTGCCTTTGGGCACTTTTGGCGCTTCGGGGTTCGGGGCTTCATGATGTACAACGACATAAAACCTTCACCCTTTGAACTCGCGACTGCCAAAAAGCCGACGCGACTAGGCCTCGCACCACACGTCCTTTTGATGGACGGCTGCTACTCTTCCCTGCATACAATATGGGAGCGATATATTTGTGCTAATTTCAGCGCAACTCTGCTATCCGCGATTTCCCGTCGGCCGCCGATCTGCTCCTATGGATGAATCTGGACCGCCGACAATATAATTTCGCTCGCTTATTGGCTTGGAAGCTTGAAATGAGATTTTTCCGTGTTGCGCTCGAGCACTTCTCCTGCGACTTGCAGACTCGAATACTCTTGTGCCCTGGACAAGAAATGTTACTAACACATGTAGTATTCGATGTGTCCTAACGTCGCTCGTAGCTGACAGATTGTTTTTGGTGCTGGTAAGTTCACAATGACTGCGTTCTTTGCCGGATCCACTAGTAAGCCTTGTTTGCATACTATGTGGCCCAATAGTATCCCAAACAGTGTCCCAAATATGAATTTCTTGATATTCAGTGATATCTGACACTATTTTCATCGTTCTAGCATCAGGCATAAAACTTCCACATAGTTTTTCAATAGACTATAGATTGTCTAGTCATTTAGGTATACTTCGAGAAACCGATGAATGAATTCTTTAAATGCTGTGATGACCACTTTGGAGAATATTGTTGGTGCATTCTTTAGTCCAAACGACATGGTTGTATATTGGTAAGATCCCCATTCCGTCGCAAACATGGTCTTGTATCTATCCTCCTATGTTATCTTAATCTGATGGTATCCTGAGAATCCATCAGTGAATGAGTACGCTTCATGTCCCCCCACATTCGGTGAATGAGTACGCTTCATGTCCCCCCACATTCTGTAACACTTCATCCGTGAACGGTGTAGGGAATGGGTCATGTAGGCATGCATCATTCAACTTCCTCAAGTTGACGCATATACTAATCCCTCTGCCTTGTTTCTTGTCATGTACTACCATCAGGCTTATCCATTCTGATTCCTCGACTGATTCGATTATGCCGGCTTCAAGCATCCGATCAATTTCCTCTTTAAATTTATGTTTATATATGGGGTTCAATTTATATGGTCACTGTCTAATTGGTCTTTCTTCAGGTTTGAGTGGTATCTTCATCTCTCCTAGTTCTCCTGCTATACCCTTCATCTCTGTAAATGTAGTAGGAAACAAGTTGTTGTATTCCTGCAACAACTCTGTGATGCTTTCTACTGTTGGCTCATCCCAATAGTCTCCAATGCTGGCCATTTTGGGATATTCAACTGTTCCGATGTTAACTTTCTTTACCTTGATTGGCACGGAAATGAATTCAGATTCTATGGGTGGTCCTTCCACATGTCTTTCGCCTTCTACTTATTCAATTTGAATATCACACATGTAATCTTCGTCTCGTGCTTCCTCCTGTACATGGTAACATGACAGTAGTTCCTTAACCGTCTGCTTATTCCGCTATTGTTCTTCTGTGATGGTTTCTATTTCTGGTTCTTTGATGAATATTAATCCTCTTATCCATTTAAGGGCTGCATCTATGTTGGGGTTCTCATGCTCGAATGAGAAAGTGACTGCGAAGTTCTGTTGCAATATTCACCATGTTGTAGTTCCTTTGCACAATTCCTGGTCTGTGTATCAGTTCACTGGTATTCCCTCTAAAGTATGTATGAAGTGATGAGGCCATTATTTAGGTGGTGTCATTTTCTAGAGCGTTCTACATGCCTCCAAGTGCTCCGATGGTGCTCCGTGTCCATCGTAGTTTTGTTGTTTGCTATTTTTTTGTTTCGCGCCGAACCTTATGCACAGTAACTTCTTACATTGATACTAGTCTATGATAGTCTCCTTGTGTGCACCCCACCATCTTGCAGGTGTGGCTTTGAGTGCTAAATCTAGTTCTTGTAACCTCTAGTTCTCCAATACTTCATCTTCATATTGTGTCAAGAATTTTTCCAAATCATTTAGTCCATGGAAACTGGGTGGCTCTCTGATTTATATGCCTATCCATCGTATTGCGTGGTCTATTCATGCAAATCTTCTTGTGGATACTTCTTGTAGTCTCTACTGCCAGTTTTTTAACCCGGTGTTTGAGTCTGTTGTGCATGAAGTAATGATCCTCCAACTAAGTACCCCATATGCAATTGTGTTTACATAATCCTCATTGCACGTAGTTGTTCTGTACAACTGGACGATATATTCTAAGTCCAGGAAAGTGGGTTCTACAAACCTCTCCTCTTCTGATGGGTCGAGTGGTGCTATGACCCTATAATCTCTAGATTCAAATGTCATTTTTCTTGTTTTTAAGTTAATTATGGCCTGATTGTCAAACGCCCAATCCAGACCAAGTAGTGCCAGGTACGGTGTTGTGCCATCTACTATTTCGACGACTTCAAAGTTTTTTTTAGTCTGCACCACATCAAGATCTATTGTTACTCCTTTCAGTCTACCTATTGGTAGGACTCTATGCTGGTTGGCTACTTTTAATTGGACATTTGAGTATCCCAATGTTGGCTCTCCCATGAATTGCCATGTCTTCTTGGGTAGCACATTCACTTCGGATCCTAGGTCTAGTATAATGTCTCCCATATTGAAATCCCCAATGTTAGCATTTAGTCTAAATTCCCTATTTGTTCTTCTTCGGGTATGTAAGTGATTGACAATTTTTGGTTGGATCTTTTCTTCCGTCTCGCTACTACATTTCTCTAGTATGTTTTGCAATATTTTCACAGATGAAGGGTCACTTAATAATTTTACGCATGATTGAAAAAATTCTTTGATAGTATTTACTTGTCCCTTGGGTTGAATTCCGTTGGTATGATTTGATGATGGTGGCATTTCGTATTCTGGGGCTTCCTTGACTGGTTGCGCAGTTGAAGTTGACGCGACATCCACCTTCTGAAATTCTTGTCTGAATTCCTTAAAAGTCTCCTTTTCTTTGGGTGGATTGACCTTCTTCCTTGGTTCGATGTTCTTCTTTATCCATTGGTTCTGTGCTGATTCCTGTCGAACTGCGTCATTTCCTATTTTTGTTCCTCCACGAGTGATTATGTTGATGTTTTTCCTGTCATCCCTTGCTTCGGCTAAAATCCATTGAACATTCTGATTGTTCTGGTTCCTCTTTTCCTGGATCTTTACTAATAGTGTTGGACATTCCTCTGTCTCGTGATCCAATGCGTGACAATACATACAAGTCGCTGGTGGCAGTGGACATTCTCATGCATAATGTCCTGGTTGCTGAAAATTGTGACATGTGATTGGGCCCATGCCACATCTGAAACCTCCTTTGGCTTGTCCTCCTCCTCTGTAGATTGCGTGATCACCTCTCGGTGTGTTACACTATGGTGTCTGATTATACTGTGCGGTATTGTATTAGGGCTGTGTCGGGTTGTACTGTGGATGCATGTTGTTGTAGGGTTGTTGATCAGTATTATACTGCTGCTGCATAGTGTTTTATGGGGCTGGGGCTTGGTTGAACTGGGGCGCTACTTGCCAAGTCATCATTTAGGCTTGTACTCTATATGCATATGATGTTCTTTCCCGAATCAGCTCCATAGTTTTTCAATCTTTGTTGTCGTGGCCCACTGACTTAGAAAAGGTGCAATATGAACTCTTTGGAACTATCTGGTACTTCTGCATCATCTTGCAATGGTAGGGGTCGTGAACCGGTTTCTTTCATATTTAGCACCATAATCCTCCCTGTGGTAGTGGGTTTGGCATACCTATTGCTATATATCGCGTGAATGTTGGGCATTCGTTCTTGTGGTGTCCTTACACTAGTACATATTGTAAAAATTCCGATGTTTTATTTGCGGCGTTATGGACAAAATTGTCCATACTGTCGCAAAATAGAGGAAATTAAAAAAAAAAATTCATGTTGCCCGATAACATCGGTGTTTCCACNGTGAATGAGTACGCTTCATGTCCCCCCACATTCTGTAACACTTCATCCGTGAACGGTGTAGGGAATGGGTCATGTAGGCATGCATCATTCAACTTCCTCAAGTTGACGCATATACTAATCCCTCTGCCTTGTTTCTTGTCATGTACTACCATCAGGCTTATCCATTCTGATTCCTCGACTGATTCGATTATGCCGGCTTCAAGCATCCGATCAATTTCCTCTTTAAATTTATGTTTATATATGGGGTTCAATTTATATGGTCACTGTCTAATTGGTCTTTCTTCAGGTTTGAGTGGTATCTTCATCTCTCCTAGTTCTCCTGCTATACCCTTCATCTCTGTAAATGTAGTAGGAAACAAGTTGTTGTATTCCTGCAACAACTCTGTGATGCTTTCTACTGTTGGCTCATCCCAATAGTCTCCAATGCTGGCCATTTTGGGATATTCAACTGTTCCGATGTTAACTTTCTTTACCTTGATTGGCACGGAAATGAATTCAGATTCTATGGGTGGTCCTTCCACATGTCTTTCGCCTTCTACTTATTCAATTTGAATATCACACATGTAATCTTCGTCTCGTGCTTCCTCCTGTACATGGTAACATGACAGTAGTTCCTTAACCGTCTGCTTATTCCGCTATTGTTCTTCTGTGATGGTTTCTATTTCTGGTTCTTTGATGAATATTAATCCTCTTATCCATTTAAGGGCTGCATCTATGTTGGGGTTCTCATGCTCGAATGAGAAAGTGACTGCGAAGTTCTGTTGCAATATTCACCATGTTGTAGTTCCTTTGCACAATTCCTGGTCTGTGTATCAGTTCACTGGTATTCCCTCTAAAGTATGTATGAAGTGATGAGGCCATTATTTAGGTGGTGTCATTTTCTAGAGCGTTCTACATGCCTCCAAGTGCTCCGATGGTGCTCCGTGTCCATCGTAGTTTTGTTGTTTGCTATTTTTTTGTTTCGCGCCGAACCTTATGCACAGTAACTTCTTACATTGATACTAGTCTATGATAGTCTCCTTGTGTGCACCCCACCATCTTGCAGGTGTGGCTTTGAGTGCTAAATCTAGTTCTTGTAACCTCTAGTTCTCCAATACTTCATCTTCATATTGTGTCGAGAATTTTTCCAAATCATTTAGTCCATGGAAACTGGGTGGCTCTCTGATTTCTATGCCTATCCATCGTATTGCGTGGTCTATTCATGCAAATCTTCTTGTGGATACTTCTTGTAGTCTCTACTGCCAGTTTTTTAACCCGGTGTTTGAGTTTGTTGTGTATGAAGTAATGATCCTCCAACTAAGTACCCCATATGCAATTGTGTTTACATAATCCTCATTGCACGTAGTTGTTCTGTACAACTGGCCGATATATTCTAAGTCCAGGAAAGTGGGTTCTACAAACCTCTCCTCTTCTGATGGGTTGAGTGGTGCTATGACCCTATAATCTCTAGATTCAAATGTCATTTTTCTTGTTTTTAAGTTAATTATGGCCTGATTGTCAAACGCCCAATCCAGACCAAGTAGTGCCAGGTACGGTGTTGTGCCATCTACTATTTCGACGACTTCAAAGTTTTTTTTAGTCTGCACCACATCAAGATCTATTGTTACTCCTTTCAGTCTACCTATTGGTAGGACTCTATGCTGGTTGGCTACTTTTAATTGGACATTTGAGTATCCCAATGTTGGCTCTCCCATGAATTGCCATGTCTTCTTGGGTAGCACATTCACTTCGGATCCTAGGTCTAGTATAATGTCTCCCATATTGAAATCCCCAATGTTAGCATTTAGTCTAAATTCCCTATTTGTTCTTCTTCGGGTATGTAAGTGATTGACAATTTTTGGTTGGATCTTTTCTTCCGTCTCGCTACTACATTTCTCTAGTATGTTTTGCAATATTTTCACAGATGAAGGGTCACTTAATAATTTTACGCATGATTGAAAAAATTCTTTGATAGTATTTACTTGTCCCTTGGGTTGAATTCCGTTGGTATGATTTGATGATGGTGGCATTTCGTATTCTGGGGCTTCCTTGACTGGTTGCGCAGTTGAAGTTGACGCGACATCCACCTTCTGAAATTCTTGTCTGAATTCCTTAAAAGTCTCCTTTTCTTTGGGTGGATTGACCTTCTTCCTTGGTTCGATGTTCTTCTTTATCCATTGGTTCTGTGCTGATTCCTGTCGAACTGCGTCATTTCCTATTTTTGTTCCTCCACGAGTGATTATGTTGATGTTTTTCCTGTCATCCCTTGCTTCGGCTAAAATCCATTGAACATTCTGATTGTTCTGGTTCCTCTTTTCCTGGATCTTTACTAATAGTGTTGGACATTCCTCTGTCTCGTGATCCAATGCGTGACAATACATACAAGTCGCTGGTGGCAGTGGACATTCTCATGCATAATGTCCTGGTTGCTGAAAATTGTGACATGTGATTGGGCCCATGCCACATCTGAAACCTCCTTTGGCTTGTCCTCCTCCTCTGTAGATTGCGTGATCACCTCTCGGTGTGTTACACTATGGTGTCTGATTATACTGTGCGGTATTGTATTAGGGCTGTGTCGGGTTGTACTGTGGATGCATGTTGTTGTAGGGTTGTTGATCAGTATTATACTGCTGCTGCATAGTGTTTTATGGGGCTGGGGCTTGGTTGAACTGGGGCGCTACTTGCCAAGTCATCATTTAGGCTTGTACTCTATATGCATATGATGTTCTTTCCCGAATCAGCTCCATAGTTTTTCAATCTTTGTTGTCGTGGCCCACTGACTTAGAAAAGGTGCAATATGAACTCTTTGGAACTATCTGGTACTTCTGCATCATCTTGCAATGGTAGGGGTCGTGAACCGGTTTCTTTCATATTTAGCACCATAATCCTCCCTGTGGTAGTGGGTTTGGCATACCTATTGCTATATATCGCGTGAATGTTGGGCATTCGTTCTTGTGGTGTCCTTACACTAGTACATATTGTAAAAATTCCGATGTTTTATTTGCGGCGTTATGGACAAAATTGTCCATACTGTCGCAAAATAGAGGAAATTAAAAAAAAAAATTCATGTTGCCCGATAACATCGGTGTTTCCACATTGACGTCTCTCTTGCCATGTTAATGTCTCTCTTGCCACGTTAACGTCACTCTTGCCACGTTTTCCACTGGAACATCTCTCTTGCCACATTTTCCACTGGAATGTCTCTCTTGCCATGTTTGTGAAGATATATGTCGCAATTGTGACGTTTTGGAAACTAGGTTTTCCCCTCCAATGGTCACCTTAGTATGTTCACCAAGTCAAAATACCAATGGTCACTTAGGAATGTTTTACGTCGGAATTGCGACGTTACAAAATCTATAAATATGTTGCATTTGACGGATGTTGCGACAAGTTTTCTATAATAACGACGCTTGAAAAAGGGTTTGCTGGTCTTCTCGGCAAACAAAAAATAGATATTTGTTTCAGTATAAGTCTGTGGGGAAGAATGTCAGAAAAAATTAGCTCTGAATGGGTTCAGTGTCATTCAGCATGCCATCTTCAAAATCTTACTTCTTGATCTTGTTTGCNGAGTGGTGCTATGACCCTATAATCTCTAGATTCAAATGTCATTTTTCTTGTTTTTAAGTTAATTATGGCCTGATTGTCAAACGCCCAATCCAGACCAAGTAGTGCCAGGTACGGTGTTGTGCCATCTACTATTTCGACGACTTCAAAGTTTTTTTTAGTCTGCACCACATCAAGATCTATTGTTACTCCTTTCAGTCTACCTATTGGTAGGACTCTATGCTGGTTGGCTACTTTTAATTGGACATTTGAGTATCCCAATGTTGGCTCTCCCATGAATTGCCATGTCTTCTTGGGTAGCACATTCACTTCGGATCCTAGGTCTAGTATAATGTCTCCCATATTGAAATCCCCAATGTTAGCATTTAGTCTAAATTCCCTATTTGTTCTTCTTCGGGTATGTAAGTGATTGACAATTTTTGGTTGGATCTTTTCTTCCGTCTCGCTACTACATTTCTCTAGTATGTTTTGCAATATTTTCACAGATGAAGGGTCACTTAATAATTTTACGCATGATTGAAAAAATTCTTTGATAGTATTTACTTGTCCCTTGGGTTGAATTCCGTTGGTATGATTTGATGATGGTGGCATTTCGTATTCTGGGGCTTCCTTGACTGGTTGCGCAGTTGAAGTTGACGCGACATCCACCTTCTGAAATTCTTGTCTGAATTCCTTAAAAGTCTCCTTTTCTTTGGGTGGATTGACCTTCTTCCTTGGTTCGATGTTCTTCTTTATCCATTGGTTCTGTGCTGATTCCTGTCGAACTGCGTCATTTCCTATTTTTGTTCCTCCACGAGTGATTATGTTGATGTTTTTCCTGTCATCCCTTGCTTCGGCTAAAATCCATTGAACATTCTGATTGTTCTGGTTCCTCTTTTCCTGGATCTTTACTAATAGTGTTGGACATTCCTCTGTCTCGTGATCCAATGCGTGACAATACATACAAGTCGCTGGTGGCAGTGGACATTCTCATGCATAATGTCCTGGTTGCTGAAAATTGTGACATGTGATTGGGCCCATGCCACATCTGAAACCTCCTTTGGCTTGTCCTCCTCCTCTGTAGATTGCGTGATCACCTCTCGGTGTGTTACACTATGGTGTCTGATTATACTGTGCGGTATTGTATTAGGGCTGTGTCGGGTTGTACTGTGGATGCATGTTGTTGTAGGGTTGTTGATCAGTATTATACTGCTGCTGCATAGTGTTTTATGGGGCTGGGGCTTGGTTGAACTGGGGCGCTACTTGCCAAGTCATCATTTAGGCTTGTACTCTATATGCATATGATGTTCTTTCCCGAATCAGCTCCATAGTTTTTCAATCTTTGTTGTCGTGGCCCACTGACTTAGAAAAGGTGCAATATGAACTCTTTGGAACTATCTGGTACTTCTGCATCATCTTGCAATGGTAGGGGTCGTGAACCGGTTTCTTTCATATTTAGCACCATAATCCTCCCTGTGGTAGTGGGTTTGGCATACCTATTGCTATATATCGCGTGAATGTTGGGCATTCGTTCTTGTGGTGTCCTTACACTAGTACATATTGTAAAAATTCCGATGTTTTATTTGCGGCGTTATGGACAAAATTGTCCATACTGTCGCAAAATAGAGGAAATTAAAAAAAAAAATTCATGTTGCCCGATAACATCGGTGTTTCCACGTTGACGTCTCTCTTGCCACGTTAATGTCTCTCTTGCCACGTTAACGTCACTCTTGCCACGTTTTCCACTGGAACGTCTCTCTTGCCACATTTTCCACTGGAATGTCTCTCTTGCCATGTTTGTGAAGATATATGTCGCAATTGTGACGTTTTGGAAACTAGGTTTTCCCCTCCAATGGTCACCTTAGCATGTTCACCAAGTCAAAATACCAATGGTCACTTAGGAATGTTTTACGTCGGAATTGCGACGTTACAAAATCTATAAATATGTTGCATTTGACGGATGTTGCGACAAGTTTGCTATAATAACGACGCTTGAAAAAGGGTTTGCTGGTCTTCTCGGCAAACAAAAAATTGATATTTGTTTCAGTATAAGTCTGTGGGGAAGAATGTCAGAAAAAATTAGCTCTGAATGGGTTCAGTGTCATTCAGCATGCCATCTTCAAAATCTTACTTCTTGATCTTGTTTGCATCATAACTTTTCACCATAATATTGATCATTTCTCATTTAAATATTTCACAAAGCATGTTCTTCTCTAGTCTCTCCAATTCTTCCAATCATTTTTAAAAATATTTTGTTGTCTATATCCTCTATGTTACTTCTATTTACAAGCATAACACCTAGTTTTCTATCGACATTATTACTTATTTGTCAAAGGTTTTTACATTTATCATTTCTTCCATGTTGTCCTATATTCCGAGAGAATAACATCAATTCAATTATTGTAGTCTAATCTCTTCAAGTCGCATATTTTGTGAGTATGGATGCAAATACCTTGTTCATACTCTTTGTTAGGACATTTTCGCTAGGGTAGTATGGAATACTCTTCTAATCAAAATATGTATGTACCAGACATCCATAGTGACAATATATTTTCAAACGAGAATTTGTAGCTTCTTACACAGTTATCAATCCAACAACCTGAACGCCTACTCACTTTGTGAATAGATCTATGCCCATAATTACATATTGAAAGTGTCTTCTTATTTTCTAGTACAAAATGTCCAATAAAATAGATTCCTCAATGATCAAAATTTTGCATTAGAGGAATAGGTTTAAGTTTGTGAAAATCCCTTATCTTTGGTTTGTTGCTCACTTTTTGGCACTAGACACATTTATTAACCATTTAAAATAATCCTTAAAGATTTTAGGCCACCATAGTCTTGAACATAGGATTTTTTGGGTTGTCTTAGTAAGAGAGGAATGCCCCCCTACTATGCCAAAATATGCCTTGCTAATCAAAT
>JZKD02S1156734.1:140662-153840 GCA_000966675.3 Picea glauca
CAGAAATTTGGCTTATATATCCTTGGTTACCTCACACACATATTGATATTCAATATGATCAAGTAATTAAAATGAGAGAGCCTCACCTCTTATTTATACTCTCCAAGTAGCTTCCTTAAAAACATCTTCTAGGTCACTTGGCCCACTTTTCTTATTTTAGGGTTAACCCACTTCTAATTTATCCATTAAATTTATTATTGAAATAATTTATTTTTTTATTAACTTTGAATTATAATACACTCATCACTTCACTTTATTATTTACCTTTTAAAATCTCTTAAACCACTTTGACTACTTTGATGTTTTGGGGCTTCTAGATGACATATGAGGGTCCTCCAACTTCGTAAGGCCATAAAACTCAAATCGTGAGGAGTTATGTGACATTCCACATACCACCAGAAATGAAATGACATGTACTATCCATATAGAATATTATTACCTTCAAATATAGCAAAAATCATACCGTTATCAATCAACCAAACTTGGGTCCATTACCTAAACTTGGGTTCTCCAACTTCACATGGTCATAACTCTCTAACCATGAGGAGTTATGTGACATTCTACATACCATTGAAAACGGAATGTCAAGAAATATCCATATAGGATAGTTTACCTGACAAATTCCTTTTCCTTCATATCATTATTCCATAATTAAGCATGGGTTCTATTACTCCACAAAGCGTCTTCCCGTGAGGGCTTTCACCGTAAGGGGACCACTTTGGAGTTAATCCATATTTACTTCTTATCAACCATGACAGAACAATAATGAGTCATATTTACATCAAACAATCTTGGGTCCATTACCCAAACCTTTGTGCTACAGGGCTTTCTTCAAGGGTTGGCATCAATGACAACCAACCTTAATCAACAGTCTTTTCTCTGTCTTTAGGCAAGACGAAAATCTGATTATATCTAGAAAATTCATCAATCATGGAAATCCTAGATGCACCTATCACCCTTTGCAATATGTGTTCCATATTTGTCAAAGGATAATTTTCCTTCTTTGAGCTTCTATTCAAGTTCCTGAAATCGACACACAGTCTGATTTCTCCATTCTTCTTTCTCACTGGGACCAGGTTGGCCTCCCACTCAGAGTATCTCAAAGGGACAATGATTTATGCATCTAACAGATTCTTTACCTCTTTCTCCATAATAGGCAACAACATAGGATTTATCTATCTTAATTTCTGCCTGAATGGTTTGGCCTCCTCCTTCAGTGGGATCTTATGCTGAATGACATTCATGTCATATGTTTTGAGGTCTTCATAGGTCGAGGAAAACACATTAGAAAATTATTTTAATAGCTATGCATACTCAACTTTTTGCTCCCTTGACAGAGTGCTTGACAACTTGACAAATTTAGGCTCCTTCTCTATGCCAATATCACACCCTTCCACATCAACATTCTCATTTGAAATCTTGCCTTTTATTGCCACATCATTTCTGTCAAATAGGCTTTCCAAAGGGACTAGTTCCTTTGGGATATGATTGTTGGGTAGTTGAACAATATTATGATTATAAATTTTGTTTAGAAAAGCATCCTCATGAAGATCTATTTCAGAGTCAGGATCTTGATCAATGTGTATTTCAGAAAACTCATCAATAGTCTCGAGGAATATTTTGATTTCTAGATCATCCTCAAACACTTTCCAATGTTTGACATTGTCAGGTATAGAGGGTCTATATTTCACTTCTACATCATACCTTAGATTAGGTGGCAGAGGGAATCTAAAATTACTTGTTGAAACATCCATAGAATCAACCATGGCATTCTCTTCTCTTGGAACAAATGAAATATTGAAATCTAAGAAGACACCGTCAACCAAATCCCACACTTTATTTCTATATGATTTCAGTCTAGGGTGCTTGACTTGATAAACGTTTCTGATTTTATGGATAATCAACTCAGAATCCCCAAACACTGATATCTCTTCAATCCCCATATATTTTGCAGCCCTCAAACCTAAAACAAGAGCTTCATATTCTTCCACATTATTGGTAGTTTCAAATTCTAAATTGTATGACAGAGATATAATTTCTTGAATAGGAGAAACAAAAACCACCCCAACACCAACACCTTCCCTAGAAGAGGCTCCATCAAAGAACATTTTCCAAACAAAGTTAATCAGAGGAAAATCTTCATAGGGATTAAGGGACTATTTTCTGATTCCAAGAGGAGATTTAGGGACATCAGTGAGCTGCAATAATATGGATCCCAAATCGATGTCAAGAGCAAAGATAGGATGATTGGTGGGGTTTGCTTCATCACTAATAATATAGGCCAATTGAGCTTCTCTATACAGTCTTATATTCTCCCCCCCCAAAAAACATGAATGGTAGCATATGTCAGGTCCATCTGAAATGTTCCTCCAAGTCGTTTTTATCCAAGATCTTGACAAGAGCATGCCAACATTGAGGGGAATGTCAGATACCACAATATCCATGACCATACTTTTCATGGGAAATTGGAACAAGGTCACGACTAGATCTTTGATGACCCCAAGACATTGCACTCGCTTGGAGTCAAAGGAATACAAGTCATGGTATGCCTTTGTGATTTCTAGTCGTAGTTATTCCATGACACTTTTGGGCATGAGATTGTGAGAGGCCCTTGAATCCATCAAACAATTATGCATTACTTTATCACGTATGTTTAATGATGTGTAGAAGGGAGGGGATGAATCATCTCTATATTCTACCATTGGACTTAAGATGACTGCTAGCTTTTTGTCTTTCACATTGATTGAGTTTGTGGGATGATTTGAGGGTTCATGCAACAACAGTTTGGATAGGGATCTATTAAAGTATTCATTCTTGACTAGTTATGAAAGGGGAAAGGAATCCTAATCTTCTGAATTTCATGCTCATAGTTAAAATAGGAGGGGGCTTCAGAATTTCTCTTACCTATGGGATGTGAACTTTGGCTACTGGTGGGGGGTTCTGTGTTTTCTTCTCCTTGCTAATGTTTGCTACCTCTTTGGTAGGATTTTCTGCTTTGGTAGGCCAATTAGGAACATCAGGCTTTGCTCCTTTATTTTTGGACTTGAGGTTGTATCTATTTGGGTTGTCATTGGCCTTACCCCCCTTACTCAGTTCGTTTAATTGGTTTTCCATGAGAGACTCCTCGTATGCTGATTGAGTTAAGTGAGGAGAAGAGGATGTGTCTCCAAGACAGTGGATTTCTGGATCGAGGTCTTCTTCCTCTTCCCCATCATCCACAACAAGGTTATTTTAAAGAGGGGTCTGGATTTTCTGATCATCTCTATATNTCTAGATGACATATGAGGGTCCTCCAACTTCGTAAGGCCATAAAACTCAAATCGTGAGGAGTTATGTGACATTCCACATACCACCAGAAATGAAATGACATGTACTATCCATATATAATATTATTACCTTCAAATATAGCAAAAATCATACCGTTATCAATCAACCAAACTTGGGTCCATTACCTAAACTTGGGTTCTCCAACTTCACATGGTCATAACTCTCTAACCGTGAGGAGTTATGTGACGTTCTACATACCATTGAAAACGGAATGACAAGAAATATCCATATAGGATAGTTTCCCTGACAAATTCCTTTTCCTTCATATCATTATTCCATAATTAAGCATGGGTTCTATTACTCCACAAAGCGTCTTCCCGTGAGGGCTTTCACCGTAAGGGGACCACTTTGGAGTTCATCCATATTTACTTCTTATCAACCATGACAGAACAATAATGAGTCATATTTACATCAAACAATCTTGGGTCCATTACCCAAACCTTTGTGCTACAGGGATTTCTTCAAGGGTTGGCATCAATGACAACCAACCTTAATCAACAGTCTTTTCTCTGTCTTTAGGCAAGACGAAAATCTGATTATATCTAGAAAATTCATCAATCATGGAAATCCTAGATGCACCTATCACCCTTTGCAATATGTGTTCCATATTTGTCAAAGGATAATTTTCCTTCTTTGAGCTTCTATTCAAGTTCCTGAAATCGACACACAGTCTGATTTCTCCATTCTTCTTTCTCACTGGGACCAGGTTGGCCTCCCACTCAGAGTATCTCAAAGGGACAATGATTTATGCATCTAACAGATTCTTTACCTCTTTCTCCATAATAGGCAACAACATAGGATTTATCTATCTTAATTTCTGCCTGAATGGTTTGGCCTCCTCCTTCAGTGGGATCTTATGCTGAATGACATTCATGTCATATGTTTTGAGGTCTTCATAGGTCGAGGAAAACACATTAGAAAATTATTTTAATAGCTATGCATACTCAACTTTTTGCTCCCTTGACAGAGTGCTTGACAACTTGACAAATTTAGGCTCCTTCTCTATGCCAATATCACACCCTTCCACATCAACATTCTCATTTGAAATCTTGCCTTTTATTGCCACATCATTTCTGTCAAATAGGCTTTCCAAAGGGACTAGTTCCTTTGGGATATGATTGTTGGGTAGTTGAACAATATTATGATTATAAATTTTGTTTAGAAAAGCATCCTCATGAAGATCTATTTCAGAGTCAGGATCTTGATCAATGTGTATTTCAGAAAACTCATCAATAGTCTCGAGGAATATTTTGATTTCTAGATCATCCTCAAACACTTTCCAATGTTTGACATTGTCAGGTATAGAGGGTCTATATTTCACTTCTACATCATACCTTAGATTAGGTGGCAGAGGGAATCTAAAATTACTTGTTGAAACATCCATAGAATCAACCATGGCATTCTCTTCTCTTGGAACAAATGAAATATTGAAATCTAAGAAGACACCGTCAACCAAATCCCACACTTTATTTCTATATGATTTCAGTCTAGGGTGCTTGACTTGATAAACGTTTCTGATTTTATGGATAATCAACTCAGAATCCCCAAACACTGATATCTCTTCAATCCCCATATATTTTGCAGCCCTCAAACCTAAAACAAGAGCTTCATATTCTTCCACATTATTGGTAGTTTCAAATTCTAAATTGTATGACAGAGATATAATTTCTTGAATAGGAGAAACAAAAACCACCCCAACACCAACACCTTCCCTAGAAGAGGCTCCATCAAAGAACATTTTCCAAACAAAGTTAATCAGAGGAAAATCTTCATAGGGATTAAGGGACTATTTTCTGATTCCAAGAGGAGATTTAGGGACATCAGTGAGCTGCAATAATATGGATCCCAAATCGATGTCAAGAGCAAAGATAGGATGATTGGTGGGGTTTGCTTCAT
Source organism: Picea glauca (assembly GCA_000966675.3). Classification (NCBI taxonomy): domain Eukaryota; kingdom Viridiplantae; phylum Streptophyta; class Pinopsida; order Pinales; family Pinaceae; genus Picea; species Picea glauca. The sequence goes on from JZKD02S1156734.1 coordinate 145,886, forward strand.
CACTAATAATATAGGCCAATTGAGCTTCTCTATACAGTCTTATATTCTCCCCCCCCAAAAAACATGAATGGTAGCATATGTCAGGTCCATCTGAAATGTTCCTCCAAGTCGTTTTTATCCAAGATCTTGACAAGAGCATGCCAACATTGAGGGGAATGTCAGATACCACAATATCCATGACCATACTTTTCATGGGAAATTGGAACAAGGTCACGACTAGATCTTTGATGACCCCAAGACATTGCACTCGCTTGGAGTCAAAGGAATACAAGTCATGGTATGCCTTTGTGATTTCTAGTCGTAGTTATTCCATGACACTTTTGGGCATGAGATTGTGAGAGGCCCTTGAATCCATCAAACAATTATGCATTACTTTATCACGTATGTTTAATGATGTGTAGAAGGGAGGGGATGAATCATCTCTATATTCTACCATTGGACTTAAGATGACTGCTAGCTTTTTGTCTTTCACATTGATTGAGTTTGTGGGATGATTTGAGGGTTCATGCAACAACAGTTTGGATAGGGATCTATTAAAGTATTCATTCTTGACTAGTTATGAAAGGGGAAAGGAATCCTAATCTTCTGAATTTCATGCTCATAGTTAAAATAGGAGGGGGCTTCAGAATTTCTCTTACCTATGGGATGTGAACTTTGGCTACTGGTGGGGGGTTCTGTGTTTTCTTCTCCTTGCTAATGTTTGCTACCTCTTTGGTAGGATTTTCTGCTTTGGTAGGCCAATTAGGAACATCAGGCTTTGCTCCTTTATTTTTGGACTTGAGGTTGTATCTATTTGGGTTGTCATTGGCCTTACCCCCCTTACTCAGTTCGTTTAATTGGTTTTCCATGAGAGACTCCTCGTATGCTGATTGAGTTAAGTGAGGAGAAGAGGATGTGTCTCCAAGACAGTGGATTTCTGGATCGAGGTCTTCTTCCTCTTCCCCATCATCCACAACAAGGTTATTTTAAAGAGGGGTCTGGATTTTCTGATCATCTCTATATGTATTTTGAGGCTCTCTTTGCATAATCTGAGGAGCATTTCTATTCGGCCTACTAAAGTTTCCTCTATTATCAACATTTTAAGGATTTATGTATGCCTTCTTCCCTTCTAACTCCAATTTAAGGATTTCTGTATGCCTTCTTCTCCTTCTAATTCCAAAATTTCCATTCTATTTGAAACTGATTTTAGCAACTTAGTTATTTCATACATTTGAGAGGGGGGAGGGGGGACATTGGAAATGGAGGTTGAGACTTCAGATCTTGCCCTTCCTATGTATCCATCAGCCTTATTCTCGAGTCAATCAACTGCCAATACATTATACTCTACTTCTAGGGATGCATATTGCATATGAGCCAAGGAGGTAGCTCTTCTCTCTCTTACTAGGAGGCAAAAGTCAAGGTCAAAAGCACTAGCATAGGTAATTTTGGCAGAGGCCTCTGTAGGCTTTATCTCAGCAGGAATCTTATTGTACATTTTGTTAAATCTTTTGGAGAAATCAGAGACATATTCTCCCTCTTTTATCTTTAGGGACCCGAACTCTATGATATAATACATGAAGTCCTTTTTATCCCCCCATTGTCTTAAGAAGACATCATATAAAGCCTCAATCCCGACAATGGATCTAGGAGACAGGGCCCTGAACCAGTTTTTGGCTTCTCCATCAAGACTGTGGACAAAAATCCTCATCCAAACATATTAATCTACTATGAAATAGTTATCATCATAACTATAGAAAGATGGAAGGTGCTCCTCCACAGTAATATCTACCTCCCCCGTAAACTTAGGCACCTGCTTAAGGTAGCCACTGGTTGGGAGGGAATTAAGAGGCTGAGGAAAAATGAGAGGGGCATATCTAGAAGTTACTATAGCATCTATTCTATTTATGGGGGGATTAGATCCTACCATTGGAGTGTGAATAGGAGGAGAACCAAGAGGGGATGGATTTCGGGTAGGGGAGATATGTGGTGTGCTTCTGGGGACAAAAGGAAACAACTAAGGATCTAGAAAAAGGCCTCAAGGCTCGAGGGAATAAATATTTCTCTCTCTGCAAAAGAATCAACTTTAACATGAGGAGGAGTAGTGAAACTGGGAGAGGGGAAATCAGTAGGAACACTCCCAAAATTTAAAATTCCAGAGGCTCCGGCAAATGGTGTAATAGGAAAATGGGAAACAACTACTGGAGTTGCTATAGGAGAATAATGAAGATTACCAAAATCACCTGGTTCAGCAGTAGAAGTACCTTCCCGATGGGTCTTTTGTCTTTTGATAATTTTCTCTAGATCAACTTTAGGTGTCGCTAAAGGCAACTGTGGAGTAGACCTCGTGTGTCTGCCTCTAGAAGACAGCTAAAACAGTGGAATTGCCTCAATGGAGTCGCCAGGGGAAAAATGCAATATTCAATGGTTTTGATATCTGATGCACCTTTAGAATCAGAAGCTCGTTGTCATTCTATCCTAGGGAAAATATTCGATTCATCCCCGGAAATGACGCCAAAATGTTAGCACTAGAAGTCACCTATGGATTACGTCAAAGGTGAGCCCATCACCCATTATTTTTATGTCATAGTTAATGGATTTAAAGAGGTAAAATGTGTTAGACTCAAGAGAATATCGTTTTAACTCATAAAATTGGGGTAGTATGCACAAGTGAATGAGGTCTTGATTAACTTCAGCCAGTAAGTTGTAGTAAAGGTGAGTAGGAGGAAGAAATTGAGGAGAAGATGTAAAATTCTGCTCTGGACATCAGGTCCTCCAATAGCCTAAGGAGGAAAAACTCTGAATATAAGATCCTCTTCAATTCAGAGTTTCGAGAAATTGAAAATGCTATAACTGCACTACAATCAAACATTCATTACAACACAGTCACCACAATCCATGCGAATCCTCCAATCATGAAAATTCAGTATCAGACGCAAATAAGATGGAAATAGAAGCTAATTTTCATTAAACAAGAAGTCTCAAAATAGGTTACATAACCAAAGAACTAGAGCTTCATTAAAACATTACAATATGAGAGCTTAGCTCAACCATAGACCATAACAAAATATCAAAACTGAGTATTTATACTCAGAACAGTTGCCACCACTAGGAGTGTGACATGGCCACTAAAATCAAAGCTTTGCGTCTGCATCTTCTTTTGTCAATCTGCACTTGCATTCTTCTATCAGACACGATCTCAGATCAATATGGTTTTTGTAGAAGAATCTGGTAACGGGGGAACTTTTGGATGACGGTCTTCCTACACGACCATATTTCCATGCTTTCCATTTATGGGGTGAGACGAGGTTTCAAAAACCTCCCCCATTTCCATTAACTTCTTGCATCGGCATCAGGATGGAGCCTGACACCCATGAATGCTCCAGGAGATGCTCATGACTCCTCCAAGTCAAGCCCAACACTTCGAAACTAAGAATATATTCTTCTAAGACCAAAACAAGCGCTTTCTCCCCTTGTTGTAGCCCCTATCCATCACTCCACATGACCTCAGGCCACGACCTTACGCATTCCCCATATGAAATTTTAGGATTTCACCTGTCGGGAGTCTTCATTCCCCTAGATTTCAAATATCCCAATGTTCAATCCCACGAAGTGACTCATCTATATTGACGGTTGGATCTTCCTTGAATTTGATGGCTATGATCATTTCCTTGAACAATCTCAACCGCCCGTTGCTCGATAGGCGCTTTCCCTCTCTTTATGGCCCCACATCCATATGACCGTGTGTTGTGATCGTGGATCAAACTCTCATGGGTATTGCGATTTTGCGTTTCGCGAACTAACATTGTGCTCCATGCTCAAACCTATGAATCACGATCTATTGGATCAGGTGCCACACGTCTCTTTTGATTGGACAACCCAGATCATATTGTGACTTTGTGTTTCACGAGTCCTCATGAATATGCCCTTTGACTACTCCTTTTTGCGAGTCAGTGAAATGTTAATGTTGCACCACATGTTCCTCCTAAGATCAATGACCAAGATTGGCCTCACGATTTTAGAACTCTATTTGACGCTATACTTCGTGAAAATCTATGATCCCAATGGCCGTCGATCCGATCCACCATTGAAGGCTGATTGTGCTTTCTCACTTGATTTAATTCCATATCAGACCACTCTATGTGTTGCGCTTGTGCTTACGACTGCGGCTTCTATGAACAATTATCTGGACGACCGACTGAGGGCTTGGGAAAACATAATGATTGGTGACAGAGGTAAAGAGAGAGTGATCGATCTTAGAGAAAACAGTTCAATTAAACAGAATGAATGCCGACCAAATAAAAACTACAAGCTGAGTGGAAAAACTTGGACCATATTATTTTAGAGGAGGGGATAAAAATTGATCTTAAGAAGATATAAGCCATTAGAGGATGGCCAACACCAAAGAATGTTACACATGTCAGATCATTCATGGGACTTGCAGGTTATTATAGAAGATTCATTAAAGGTTTTTCAAATATTGCAAACCCAATTTCTTTTTTGCAAAATAAGGGTGTAAAATTCAAATGTACTTCCGAATGTGAAGAAAGGTTCCGGAAGCTGAAGAAAATTTTGACAAGTGAATCGATATTGAAGATTGCATATCTAAATGAAGATTTTTTTGTATGCACTAATGCATGAAAGGGAGGGCTTGATGGAGTATTTATACAAAATGGGCATGTGATATGTTATGAGTCAAGGAATTTGAAAGAACATGAGAGTTAATATCCCGCACATGACTTAGAGATGGAAGACATAGTCCATGCCTTAAAAATGTGGAGGAATTATCTCACAGGAAGAATATTTGAGTTAAGAATAGACCATAGTGGTATGAAATACTTATTTGGATAGCCAACCTTGAATGACAAACAAGTTAGATGGTTGGAATTTCTCAATGAATATGACTTTGATATAAAACATATTAAAGGAGAGAAAAATGAAATGGTTGATGCACTCAATAGGAGAGTGCATGAGATGCATGCTACAACCATTATCATGTATAGGCTTGATTTAAAAGACATAATTTTAGAGGCTACAAATTCAGAGCAACACTATTTTCAAATAAAAGAAGCATGACAACATGGCAATTTTCAGGAGAAATTTAAAGATTTTGCGTTGAAAGAGGATGGAGTCCTGATATACAGGGGAAAAGTGTATATGCCAAACTCTAGAGAGATGAAAAATATGGTGCTGAGAGAAATGCACAATGTGCCATATGTTGGGCACCCATGATATCAAAAATCAATTGCAACTATAATATGCCAATTCTTTTGGACATGAATGAAGAAAGAGGCGGTTGATTACATAACCATATGCCTAGAATGTCAAAAGGTAAAGGTTGAGCATACACATATAGATAGACTGCTACAACCATTTCCCATTCATGAGTGGAAAAGAGAATTTGTTATAGTTGATTTTATAACTAAGCTATCTATAAAAATGAAGCAACGTGATTCCATCATGGGAGTAGTGGTTAAATTAACTAAGGCTGCACATTTTATTCTAGTGAAGACAACTCAAAAGGAAACCAACATTGCAAAAATTTACATGAAGAAAATTGCTAGGCTACATGGAGTGCCCAAGGTAATTATTTTTGATAGAGATCCCAAGTTCACATCAAATTTCTAGAAGGGGTTATTTAAAGTATTTGGGACAAATTTAAATTTCAGTACAACATATCACCCAGATTCAGATGGGAAAACAAAGAGGACTAACATGATAGTTGAGTATGTGCTAAGAATGTATGCAATGGACCAGACATAAGAGTGGGAAGACTATCTTCACTTGGTTAAATTCGCTTACAATAATGGGTACCATGCATCATTGAATATGATCCCATTTGAGGCCTTGTATGGAATAAAATGCAACATGTCAGTGAGTTGGGATAGCCCAACATACATAGAAGTTATTGGGCTAGAATTGATAAGGGGGATGAAAGAGAAAATGGTAAATATCGAGCATAATTAAAGGTTGCACGGGATAGGAAAAAGATCTATGTAAATAAAAAAATGACATGCAAGGAATTCAAAGTGGGAAAGCATGTGTTTTTAAATGTAAAACCTAAAAGAATCTCACTAAGATTGGGAAGTTTCCCAAAGTTGGTAGTGAGATACTATGGGCCATTTGAAGTCTGAAAGAAGATAGGCCTGGTTGCATATGTGCTTGCATTTCCTGCATCCATGAGCATTCATAATGTGTTTCATGTGTCTTTATTGAAGAAATATGTACCTGATCCTAACCACATAATTTATTGGATTGTGATCTAGGTGGAACATGAAGGGGACTTTTGGGTTGAACCACTGTGAATCCTGGACTAATAAGTCAAAGTTCTCAGAAACAAAGCTATCGTCCTAGTAAAGGTTCAATGGACCTTCTATGCTCTTGAATTTGATATGTGGGAGAATGAAGAGAAATTCGGGTGGATTACTCACAATGTTTTACAAATTCTGAAGAAAAATGAGTGTGCAAGGCTCCGTTTTGGCAGCTGGAGTGTCCGGAACAACATCTTGGAGATTTCTGGAAACCTGCGTTGGATCCCTGGAATGGGAGTGGTATAGCCCGAGGGACCATGGTGCATATAAGGGGGTTCACTTCCTTGGGTTGTGCAGGTCGAGGAGAACAAGATATTTATGGTTGGAACTACTACGGGAATTGTGACCTTTCAAAAATACTAAGTATTATGATGTAATTTTCTTGCAGATGTATATTGGTATGGTGTTGTGCACCAAAGACAATGCAATTTGTAGGGGGATGGGAATGTAACATACCCATATTAGTGATATGTAATGTAAATATGATGTATGGTTGTGGGCTTGAATATGTAGTATGCAAACATTATATACCATGAAAATAAATAAAAATGTGATGACGATAGCAGATGGACATGGAAAGAGTAACAAGGGTTAAACCTTCTAATTTTCCCTTGAGTGTATGAGATCCCAAGCATTAAATACATGTAAGAGGGTGGGTGTAAGGAGTCACATCCCATAGTTATTGGGAGCATGGGGCATAAGTGCAATCAACATTGGGGAGAGTGATAATCAACTGGCTTGGGGGAAAAGGAAATTCGTAAGAGAAAAGAGGGGAGTTATTATAGGCCTATTTTGGGATAGGAGGGAGATGAGAGCTAGAATTGGAAGAAATACATACAGGTTTTTGTGGGAATTTTTTGGGAGTCGTAAAATGCATGAATAAGCAAGTTGTTAGACATGTAGAGTGAGTTTTGTTGTGCAGAGCAAATGATTTTCTCTTGAGATTTTCTTGTTGCAAATATAATTCCATGGATTTCCTAGCAAGATATATTCCTATCCAACCTATGTTGGATCCATGGAGGGAAGGTGGATAGCCTAAGTGACTATGTAGAAGAAAAGGGGATCCCATTCCTTGGGTTGTGCAAGTTGTGGAGAAGAGAGATGGCAGATTGGGAAGGTTGTGGGAAACTAGCTTGTTGTAAGTGGACAATAGACACCCTTAGGAGACACCCTTTCTTGTGTATTCCTAGCCCCAACCCAGGGGTGACTTGTTGTTGAGATTTTGAGCAACAAGTCTATGGTTGGGTGGAATGTCCTTCCTCTACAACTGGCTGTGCATTTGATTTAAAATATGGGTATTTTATCTATGTTCAATGTTTTATTTATGGGTTTTTATTGTTGTGCATAAACTTTGAATTTTTGAGAAATCACATGTTGCTATGTGTATGTTTAATTAGTCACATTCATGTTTATTAGAATTGTTTTTATATGCTTGGGCGTTTTTATCGTGTTGCATGTTTTTAATTTAATGGTATGAGAAAAATAAATTTTATAAATTGTTGGTTTTAGTAGTAGGGGAGATTACAACCTTAGCCATAGAGGAGGCTCGACTTGAGTTCTTCTATCATATGTCTAGTCAACCTACTACTATAAGATATTGCAATGATGATATTTAAGAAACATTATATATATTAATTTTCAAACAAAATAATCAACTAAAAAATACTA
>JZKD02S1156734.1:201846-219508 GCA_000966675.3 Picea glauca
CAATTAGCTTATATATACGAGATGTATATTATTGTAAAGGGTTGATGTGGATGTGTTAGACGGGTGTAGATGAGATTATCATTCACTCCACTTTAGGTTATGTGATTGTAATTAATATCCATTTTCAGGAAAAGGGTAGATAGAGCTCCGAGGAAAGAGTCTGGAGCCAAAAAATCTTGTAACAGAGTAATGGTTGTGTCTATTGGATTGTATTTGAGGACTCTTTTATGATAATATAGGGAAGGACATACAATTTTGAAATATTCTATGTAATTCTCTATCTATGGTTATGAATTGTCATTTTACTTTACATCTTCATGTCTGATAATATTAATATGTTATAGTTGTTTGCAAATGTTGTCGCAACTCTATTGTCTTTACTATTAGTTATGAATGGGTTCAGATCTTCTCATTTTTAGTTCATCTTGTGCAATACTATGGTGAATCTTCAAGGTTTTGGAAATCTAGCTAAGTATTCTCCTTGCCCTTCTCTATCTTCTTGTCTTGGTTACACTTCGGGTGAGACTTCTTCTTTCGAGAGGAGATGAAAACGCCAACGCTCTAGACTACTCGATACCTTTTGTCGGTAACTTGAGAAGGACCTTGGTCTGATCAAATTTGCACCAAAAATAAGGTTCAGTGGTACAAGTGTAATGACACGTTGAACTTTAAAATCATGTGAAAAAGTAGGAAAAATACATACTTGTAGGGCCACTTGTCATACGTCCGAAGACATCAAATGAGTGTAAGTCGTAGCAGCTCTTGGTGGATGATGCATTGTCTATTGTGAGTGCAGTTTTTGAGGTACAAATAAAGTGATATCATACATGAGTTCTGGTGCGAGATCTGAGAGTTGCAACAGAATGTCACATCATTGAGCTAATGAAAAGAAATGACATAGTGATAATGAAGCTAAGTCATGGCAAGGAAATATGTGTCAACGGGTAATAATTCTAGTGTGTGAAAAGGTGAGCAGTACAAGTGTTGTTGCAATACGGGTCATAGCTAGTAGTAATGGGTTGCAACAGTTTGCAATAAAGAAGATGGTCATCATGGGATGAGTTGTATAAAATGGCAACGAGTTGTAGCAAACAACAGGGAGTTGTAGCAAATGATAATGAGTTGCAATAAGGAAGATTTCCATCGAAGGATGAGTTGCAAAAAAGCGATAGTGAGTTGCAGCAAGGCATATTTTCATCAAAGAATGAGTTGTAGCAAGGAAGATTTCCATTGAAGGATGAGTTGCAGAAAAGCGGCAGCGAGTTGGAACAAGGAGGATTTTCTTCGAAGAATGATTTGCATCGAGTTGCATCAAGGAGTTAGAGAGTTGCAGCAAGGTAGATATCCATCACAGGATGAGTTACAACTAAGTGAAAGTGAGTTGCATCAAGGTGGATATCCATTGGAGGATGAGTTGTAGCAAAGAAACAACGAGTTGGAAAAAGTTGCAACAAAGTGACAAGAAGTTGCAGCAAGGAAGATATCTATCATAGGATGAGTTGTAGTAAAGAGACAACAAGTTGCAGCAAGGTGGAAATCCATCGCAGATGAGTTGTGGAAAGTTGCAACAGAGTAAAATGAGTTGCAGCAGGGAATATGTTCATCACAGGATGAGTTGCAACAAGGTAGATGAAGCTAGTTGCAGCAAAACAGGTGGATTAAAATTAAATGCACTCAAATGCCTTGGACTGATATCACCAGGTTGCAACAATAGGATCTTGCAAAAAAACTTGGTGCATTAGAGAAAAAATTATTATTATTATTATTATTATTTTATTTTGATGGTGTTGTAAAATGATGTTCAGCTCCAATGATTTTCAACCCTAGATCTAAGCTAACATGGGAAACAAAAGACTCTTTAGAAAAAAAATTATGACACAGTCAAAGTCGATGGTCATTGGCCAGTAAAGAGATTTGTGAGCCATCTATGGTTATGAGTCTAACAATCCCATTATCAAAAATTGTATCCACTTCATAAGGACCCAATTGTCTAGTGCACAACTTCCCCTTGAAATATTTAAACCTCAAATCATATAACAATGCTCAATTGCCCTTTCGAAATTCATTCTTCTTAATGCTTTTATCATGCAACTTGGCATGTTGTTTATGGACTAAGTCAGTATGATGTATGACAGCCAAGCAAATTTAATTTAATTCATTGAGTTGATTTAAGCGGTGTTTCTAAGATGTAGTTAGACCCAAGTTTACTTCTAAAGTTGTTCTTAATGTTTTGATCTCGAATTCAATGGCAAAGAAAAGAATATTACCATAAAGAAGTTCAAATGGAGAAAATATTGTGGTTTTTCACCATGTGGTTCTATAGGCCTAGAGGGATTTTGATAAATGTTCATCCCAATCACGATGATGACTCGCCACGGTTTTCGTGAGTATTCCTTCAATGACTTTATTTGTGATTTCCACTTGGACATTTGCTTGTCGATGGTAAGGTGAGGTAACCTTGTGGAAAATACTATACTTCTTGGTAAGTTCTGCGATCACCTAGGAAGTAAATTGATGTCCTCCATCTATTACTATCTATTTGGGCATTCCAAAACAAACAAATATATTTTCAAACAGAAATTTCACAACATCGTTTTCTGTGTCTTTGGTGAGTGCATTGGCCTCTACCCATTTGGTGACATAGTTTGTGCATACCAAGATACATGATTTCTAATGGACAATGGATTAATATTTCCCACAAAGTTGAGAGCCCACTTCTCAAAGGGTTCAATCACCAATTGGGTTTTCAATGGAATTTCATCTGATTGAGTGGGTTGTCCCATTCRTTGGAAAGCATCAAATGCTTGTAKATACTTTATGGCATTCTGGAACAGGGTAGGCCAATAATACCCCATGTAGAGTTCTTTATGCCATGTTCTCTTATCATAAAAATGTCCACCACAAGGCTCGTCATGGAAATCATTTAAGATTTCATGAATCTAATATTCTCTGATACATCAAAGAATCTCCAGATCAAGACCTATATAAAAAAGACAACCATCTATCCAAGAAAATTGATCACTTTGCTGAATAATTTTTCGTCGCCCCCTGGGAGAAAGGTCATGTGGCAATTTTCTTGCAACAAGATAATTAGCAATATCTGCATACCACGGTGAGTGATTAGGTGTTCATAAGGAAAAGAGTCATCAACAGGAGTATCATCACAATTATTGGTAAGCCTAGAAAGTAAATCTTCTACGACATTGTCCTTTTCGGGTTTATCCAAAATAGTGATGTCAAATTCTTGCAGTAACAATAACCACCTAGTAACTTGAGAATTTGTAATAGATTTGTTCATCGAATATTTAATTTTTGAATGATCTATATGGAAAAATACCTAATAACTCGTGATACAGTGCTGAATTTTTTTTATAATATGTACAACAACAAGGAATTATTTTTTTGTTACTGTATAGTTCAATTGTGTAGGTGTTAGGTTTTTTCTGGTATAATAAATGGTGTATGGGTTATGTTCTTCCCCAAGTATAACATGAATGGCCATGTTGGAGGCATTCCAATAGATGCGAAATGAAAAAGTACAATCAGGGCCTCATAACATAGGTGCTTCAACTAAGCATTTTTTCAAATCTGTAAGAGCAGTTTGACATTTATCAGTCCATAAAAATTTTGTATCCTTTGAAAGAAATCCAAATAAGGGAGATGATATCCTTGAATAATTTTTAATAAATCAATGATAGTAGTTAGTTTTTCCTAATGTGATACACACCTCTTTTTCAGATTTCGGAGTAGGGATTCTTAAAATTACCTCAAATTTTGTTGGATCCACGTATATACCTGCAGAAGAAATATAATTCCCAAGTACAACTCCCTCATCCATACTCATATGACATTTTTCAGTGCTTAAGGAAAGGTGAGTTTGTATGCAATGTTTTAGTACTTTTCCATTTTTTTCCAAAGCCATGTTAAAAGTATCATCGTATGGTGTAAAATCGTCAATGTAAATCTCAAGAGACTCATTAACCAAATCTGAAATGATTCCTTATACTCATTGACAGAGATGATTTTAAGGATGCAAATTTATTTTAAAATTTAGAAACCTTGGCGAATATTACTAATCCTTCATATGTCAACTATAAATGTTTGGCGATATTTTTTAAAAAATATTCAAATTTATAAGTATTTTATATAGTTTTTATAAAATTTTGGCTATTTTAAGGTAAAATAATTTTATCCTATAGAATTTGGGTGAATCATTTTTAAAATAGCGAATCTCATTTTTGGAAAAACCATGGAAAATTAGCCCATGAGCAAAATTTAGCCCCTAAAATCATCCTTGCTCATTGAAAATTGGTGGGTGCATTGCAAAGGAAAAATGGGAGGACTCAGTAAGCAATTGTGCCTCATGGACATGTAAACGTAGTTTTTTCCTTATCTTCAAAAGCAATCATGATTTGGTTGTATCCATTGAAACCGTCAAAAAATGAAAAAAACTTCTTGCCAACCACGGAATCAAGGACCTGGTCAATAAAGGGTTAAAAAAAATGGTTTTTCTATGTGGATTTATTCAATTGTCGATAATCGACAAAAAATCTCCATTTTCCATTTTTCTTAAGTACAATGACCAACGAGGAAACCCACTGATTGTCTAAGATTGGGTAGATAAAACTAACTTTTGACAATTTTTGGAGTTCTTCTTTTACGATCTCTTTCAAGGATGAGTTCATTTTATGTTGGGTTGGTGAATAACCCAAAAACATTATTTCATATATATATGATGAGTACATAGATCAAGGTGAATACCCTTCATATCCGTGTAATCCCATGCAAAGGCTTCCTTATGCTCCCGCAACAATTGAATCAATCATTCTTTCTGTAGGGGGTATAAGTTTGGACTGATATTTAAGGTTTTTACGATCTCAATTTCTATTGGGATGATTTTATGTCTTAGTATTGAAGGTATCATTTATAAATAAGGATCATCATCAAGGGTTTGTTTTAGGTTCTCTCATTATAGCATCTAAAAGTTGGGTTGTTAGTTGGTTGAATGAAGGGGGGTTGCTAATAAACTACTAATAGTATCATCCTTCGTTTCATCCTTGAAATAGAGGTCCTTACCAAGCGCAAGAATTAGTTGTACATTACTTTCTTATGGCTTGAGTTCAACCCATACATGGCTCTCAACATCTTCACTTAGTTTGGCAGTGGAATACAAAGTAAGGCTTTTTGTAGTTTTTCCATCAAAAATTTCCATAGATCTTGTCCTGCAGCAGATAAATGTGTCATTTTTGGCCAACCATGGTCTTCCTAGGATCAAGAGGTTTCCTCCTAGATGATTTTTTGATTGCAACACTAAGAATTTTGTTGGATATTCCCAGGAGTCTATAGATAAAACAATATCTTCCAGTTCCCCTTCTAGTCAAGTTTTGGGTCGATCAGCTAGCTCCAACACAATTGGGGTAGGTATTATATTGGTAAGTCCCAACATTTGTGTTGTTTCCTTAGTTATGATGTTTATTTCAGTGCCTAGATCGATAAGAGTATTTGGAATAGTCATGCAATCAATATGGATGGTTATTGTGGAGTTCCTAGGGTCATCATATTTAATAGGTATGGTTTTCCCCAACATCAGTTCAAACAATTTTCCCAAGACTTGAACTGTGGGGGTTCCTTATGATTCCTACCAGGATTTTTGATGCACAATTCCCTCAATTTTTTGGCGTAAATCGGGATGTCTTTGTTATCTTGCACCAGAGGAATTTTAACACACAAGTTTTTTAGTTCTCTAAGGAAGTCGAACTCAGGTTGGGGAATACACTTGGGTACAACTAACCTTTTCAGGTATGAAGGAGTTTCAACAAAGGTGGTAGTATAAGTTTTATCATATTTCCCAAGAGTTGCAGCAGCGGTAGAAATATCATTCTGAGTTTCAGCTTGTCTTTCTAGAGTTTTTGTGTGTTTTTGGTGTTCTTCGGATTGTCTACAAGGTGGGGCTATTTCAGTCTGTGAATTTGTTTCATCATGTCCTGTAATTATAAGTGAGGTTTGTTGATTTATTATTCTTCCAAACTTAAGTTTTACTTCATTGAATTGAGTGGGGGCGATGCAATATGTAGGGAAGATGGACGTTTCGGCTTTTTGAATCATTTTATTATTTGAATTTGGGTTAGACTTAACATGTAGTTGTGGTCATAGTGGAGGGTTACTTGGTAATATATTGGGAGGCGGGGGTAATGTTTGTTTTTGTACAAGAAAAGATGGTTATTGTACAAATGATTGAGACTGGAGTGGGAATTTCCCTCCTTGGAAAGGAGAATTTCTCCATCCCTGAGACCATGGAAATATTCGATTCAGATATGGAACCCAAGGCATGGGATACTGCATTTGTGGTGGGTTGGGAAATTTACATGGGTTTAAGGGATATTGGATTTATTGTGGGATATGAGTATTATACAAATGATTCCAATTATTGAAAGGTGAGGATGGATCTTGAGGAATACCTGGTAGATGAGATTTCCATGGTTTCTTGGAGATGAAATATGTGTGTGTTGTCTATTTATTTGAACCCTTAAATACTACTTTCAATCCTGGCAATGATGGACAAAGTTTTATTGGGTGGTCTAGTTAACAGATACTTCATATTTACATGTTGTCAAGTGGGAATTCCCTACGAGGATGTTTTTCCTTGAATTTAGGACAAAATACTACCAATTCCTTCTCTTCTTTAGCTTATTTTTTATTTACCTACAAAACATTCAATTGTCTAGTTAAAGAGCTAAGGATATCAGTTTTAAAATTCTCAAACAAATTACCAATTTCTTCTCTTGTTACTCCAAAGTTGGTGGATTTCTGTATTTTTGCAGTAGTATCTCGTGTTTGGGCTATGTTCCATGATGAAACTCTCGAGCTCCTCAGGAATAAATCAATAATGTCCTCAATTGGTTCCTTTGATATATCTCCCTTCCCCATTAGGTTCATCATATCGAGACAGTCATCCCCCATACCTTGAATCATAATTGTCTTCAAAATGTCCTTATCCAAATCATTATTCTTAGATATATGTAAATCATATTTGAGGCATTCCACATAATCCTCCAGGCTCTCTTCCTCCTTCTAAGACATTTTGAAAAGTTCCTCCCGCTTGTCCCTTGTTCTGCAATAGTCCTGATATTTTTTCAGAAAGGTCTATTTCATATTATCCCAGAATGTGATAGAGTCAACACCAAGGCCCATAAACCATAATAACGTTGACCCCTTTAGGCTAGCTGGAAATATTTTTCAGTTTATGAGCATCCATAGTATAATCATAGCTTCAACACAGAACATCAAATTAGAATAGGAATGTGTCTGGGTCTTCACTTATCTAACTGTTAAAGTTTCTAAGTGCAGATAGAGGTATATTCTTCATTGGTCCTAGTTCTGTAATTTTCCTGATAGGTAAATCAAAGGTTGAAACCATGTCATTTCCCTTTTCATTTTCCATGTGTCTTTGCCACAAATTATGAATCTTCTTCCAATCAGATCTAGGGATATCTTATGTTTTTGGGATATTCTTTGATGATTGTTCAGGGTGCCCAACAACACTCCCCTGATCCAAAATAGGTTTCTCAGTGGGGTCAAGAATGGGTTGGTCAGTATCTGACCTATTATTAGGTTGATTGACTTATAGCCTGGAATCTGAATGTTATTGATTTTCGTTGTTGGAATGTTCTAGACCTTCTGTCAAATCTTGATATTTGGCCTCTGTTGTTGATGAATCTCCTCGAACAAAGGACTTTGAATCCACCATTCTTAATGTTTTAGGTTTCTAATGTACCCCCCCTAAAGTTGATGACTCCACTTTGTTTATTAATTCTTGAATATATGTCACCTGTCATTGATCATGATTTATTTTTGCACCAGGGCCCATTCCTATTCCTGTATTTTTCGGAGCCGACCATTCTTCTCCTCTTTTATTCATGCATCATATATCCTACAATTCATCAAGATGGTGTCAGTTATTATTCTTGCACCCTTAATAACCTCCTTGACAACAACACCAAAAATGTTGGTATGTTTAATTGTAATTAAATCATCCAATGCATTTAATTGTCAACCCATGGTAAGTTTTTTATTACAAGGTTATTGTGCAATGTTTATGCAGACAAAGAACTCTCCTAACACTTTCTGATGAATCAAATCTACTAATCACACACTCTTTGTGCAACTATTGTGAATAAATTGGATCCTTATATCAAATTAAGCTACAACCAAGTAAGATGCTTACAAGAAATTCATAAGAATCAATCTATCTTCTATTGAACTTGAACCAGTTGTTAACTATCCTATCCTTACTACTAACGGAATCTCAAGGGAATTCACAAAACATATTATTGAAAAGAAAGGAACACATATGTGAACATTCTTCTTCTGTAAAGGAAAAACACCCTTTCTACAGTTAATCAGAACACACTCTTGCAGAATTGGAATTGAAATGATTGTTGCATTTAATCAAAAACCCATGCATACATAACACTTGTTGGAATAAATTAAGAACACATTTTTTTAGGACCAAAATGAACTCTTGTTGGAATGAAACATAAACGCACTCATATTGAATTGAATCAAAAACACACCAGTAGTAAACCAAACTGTAACAACTATACTTCAAGGAATTCATTCACATCAATTATCTACACCAGGAATTGAACTAAGGAAAAATAATAACAATATGATCTAATTATGCTAATCTAATTAATAATATGGGAACAACAACCCTGTTAAAGAGGAGGGTCCTTCCTCCTTAGAAGGGGCAGAAAAAAAACATACACTACAAGTTTAAGAAATCATGAATTGGTAACATAACAAGAGGTGTAGATACGATTATTGTTACATATGAGTCTGTCGACTATCCTCTATTTTCCAAAATTCATTCTTAACCTGGGAGAAAAGATTCTCTACCTTTTATCTTCCTCTTCTAATCTTAGAAAAATTACAATTATGAACATCCTTGAGAATATTTTGATTCTCGAGTTGTTCGATTTCATATTAATTAAGAAGATACAAAGGATACAAAATATTTCTTGTAACCAATTACAACTTTCATAAATGACCTTTATGGAAATAGTCGATTGAACTGTCCTGTTATATGGGTGGACATACCATGTTCAAAACATACAATATTCGTGACTTTAAGGTAAGCCCCATCATCACATAAATCAATCCTTGACATACGAGTCCACAGTTCAATGGTCTATTCATCAACATGTGTTGATCCTTCGACGGTAACAACATTCTATAGTAGTGGTGTTTTCATATCAAATCTTGAAGTAGCAACACCTCAGAGTAGCATCATCTTGGAGTATCAACACCTTGGAGTAGAAACACCTCAAAGTAGAAACTCCTTGGAGTAGCAACACCTTAGAGTAGCAACATATGATTATTCTACAAGATTCTTTAGCTATTAATCAATGGTTACCCAAGATAGACATCATCCTTCCCTAAATGCAGGAAAATCTTAAAGAATCAATGCATCAAATGGATTAACATACCAGTGTCAAAAAGGAAATTCTTGAACCATGATAATTATGGGAAAGGTGTGAATAAGAAGGAAAAATCTACAAGATAAGTAACAAAATGATGGCAAAAAGGTGGCATTCCCATGACTCAACATCGCCTCTTGATAAACCATCAGTATTTTTATATAATAATATTTTTGTACATAATCTTTGTGATTATCAAAATTAATTGAGTTTTTTTATATTTAGTATTTAGTTATAACAAAATAAAAACATCGAAAAAAGGTCGATTTGGTTTGTTTTGTCAAAATATGAATGTCATTGTTGCATATTCCGTATTCCTTTCCAAATTGGAGTTTTCGATGCTAAGTTTGCCAACAAATTAAAGGGTTTTTCTCCTATTCACTTTACGGGTAAGACAAAATTCCTTTTCCTGTTTATTTCACTTAAAATGTCGAAACCATCCATTGTTAAGAACTCCAAGACTATAACCCCTATTCAAGTTGTCTTGGTAGATAGGGATTGCCAAATTTTTTACCCTATGATATCCTTTGACCTATACGAATTGCACAATTCATCAACAACCATACACAAATAATTAAATGATTATTTTAATGTCTAGGATTCAAACCTGGATCGTTTTATCTTGCCCCAAACCTATAAATTCCCATAATTTATGTATTGGTGTCCACATAATTATGTTTCTTCTTCGAGGAGTGTATTAACTACAAAAGGGGCACTATTGTTTGAAATAAAAGCTAGTTCAATTGCATGAATGTTAAATGTGGAAGAGTTTAATGATGGACATATTATGAATGCAGAAACCCTAGTTGTTGAATTTAATCAATTAAATGCCCAAGACAGAAAATCCTTTCTGCAATCCGTGATGGGAAATAGTTCTAGTTCTTTGCAAATCTCTTAAAGTTATGAATATGGAACATTTTCAACCAATGTACAAGAAATTATTGTTATGATATGTTCAATGTTGGGCTATGACTCTGATAAAGTTGTGGAAAATTCTACTTTGGGTCTTCTTAGGGCCATTTGTCCCCCTACCACTCAGTTAATGACTATATTCTTCTTTGCTCAATTTATAGAAAATTATCTACATGAACAATTGAATGATTTCTCCCTGAAAGTTTTTTTATTTCAATCATACTTTGTTTATTTCTTCCTATTTTATAGAGTAAATAATTTTCAAGGGTTAAATTTAAAAGATGAATACACAATTGGATAGACTTTATCAATGATCCATTGGACATCCTTAGTAAGAAAGAAATCACATAATGTAGGTTTTATCAACTATGTTAATACTTTCCTGTCCATTTCATACAGTTTGTTTCATGAAGATCTTCCTCCAAGGATTTTTTCAGAAATAAAGGCTATATTGCATGATTCTTTTCAAACTAAGCTTGGGTATTGGTTTATTTTTTAAGATCATACTAGAATTAGAGTTTATGGAGCAGAAGTGGGTCCTTTCAAATTACCTAAATTTATCACCTTGAGAATTGTTTCTCTTGAATTTATTAGATAGAGTTTAAATTATGATAATATTCATTTTGTGCCAAGAAAGAAAAGGACTAACTTTAAGCACAAGAGGGAAATTGGTACTTTCATTTTGTATAATAGAACAGCATTGCAGGTTGTGGAGAAGATGTTGTTAGATTTACATTTGGAAAAAGGAGAATCCTAAAAATATGATCCTTGGTTATTAATTCCATAAGACTAGAGTTTGAGCTAACATGAGATGAACACCGCAATAGACCTGATCTTAAACAACTCAAGAATATTAATAGCTGGCAGGAAGTTTAGAACATGTTCCTATCATCCCAACTGAGGATATTGATACTCCTAAACAACATGAGAAGACATGAAAGATAAATTTAATCAATAATTCCAAAATATTTTAGAAACAATGGAAGGGTCATCAAGAAAGAGGTTGAGAATTGAAGATCCTATAGTGGAAAATTTAGAGGAAGAGGTTCAATATGAAATAGGAACAATTGGAAAAATCCAAAAGAAACCCATTTACTCATTGGGTCTTCTTCCCTCAATGTTTTTGAATCCAACAAAAGAAGGGACTTCATAAATGAAACCCCAAAGCATATTCTCAAAATATGATAGTATGAAAGACAAGAATTCGTCGATAAAGAAACTTTTACTACAAAATCTAGACCATGATTCATCAAAAACGAGGTTGTTGTCTACAACAGAATTTGAGAAAGGGAGATTGAATTTGTCTTTTTTGGAACTAGCAGGTTCAAGCGTTCAAGGTCATAGTAACTATAAGTTAGAAAAAAATTCTTTTGAACTTGATCAAGTCTCCTTATTTGAGAGGATGTATCTTCACAAACATACCTGAGAGATGGTTAATAGAGACATTATTAGGATTACTCTCGATATGAATAAATTGCAAAGAATGAAAAATCAGTTGAAAGAGAAATTGAAGCAAGAGAAAACAACTTCCAGGGTCATAAATGTGAGAATAAAATATTTGGAAAATAAACTCTTAATAATAAGAGATAATTCTATTGATGAAGCACCAATACAGGAGTTGATAACTTCTAAGGATAGTGAAATAATTATTTTGAAAATGTTGGCATGTTTATAGGCAGAGTGTGCTTGTCATTGACGGCAAGAACAACGATGGCAAACAGGAAAGAAAATAAGAAAAACAATGGCAATGGAAAACAATAAAATCCAACATGAGACCCATAGGAGAAGTTTCGGAAACCAAAACCTTTGAATACTTAGAAAATATTCTAAGTCGGAAGAATTCATAAGCTCGAGAGGAGGAGCGACAGTGGTCGTCGGATCAGAATCCAGACAAGAGGAGCATGCAAAAAAGGAGAACAGATCTCAGTCATTGTATCCGAGTGAAAAGGACCAACAATTGTTAGATCCAGTGGAGTTGCAAGTAGGATAAGCCCGGGAGTCGTTCAACACTCCAAAGATGTCAAGGAATTCTGGTCATCCATTGAGGAAGGACACGTGGCAAGAGATCATCATTCTGCTAACTCGTGAACTGGAAAAGTCAAAGGTGAGAGTTGTAGGAACTCGTGATTTCCACAATTATGATTTGATCTGAGCCCTTAGATAATGGGGAGGGTTGGACCGTTGATATGTATGGTGTATTTTGGATATCAGGAATCGAAAGAAGGGAGGTGAGCTAGCCTTCGACATTGCGAAACATGAATTCCTGAAATGCAAAAGGTGATCACAATCATTGATCAAGGAAGGATTGTGGGTCGTTGATATGATGCGGAAAATTTTGGAGTTCAAGGGTTCAGACTTTGAAGATAGGAGAAGCAAAAACTCGTGAAGTATGAGTTCAGGAAGAAGAGATATAGACCATTGAAATACGAAATATCATGGACCATCGATTTGATATAAGGGATGTTCAAAATTCATATCTCGGGCAGAAGGAGGTGGACTAACTTTCAAAGTCATGAAACGTGAAATCCCAATTCACCCAAAAGGATCTAGACCATTGAGTCACAATAAATCTCAGACCATTGATCTGAGGTGATTGAAGTCGGGAGTTCAGATTTTGGAAAAATTGAGGAGATATAAGTCGTGATCTCGTGAAATGTGAAATCCCAATGCGCTCTAAAGGTTGGCCCCAGATCATAGCAAGGGGTCACATTTATGAAGGTTAAGGGAGGAGCGAGAATTGTTAGGCTCCAACTCGGAGTTTTGCGAGTTGGCAAATCAAGGTGACTTGTAGCTGATCTCTCGAAACGTGAAATCGTGAAATGCCTTTTTTAATAGGGTTGTGGTCATAGCTATTGGTCACATCAGTGGAAGAGAAGGGAAAGAGCTAGCATTTCTAGGCTCCACCTTGAAGTTTCGCGAGTTGGGAAAATTGAAGTGACTCACAATCGATCACCTGAAATGCAAAATCGTGAAATGATTGTTGGTTAGTCGTATGGTCACCGTCGATGGTCATGTGAAAGGAATGGGATTAGACAGAAAAGACAACACCCACTGTGAAGTTTTCATAGGAAGGGAAAAGGAACCAAAGGAATGATTGCATGGAGGTTTTCTCTATAACTGCGAGAACATAGTGATTATATCTACCAGAGAATTCGAAGAGCTTTAGGGTGAATGTCAGAGGAGCTGAAGAGTCTCAAGATAACTTCCATCGGAATGAAGACTCATCATAGATACAATTGACAAATGGAAGAGTGTTGAATACTATAACTATAACAGAGAGGATAATCTCAAATGTGACAGAAAAGACGAAGGGTCACACTGCTAGAAAAGGAAAAGAATCTTAGGAACAACCACTGATGAAGAAAAAACTTAGGANAGACAAAATTCCTTTTCCTGTTTATTTCACTTAAAATGTCGAAACCATCCATTGTTAAGAACTCCAAGACTATAACCCCTATTCAAGTTGTCTTGGTAGATAGGGATTGCCAAATTTTTTACCCTATGATATCCTTTGACCTATACGAATTGCACAATTCATCAACAACCATACACAAATAATTAAATGATTATTTTAATGTCTAGGATTCAAACCTGGATCGTTTTATCTTGCCCCAAACCTATAAATTCCCATAATTTATGTATTGGTGTCCACATAATTATGTTTCTTCTTCGAGGAGTGTATTAACTACAAAAGGGGCACTATTGTTTGAAATAAAAGCTAGTTCAATTGCATGAATGTTAAATGTGGAAGAGTTTAATGATGGACATATTATGAATGCAGAAACCCTAGTTGTTGAATTTAATCAATTAAATGCCCAAGACAGAAAATCCTTTCTGCAATCCGTGATGGGAAATAGTTCTAGTTCTTTGCAAATCTCTTAAAGTTATGAATATGGAACATTTTCAACCAATGTACAAGAAATTATTGTTATGATATGTTCAATGTTGGGCTATGACTCTGATAAAGTTGTGGAAAATTCTACTTTGGGTCTTCTTAGGGCCATTTGTCCCCCTACCACTCAGTTAATGACTATATTCTTCTTTGCTCAATTTATAGAAAATTATCTACATGAACAATTGAATGATTTCTCCCTGAAAGTTTTTTTATTTCAATCATACTTTGTTTATTTCTTCCTATTTTATAGAGTAAATAATTTTCAAGGGTTAAATTTAAAAGATGAATACACAATTGGATAGACTTTATCAATGATCCATTGGACATCCTTAGTAAGAAAGAAATCACATAATGTAGGTTTTATCAACTATGTTAATACTTTCCTGTCCATTTCATACAGTTTGTTTCATGAAGATCTTCCTCCAAGGATTTTTTCAGAAATAAAGGCTATATTGCATGATTCTTTTCAAACTAAGCTTGGGTATTGGTTTATTTTTTAAGATCATACTAGAATTAGAGTTTATGGAGCAGAAGTGGGTCCTTTCAAATTACCTAAATTTATCACCTTGAGAATTGTTTCTCTTGAATTTATTAGATAGAGTTTAAATTATGATAATATTCATTTTGTGCCAAGAAAGAAAAGGACTAACTTTAAGCACAAGAGGGAAATTGGTACTTTCATTTTGTATAATAGAACAGCATTGCAGGTTGTGGAGAAGATGTTGTTAGATTTACATTTGGAAAAAGGAGAATCCTAAAAATATGATCCTTGGTTATTAATTCCATAAGACTAGAGTTTGAGCTAACATGAGATGAACACCGCAATAGACCTGATCTTAAACAACTCAAGAATATTAATAGCTGGCAGGAAGTTTAGAACATGTTCCTATCATCCCAACTGAGGATATTGATACTCCTAAACAACATGAGAAGACATGAAAGATAAATTTAATCAATAATTCCAAAATATTTTAGAAACAATGGAAGGGTCATCAAGAAAGAGGTTGAGAATTGAAGATCCTATAGTGGAAAATTTAGAGGAAGAGGTTCAATATGAAATAGGAACAATTGGAAAAATCCAAAAGAAACCCATTTACTCATTGGGTCTTCTTCCCTCAATGTTTTTGAATCCAACAAAAGAAGGGACTTCATAAATGAAACCCCAAAGCATATTCTCAAAATATGATAGTATGAAAGACAAGAATTCGTCGATAAAGAAACTTTTACTACAAAATCTAGACCATGATTCATCAAAAACGAGGTTGTTGTCTACAACAGAATTTGAGAAAGGGAGATTGAATTTGTCTTTTTTGGAACTAGCAGGTTCAAGCGTTCAAGGTCATAGTAACTATAAGTTAGAAAAAAATTCTTTTGAACTTGATCAAGTCTCCTTATTTGAGAGGATGTATCTTCACAAACATACCTGAGAGATGGTTAATAGAGACATTATTAGGATTACTCTCGATATGAATAAATTGCAAAGAATGAAAAATCAGTTGAAAGAGAAATTGAAGCAAGAGAAAACAACTTCCAGGGTCATAAATGTGAGAATAAAATATTTGGAAAATAAACTCTTAATAATAAGAGATAATTCTATTGATGAAGCACCAATACAGGAGTTGATAACTTCTAAGGATAGTGAAATAATTATTTTGAAAATGTTGGCATGTTTATAGGCAGAGTGTGCTTGTCATTGACGGCAAGAACAACGATGGCAAACAGGAAAGAAAATAAGAAAAACAATGGCAATGGAAAACAATAAAATCCAACATGAGACCCATAGGAGAAGTTTCGGAAACCAAAACCTTTGAATACTTAGAAAATATTCTAAGTCGGAAGAATTCATAAGCTCGAGAGGAGGAGCGACAGTGGTCGTCGGATCAGAATCCAGACAAGAGGAGCATGCAAAAAAGGAGAACAGATCTCAGTCATTGTATCCGAGTGAAAAGGACCAACAATTGTTAGATCCAGTGGAGTTGCAAGTAGGATAAGCCCGGGAGTCGTTCAACACTCCAAAGATGTCAAGGAATTCTGGTCATCCATTGAGGAAGGACACGTGGCAAGAGATCATCATTCTGCTAACTCGTGAACTGGAAAAGTCAAAGGTGAGAGTTGTAGGAACTCGTGATTTCCACAATCATGATTTGATCTGAGCCCTTAGATAATGGGGAGGGTTGGACCGTTGATATGTATGGTGTATTTTGGATATCAGGAATCGAAAGAAGGGAGGTGATCTAGCCTTCGACATTGCGAAACATGAATTCCTGAAATGCAAAAGGTGATCACAGTCATTGATCAAGGAAGGATTGTGGGTCGTTGATATGATGCGGAAAATTTTGGAGTTCAGGGGTTCATACTTTGAAGATAGGAGAAGAAAAAACTCGTGAAGTATGAGTTCAGGAAGAAGAGATATAGACCATTGAAATACGAAATATCATGGACCATCGATTTGATATAAGGGATGTTCAGAATTCATATCTCGGGCAGAAGGAGGTGGACTAACTTTCAAAGTCATGAAACGTGAAATCCCAATTCACCCAAAAGGATCTAGACCATTGAGTCACAATAAATCTCAGACCATTGATCTGAGGTGATTGAAGTCGGGAGTTCAGATTTTGGAAAAATTGAGGAGATATAAGTCGTGATCTCGTGAAATGTGAAATCCCAATGCGCTCTAAAGGTTGGCCCCAGATCATAGCAAGGGGTCACATTTATGAAGGTTAAGGGAGGAGCGAGAATTGTTAGGCTCCAACTCGGAGTTTTGCGAGTTGGCAAATCAAGGTGACTTGTAGCTGATCTCTCGAAACGTGAAATCGTGAAATGCCTTTTTTAATAGGGTTGTGGTCATAGCTATTGGTCACATCAGTGGAAGAGAAGGGAAAGAGCTAGCATTTCTAGGCTCCACCTTGAAGTTTCGCGAGTTGGGAAAATTGAAGTGACTCACAATCGATCACCTGAAATGCAAAATCGTGAAATGATTGTTGGTTAGTCGTATGGTCACCGTCGATGGTCATGTGAAAGGAATGGGATTAGACAGAAAAGACAACACCCACTGTGAAGTTTTCATAGGAAGGGAAAAGGAACCAAAGGAATGATTGCATGGAGGTTTTCTCTATAACTGCGAGAACATAGTGATTATATCTACCAGAGAATTCGAAGAGCTTTAGGGTGAATGTCAGAGGAGCTGAAGAGTCTCAAGATAACTTCCATCGGAATGAAGACTCATCATAGATACAATTGACAAATGGAAGAGTGTTGAATACTATAACTATAACAGAGAGGATAATCTCAAATGTGACAGAAAAGACGAAGGGTCACACTGCTAGAAAAGGAAAAGAATCTTAGGAACAACCACTGATGAAGAAAAAACTTAGGA
>JZKD02S1156746.1:0-12788 GCA_000966675.3 Picea glauca
AGGCATAAATTCCATGGTCATTATATCTATCGACCATATATGTATTTTGAGGGTGTGAGCCCCATTTTGTACTATGACAACATATTTTTTGGAGAGATGAAATATAAAAACATTGGTCTTCGGATTTACTTATATATGTTTCAATTTGTACATTTATGGATGTATTTTTTTTACTTTAGTTATGTGACAAATGCCAATCTAGAAAATAATTATCATATGCATCGAATACATAATTAGAACTTCAAGGTATGTGATTATAAGTAATAAAAATAAAATGTTGTTCCAAAATTCGTACCCGTGGGAATCATCGAAGTAGAGTAAGGGCTCACACATGGTAACTATTGTTCAACTGACATACTACTAATTGTGAGTCTAGGAAAACTTCTAAAGAATTAAAACCATGTGAAAGGGTGTCATGTAAAATCTATATAACAACACTATACTTAGCCACATTATTCGTTGATGGCCCTAGACAAATGCCACCTGAAGACACTAGTTAACCCTTAGGTGAGTAAATGACCCAAGCGACAGAAACCAAGTTGTGTATATGACGAGTGGCAGCGTCTATGAATACTAAGTAAACTAAAGACTTCGTTGATTTCTGCAAACCAAGGGAAAACTCGATAAGCAAGTAGATGACACAAAGGAAAAGATATATATACACTAATATGCACTAGTATACAAAGAGTTATGCCAAATTTTTTGGGCTGAAGAGTAATATCTTTTTAAGTAGAACCCATTTCTGGGCTCAACCAACATATTCCCTTCATAATCCTAAAATTCATAGGCTCCTTTTTCTAAGACACATCGCACGATATAAGGACCGTGCGACATGGAGTTGAACTTGCCTGGCCCCAGTGGTTCTTTGTCTTGGTCATACAAGAGGACCAAGTCACCCTCAACATACTGTCGAGGACAGATAGACTTATCATATTGGACCTTAACACATCATATATTCACTTCAATAGTCATAGAGGCACATTGACACTACTCATCTAGGTTCTCTAGGTGTATGAGGTGTTCTTCGAGATCAGAAGTGTCAGGTAGGAGATGAACTTCCATTTTAAGGGAAGGGATTATGAATTCAATAGGAATGATCGAATCCACACTGTGTACTAACTGAAAAGGAGAAAAATCAGTGGAAGTCTTAACCGAGGTTTGGTATTCCCAAAGCGCAGGGTAAAGCATTAGATGTCAGTCATATTTTCTCTAGCTGAATTTTTTTTACAAAATGGTCTTGAGATATTTGTTCACAACCTCTACTTGTCCATTTTCCTAGGGATATTAAGGGGAATAATGACCATGTTTAAACCCTAGTTTTGATGTTAATTCCTTCATCATTTCATTCTGAAAGTGACTTCCATGATTAGTGAAAATCTCTTTTGGAATTCTGAACCAGGCTATAATTTGGTTGAACACGAAAAATGTTGCATTATTACCATCGAATTTCATCGTAGGCATGGCCTCTACCCATTTAGTGAATTAGTCTACAACCACGATAATATGGTGATGCCCCCTAGCCGAAGCTGGGTTGTAGTCCACAAAATCCACCCCCCACTTGGTGAAGGGACTGGCAGTGATGATCGAGTGAAGAGAGGTTGGATGAAAGCACATTTTCCGAGTGAACACTTGGTAAGGGTGACACTTCTTGACTACTTCGACACAATATTTAAAAATTGATGGCCAAAAATAACCAGCTCGCAATATTTTTTGGGTTGTCACAAGCCCAAATAGATGACCACCACAAGCCCCACTATGACAGTCAATAATAACAAAATTAGCTTCCTCGTGAGTCAAGCAATGATGCAATATATTATATACACCTCAGAGATACAAAGTGTCACCGACAATAAGGTATTTTTTAGCTTGATACCATATACGTCGTCGATCATCTCTTGACAGATGCTGAGAGAACTTCAAGCTTTGAATATATATCAAAATGTCTCCATAACAGGGGTATGAAGAAGAGATAAGGAAAACATGTTCATCTGTGAATGAATCATTATGAATAACGTCCTCATCTAGTTGAGGGAAGTTCGATATTAACTTGGAAAAAACTAGCGATTTCTTAGATTTCACTGAAGAAAAATTGAGGTCAAACTCTTGCAAAATGACAATCCACTTATTGTATTTTCCCCCTATGATATGCCCAATAAGGACAGATTTAAATGGATTGACATCAACAACTATGATAGTTTTTAAAAGCAATATATAATGTCGCAATATTTGAACCATGTTTACGGTAGCCAAGGCTATCTTCTCAACGTGACAATACTTGAGTTCAGGACCGACTAAGTTTCGAATAAGACAGTAGACAATGTGCTCATGGATATCATCATCCTCCTCAACCAAAACCATACCAATCATCCCTTCGGATGCGGCGATATAAAGAAAGTAATCTATACAATAGTCTATAGGCTTTAGCAGAGGCATCAATACCAAGGCTTTCTTAATATCATCGAAGGATTATTGGGCTTTCTCATCCCATATAAACAGAGTGTCCTTCTTCAAGAGATGCATGAAACCCTTAGTAATATTGGCATAGTTTAATATAAACTAGCATAAGAAGTTATCTTTCCCCTATAAACCCTGAAGTTGATGAATTTTGTGCGGGGGAGGAAATTGAAGTATTGCCTCAACCTTCATAGGATCCACCATGATCCCACTCTCAGAAACTATGAATTCTAAAAGACGACCAGACCTAACGCATAAGATGCACTTGTGAGGGTTTAAATGGATGTGATAATAACAAAATCTCTCAAATACTAGTTGAAGGTGGGTAGAGTGATCTACTCTCTTGCAAGAGTGATAAGTGAGATCATCGAGGTAAGCTTTGACAATGTGCTTAATATCGTAAAAATTGAAGTTCATGTCTATTTGGAAGGTCTCTCTAGTGTTTTTATGGCCGAAAGACATTTTCAGTATGAAAAAGTACCCCAAGGACAAATAAATGTTGTTTTATGTTGATCCTCAGGTTTGATCTGAATTTGATTGTATCTTGAAAAATCCATCCGTAAAAGAAAAAACCTCGTATCTCACATAATCATCGATAATATGATCAATGAAAGGTGTCAGGAAGTTGTCTTTAGGACAAGCCTTATTCAGGTCTCGAAAATCCATACACACATGGATGGTTCCCTGTTTCTTATTCATGGGAACGGGATTGGATACCCATTTTTTCAAGGGAACTGGGTAGATAAAACAAGCATTAAGCAGTTTCTCCACCTCTACCTTAATAGTAGGGGCCTTCCTAGGATTAATAGCTCTAAGTCGTTGTCAAGCAGGTTTAGCATCCATATAGGTTTTGATCTCATGTTTGACAATATGAGGGTCTATTATTGGCATCTCTTCATATGACCAAGCTAATACATCATGGAATTCTCTGAAGAGATCGGTGTATATCTTAATTTCTTCAGAAGAACAATCTACACCGATATATACATTTTCAACTTTACAAGGAAATTGAGAGATGTCGATCATGACGGTAGGAGAAATACTCACCATGTTTCCTTAGGCATAAATTCCATGTGTATCTAGTGGAACCATGGTGTGACCAACCATCTCACTCAAGGTAGATCTAAAATCATCATGTTCGATCCTAACAATCCCTGGGAGGAAGTAAGAGCGATGATGCATATCATCCCATGGATTATCAAGACCATTCATGCCCTCTAAGATGGCTTCATATGAAGGTAAAGTATCATCAAGGAAATCATGTGAGCAAGAAGATGAAGTGTCCCATACGGGTTTGAGAACAAGATCCCTTGTTCATCTGTGAGGAGATAGGATATGATTCAGTGGTAGAGTCAAGAACATCCTGGTACACTATCTTTGTTGCTGACAGTGGCATTTCCATTCCAATATGTGACTGACCTTCACAAGACATGGTCGGGGAAGGTAGGGCCCAAGGATCATTGAAATAATAAGTGTGGAAAGGAATGGAACTCATTGACAAAGAAGACCTGTTGGACATGGCACAAATGTGATGAATTGGTGCCATGAAATCAAAGGTACCCATGAGGGAAGAATACATTTCAACACCAATATCCCCAGTTGTCGGCTGAGAATTGTCGATCATAGGGATCGAAGGTCCAACTGATGCATTGGGATTAGCATGCGCAAAGGATAACTAATCAATCATCATGATTTTCCCTTCATGAGGAAAAAATAAAGTATTGAAAACAAATAATATGAGTGTAGTCATAGTATAATTCCAGTTACACCCTAGTAATAAGTTATAGTCAAGGGGCATATCAACCACCTCGACATCCACCTCCACCATATTTCCACCTAACTGGACCACAAAGGTGGGAATAATTCTGTGGGGATGGAAATAACGACCATCAAATGCATTCAACATAGTCAAAGATTGAGAGAGGGTTGGAGAGCCAATGGTTTTCCAACATGTTAGGGACTTCATGCATGTTGCAACACCTTCATCAATAACAATATGTTTGATGGTATACTTCAAGTAATCCACGTGGATTTGAAAGTTCACGTGGCAAGGAAAGTGAGGCTTCACATCCATGAAGTCAAACTTGATAACCTTAGAGCCACAGGGGTCTAGATCTTCTAACATGGATAACAAGGCATTCCTCTGTGAAGGACACTTCTGGAGTACCTCCAAAGCCAACATCGCACAAGGGATTTGACCCAGATATTCGACAATCAAATAGTTCTGGGAAACTCTAGCATTAGTGTTGTGGGTAGAGCATTTTAGTACTCTTTCTGAAATACGAGGTGAAATCTCTGGCTTTTCGATTTGCAAAGGTGTTTCTGGAGGAGGGGGAGACTCTATACCTAGAATGGTATGTGAATATCCGTAATCACGAGATCAAGTGGCTACATTAATCTGAGACTTGACCATATTTACACATAGAAGGTCACCTTCATGCATCTAGGGGTTTTGATTCCCACTCGCTGCATTTCCAACATTAGAGGAGCTCAATGCCATGCGTTGATTGTGCAAAAATGGATTAGTCAGCACAACAGGCGGTTGAGATAAGAGCCTCCTGACTTCCTGAAGTTTGGGGCATAAGTAGGTAAGGTGATGAGGAGTAGAAAGTTTTCAAAGAAACTTCACCTTCCGCTTTTCTTTCTTTCCCTCATCAACATTATTGTTTGATCTATCATTGTTAATGTTTTCCTTTGGTTTATTATTATTATTCCTCCCACCCTTACGATTATTACCATTTCCTTTCTTTTTATTCCCTCATGGTTGATGGTTACCATTTGGGTTAGATGATGACTGTACAAAATGCACATCCGTCGACTAAGTGGGAGTGGAGGACATGGACGAATCTTGTCCTACTACAGTCTGGCTTAGAGAAAACTCCTTCAACTGGTGCATCACCAAGTCTACAAACTTAGTATTTACATATCCTATAATGCCATCAGCATGAGGCCCGAGATTTTGTCTAGAGTCATAATTTGACCTCGGTGCATCAGGAAGAATTCCATATAACATCCCAAATAAAGCATATATGAGGTCCAATTGTTGGGATTTGAAAAACGATTCCTCTTTAGATGTTACCCTAGATGTAGAAAAATCCTTCAAAATATAAGGCAATAAAGACTTAAGAAACCATTCATCAACATCTTTCGTTTACACCACTCTTGGATGTGATCTGAGATATGGATGGCTTTGTCCTGGTGGAGGTCAGATAAAAGTTATATGTCAGCATCGTAACGAACCAACAATTGGAAGTGGTTGAGAAAGACTAAAACCATATGATTAAAATTCTCATATGTCCCCCCTGGTAGCTCAATGTACCATTTCACTGCAACCCCTTTAAGGGTGCATTGAAATAGTCTCAAAATAATAGAATCGTCATTAAGGGAATTGGAAGAGCACCAAAGATGAAAAGTGGTGATGTGATCACTAGGATCCTCACCCGTATTTCCCTTGAATTTCAGAATATCCGAAGGAATCTTCGTGGGTATGGGATTGCAGCCTAACCAGGGTTCTGGTATGCACCATGGCCTTGTTCGGTATGGTCATATCCTGCTCCAAATTGATTGATAAGGGATTGTGTGGAAACCATACCTATAGAAATTTTATAATGAGGGTTATAAACATTTCCCCCAACTGGAGTGGCTCCAGGATGGGGGTTTCCCATAGTATGAAATTGACCTCCCCCAGGTGGAAATGTGGAGGATAGAGGTGGATTCGTCATACCAAATGTGTTGGTCATAATCTATGTGGAGGAGGAAGGTGTAAAGGATGGAACATATGTAACAACTTGTCCACTCGGTTGATTACTCCATCGAGGAGCATTAATACTAGGATTAGACCCAAGAGGGAAAGGAGGTTGGCTTCCAACCGTAGGAGTCGTTCAAGGAATAAGAGCTTCACCAAATGAGAGTGGAATATATGGAGGATCCATGCCCCTAAGTCCAATACTAGGTGTTAGCACTATGTAATTTCTCAGGATGAAAAAGAAATGGTCAGAGGTAACTAGAAAACCTCTTTAAAGTCAAGGATCTATCCCTCTAAGACTCAAAGAGGGATCTCTCTGTATGATTTAGCTTTGTTTGGAATAGAATGTTAGGCCAGTTACAAGTACAGGGTTTGGTTTTTAAATTGGTTGGCTGGAACAGGAAGGGAAGGCCATTGGGCACTGGAGTCAAAGAGGCCTAATCCAATCAAGGCGGGTTCTACAGGAAAACTTACAGGGCATGGTAGGGACCTTTGTTGGATTCTTGATATTATTGAATGATGTGAAAGAAAAGGTGAGGAGAGAATATTGTACCAAAGAAATTAATAATTATGGAACTAATCCTCTAGGAGAAACATAAAAATTATCCAAACGCCAGAAACAAAGTGTACTTTAAAACAATTTTTTCTCTTAATCTTCTATTGAATAATTCAAAAAGAAAATATATGTAACAAGGAAAACATATTACAAAAGAGACACTTCACCAAATAGATATGCCATAGGAATATTGAAAAGATTGTCTTGTATTACCGAAATTTGATTAAAGGGGCTCTATGAACGACTTTACAATATTGGTCCTATCCTATTAACAAGTCCCAACTGATCAACCCTTCATACATTGAAATAAAAAGTATTTATAATTTTTTTTTACAAAGATCCTGAGAAGGATATATCTAATCTAACTGTATATCTAATTACTAAAACATAGGAATATTTAAGATCTATTCAGATTTAAATTTAATGTCATATGTTGTTGATCTGTCTTCAATTTTTGCTGTGTGTTTGGTCTTTGTTGCTTATTTTGGCCATTTCTGGAAAATTCATGCATGCAAATTTGGAAACGATTGATTTGATGTGGATTATTTGTTATCAAGTATCCTGAATCATATAGCATTTGGGACGAGGTCAACTTTACTTCCATAAACTTTGTTTATTATCCGTTCAAATAATGTTTCCATCTATCTCTTCAAACAACTTCACTAGGAGAAAACTTGCAGTTGAAAGTGGCTGATGGTGATGACAGATTAGCTCATCGTGGGCTTGTTATGAAACAGTCGACGATCAATAGCTGTGTGGAAAAAGTGATTGGCTATGAATAGGATGATGTGGGAGCAGGTATCCAGTGGATATGGTATGAGTAGACACAGAAGTTTAAGAGATAGGGATAGGTAGAGAGGTGGATGTTGTTGGCCCTTGACCAAGTTTTGAGGATTCTTGGTCATGTCGGCCCATGGGTATGGGAATGTCGGCCCATGGGTTTACCCATGCTTAGGCCTATTTTGTAATGTATAAATAGAAGTCTAGGNTGAATGACCACTAACATGTCAGCTTATCAAAGATCTTTAAAGAAAAAGAGTGCATTGAAACAAGAATAGGAGACTTCAACATTGACTTTGTTCTGGATGAATAAACATGGGTGAATATTGTGACAGAAAGAACTTGGGAAACTTTAGGAAAGCCTGCTATGATTCCTTCATTGGGAGGAATAGGACTATTCAGAGGAAAGTTGATAACCCTATGTGGAATACTTACCCAGATATCTATGAGTACCAATGGAACTTCCACAGAGGAAGAATTTGAAGTTGTTGAATTTGTTGAGAACAATGCTCCATTTGCTATGTTACTAGGAAAACCTTGGATTGAAAGAGATCAGGCCAGAGGGAAAGAAGAAGAAGTCTTATAACAAAAGAAGCAAGAGTTGAAATATTTCATGACTAGGAGGATCACACACTTGATTGAATAATAGGAGGCCCAAGCAAAGCTATTTAAAACCAGAGACTCATATGTTGAAGTGGGAATAACACTAGAATACCCACAGAAGACCGAAGTACCTATTCCAGATGCAGATGAAGTATTACCTCTGATTTCTAGGAAAGAATCTCAATAGTGCGAAGTTACTATGAAAAAAGAAGATAAGAATCAGAATGAAAAAATGAATACTGAGATGAAGCTCACCGGAAAGAAGGCTGGAAAACTAAGTAAGAAGAGAGCTAAGACCGAAAAGTTACAGAAGGTTCTAGAGGGAACTTCGCAGAAGGAAAATTTGCAAAATTGGAACTTCGTCGGGATATCAGAACTGCGTCACATGGAACTTCGCCATGGAAAAGAAATATAGCCGTTGGAAATAGTATAACCATTAGACCGACGACCTGAATGGGTAGAAAGGCATTTATGGTCAGAAATTTCTCCACCATACCATTGGGACCGTGCCATAACTTACATAACTAAGTTAATGAAGTATCCTCACCCATTGCAAGAGATCTGTTTCCAAGTTATCTATTTATCCTGTCGTGCCACACAACGAGAATGATTTTTCCAACCTTGAGTATCTGAGCCCGCAAAATAGTTGATTTCGCACAGTGATCATCGCACTATTTCCATCCATCCCGTTGCATTAAGAAATTACTCTTTGAACCCAATATATTAAACCACGAGCATGTATGTCCGAAGAAATTAGTGCAGTCGAATATTCTGTGAAGGAAGTACTCATTGACCTCATGACTAAGAGAGTCATGTCTGTGGGTGTACAAGCATCATCGATGAGAGGAGTGCAAGCCTCTTCAACGACTGCTCGTGGATCCAGACCATCCCGACCATCAGCAGAAAAGAGAACCAAACACAGAGATGACCTAGAAAATGCAAAGGTGATCCTGACCATATTTCCCAACTACATCCTGCCTCTGGTCAGCGTGGTGAGTTGAAATAGAGTGCCAAGATATTTCGAGTACACCATGGTTACTACATACCTCTCGAAAGGGATATGTGTAGTTCGAGCATAGCAGGACAAGATTGCAGTATTGAAGTTCAATGACTTCAACCTCAAAGATCACAAGAACTATAGTATGCTCCCCTGTATAAATACCTGACCAGGATGAAGGGGAAGAACTCAAAGATAATCCCCCAACCATGGACAATGAACCTCATGCAGTCCACCCTGTTAAATGTAATGAAAATCCCACACTTCGGAAGGCACCAGGAAGTTAATGCATGTGTCAAGCTATTTCTTTCATGTTAGCATGGAAACTACTTATGGCTAGACCACCATATCACAGTCGATCCAACGTTGATCCATAGGATCACAGGATTGAGTATGCAAGGACCTGATCCGCAGGAGTTCTATTCAGAAAAAGCCACAGATCGCGCACTAGCACAGAAGATCAAGGATACATATGGTAATGTTTAAAAGGGGACGTGAGACTACAAGGTAGACTCCATACAGAATGGCACAGTGTGCCTAGCCTGCCAGTTAATAGCCAAAAATTTAGTAAGGAAGAACCAACCTACGTAGGTCACATGATTCATCGTTAACCTTGCAGGGATGTGCATAGAAGGCTTACAGATGAACTGGGTGAAGTACCTAGTTAATCAACTGGAACTATACTGTCGCGAAGCATAGGATCAGGGCTACGAGTTTCACTTTAGATGGCTCCTGATCCTCATTGCCTTTATTTCCTGGGAGATTCCATAAGGTGCGACCTTCCCGGATATTGAACCGTTTGAGCCGCTTGCTGCAAAGTGTTAATATTATGGTAGCTGCGGGAGGTATTTACCCCCACATGTGAACCTGACGAGAATAGAAGACTCCAGGAAGCAAGAGAAACCCTAATGAGTTGGCTAATAACCCTTGAAGCCTTGTCGGCTCAAGAAGAAAATTTATATTAGGCTATTAGCCTCCAAGAGAAGAAGTCGGCCAGAATTAATAATAATATACTAAACAAACACATACCTAGAAGGAGAAGTCGGCCCTAGTAAACTGGCAGGATTACTATAAATGCAGGGTGCCAGTTCTCATTTGTCATATCTCAGGACTGCAGTTTTCCCAGTTGGTGTGCACTGCAGTTGCAGTCTGGTGCACAAGTTTGGAGGAGGGTTGCAGGTGCAACTGCAGCAACAGCTAGTTTCAGTATTGGCTTGAATATCTCTTGGCTAGGGTTTGGAACATCTGATCAGTATTTTGTGTTTCTCTATCCTTGGGGAGAGATGCGCTACTCTTTGTTTGGCTATCTAACCTAGGGTTTGCTTCCGAAGGAATTCTTAGTCAAGGTTAAGGTGCTTGGAGGGAGGCTTTGGCCTATGGTTGGGTGACGAGGGTATCGTCAATGGTAAAACAAGCACACCATCTTCTATATTCTAACAGGTTATGGGCCCACACCGTTTCAGTCAGCCTAAAACACTGGAAGGAAACATAACCGCTAGACATTGAGCTCGTTGAGGAACTGCCGCTAGGATTACTAGCAGGAGCAGCTTCCAAAAGAACTGTAGCTAGGGTTACCAATAGAAGTAGTTGAAGAAACCCTAAACCTCTTGTCGAGGCACCTTAAGTGATGAGATTGACCTAATCTCCGGATAGATCAGTGCGCCCTAGCCTAGCGCATCTCCTGGTACTCTTAGAAGGCCAAGACGTGAAGTTTGGATTTCTCATCAAATCTAGGGTTTGACCAAGTCAAGCAAGCCATGATGAATTCTATGAAGTCTGAGAACAAGCTAGATGGAGCCTCTAACTTCAGATCATGGAAGACAAGGATTGACCTCATCCTTGCTAGGAATAAAGTGTTGGATATTGTGAAAGGAAAGATCGTGAAGCCAGAGTTTAAAGAAGGAGAAGAGAAGGAACCGCAGAATGTTGCAGCTATGGAGAAGTTCAAAGACGTTGACATCAATGCCATGAGTATCATAGTGGATTCCATAAAATACCACTTGATACCCTACACCTCCCATCTTGACTCATCAAAGAAGATGTACGATGCTCTAACAAATCTCTTCTCAGTCAGAAACATTGGACAGGTTATGAGTCTAAAGAATGAGCTCTGTGACATGAAGATGAATGATGACGACAACATAACATTATACTTTGTAAGGATCTCCCAGCTAAGAGATCAACTACAAGCTATTGAAGAGATCACTTCAGAAAAGGAATTGGTGAACATAGTACTCAATGGTCTTCCCAATACATGGAATGCATTTTCCGCAAGCATGAATACAAGGAAGGAGTACCCGGCATTTGAAGAACTTTGGACTTGCTGTGCTCAAGAAGAATCAAGGATCAATGCAAAAGAGAAACCCCAAAAGAAGTACGATGATCAATCCTTCACAGCAAGATTCAAGAACTTCAGGAACAAAAGAAAGTTTGGTTCAAGGAGGAAGCCAAATCAAGAGAGACATTTCAGAAATACAATGCTTCAAATGTCAGAAGAATGGTCACTACAGGAATCAGTGTCCCGAGCTAAAGAAAAGGAAGAAGAAACATGAATCACCAGTTGTCGAAGAAAAGGAACCTACCAAGAAGACTAAGCAATATGGAAGAGACCTCTTCTACTGAAAGGTAACAACATTCTTCTTATTTTCTTGTACATATCTTGCTCGCATCGTCTCTGTACATATCTTGTATATCTATCTCTTGGAAGATAATGTGTTCCAAGAAGAACTATACCTATGAAAGAACAACAAGACAAGGATGACTATCATTAGATAATACATATGAGAAGATGAAATACAAATCATGTGGAAGACATTACAAGATAAGATCGAAATCAAAAATCAATATTGAAGAGACTTGGAAAAAGTAAAGATAGAAAGAAGTCAACAATCGAAAGGAAAATGAAGAAAGACTTATGATGACAACTAAAATGGAAGCGTGGACTCTATTAAGACAAGAGAGCCAATTATATACTGCATAAGACAATAAGGATTCAGATGGAAGCATGGACTCTATTATATATGGTAGAAGACAATAAGGACGGAGACGGAAGCATGGACTTAGTCAGACAAAGGGAGCAGATTGTTACACATCGAAATTACTCACTTTGATAGTGTCGCAAATGTCGTCATTACAAGTGTCGCAAGTGTCACATTTTGCTCACAAGGTTGCAAGTGTCACATGTTGCTCACAAGTGTCGCAAGTGTCAAAGAAAGAATGCTGCCATGATGCCTATGTCCTGCCTATAATGACATGAGAAGGACACTTGGAACACCTCAAACATTTGATTTGGAAGAGGAGAAATGAGTCAATAGGCTTGCAAACCTTTTGCCATCTGAAAACACTCAAAAAACTAGCTTTTGGAGGAGAGCGCTCCCCTAAACCTCTTATGGGAGCATTGACGCTCCCCCTTACACTGTCTGGGAGCATTATAAAGGTCCTCTGGCCCTTTTGAGGGATCACTATGGATTTTGAAAGCGTTGGCGCCCCCCTAAAGCCTACTAGGGAGCGCTAAAATGCTCTAATGGTCCTTTTGAGGGAGCGCTACCTATTCTTTGCAGTAGTTAAGTTGTTGAGATGAATGGGGGAAGGATCCTTTCATTCTTGGAAGGCAGTTGGATTCGAATCCCTAGTCTAGCCATGATCTTAGGGCA
>JZKD02S1156768.1:0-12788 GCA_000966675.3 Picea glauca
GCACCCTCCTTTGTACATTGTATTATCATTCATTAGCATACAGGAGCAAGAAGCAGAGTAGAGCAGAGAAGTGTATGAAGAACCCCATGTACAGATATTGAATTAATATGAGAACTTTGATTCAATTCCATGGCTGTGCTTATTCTCTGTGTGTTGTTGATATTATGCTGTTGCATATTTGCTTCTTGTTATGCCTTTTTTTTATATGTTGTGTATGTGATTTCATGGTAGATTCGAAATATGTGAGAGAGATGAGAATGAGTTTCAATTGTTTCTCTGTTTGAGCCAGGAGATTCCTGCATAGAGTGCAGTCGAATTCATCCGCATAGAGTGCGTTGATGAGGCCAGATGGTTAAACTCTCATTCTCAATCACCCAGAATTTGAATTGGGTTATTCGAGCCGTGTAGGATAAGTGCAGGTCGAGGTTGAAGTCTCAGTGGCGATTCTGAGTTAAGGGAGTGGAAAATCTCTGTTGCGGGTGAGTGCACAGGACCTGGAAGAATTCAACATTTAGAGAGTTGTTGAAAGTTTGAGTACAGGAAGTGCATGAAAGGTCTCTGAAGGAGTCAGAGGAACAAAGCTCGGAGGAATAGTTCCTTGCAAATATCGTGGGAAAAAACCCAGGAGAAGCTTTGAACGGGAAAAGTGTTGGAGTGAAAGGATTCCTCGAGAGGAAGAAGTAATGACCAAGAATCACAAGGGAATTCATGAAATCCCATTGACCGTTAGATCATGGAGAAGTTGCGGGGAATTAACTCGTAGGTGCCGGAAGGATCAAAGCCCATCGGGGTTCGGCATTCGGCGGATGACGAGGTGAGGCGCAGACTCGTTGAAGTCGCGAGTCGCGATTTCTCGAATCAATGGGAGTCGTTGATCAGAGAAGGTACACGTGGCGGAAGATCCCGTGGAGTCGAAAAATTGGGGTTCGACATTCGGGGTTTCCAACACCAGGGAAAACTTGCATTGTGGATCCATGATCCACGAAAACCCGAAGGTGATGTGATAGTGTGGGGCCCCGAGAGCGAGTGGAGTCCAGGTGGCATTGAATTGGGAGATTGGGACCTTAGTACTCGGGGTTTGAAAACACAAAGCGTTGAGATCACGACTAGCGATATCCCGATAGGGGAAATCCCTGACAGGTGGAGTGCGTTGACCCATTGACCATCGGGGATCGAGGTTTTGAAGTGCGAGAGAACCATGCATATAGGGTTTGCGATATCGCGAAACACGATTTCCTGCGATAGTTTCCGGGAGATCAAAAGAGTGTCCTGTGGGTGACAAGATGTCCCGATACGGGATTTGAAGGGTATTACAACTCTTCGGGCCAGAGTACAGAAAGTCCTGGAGGAAGCGGCTGCTTCTGAGAGCGGTTGCGCACCAAGTGGTATCAGAGCGGTTGTAGTCTTTTCTTTCTGAAGCAGAGGAAGGAGATAAGACATCATGCCACCATGAAGAGAGAGGCAATCACCTGATCAAGAAGACAGGGATGCTCGAAGGAGAGGTAGGCCAACAGGGAATCCAGAGATGGAACGCCAAATACGAGATCTCAGGGCGAGACTCAAAGAAATGGAGACCACGCAGAGACGCAGAGCTGGCGCGGGAGAGTTCAGTGATTCTGAGGTGGAAGAGGAAGCTGGACATGATTCTGAAGAGGTCGCAGCAGAGGATGCCTCAACAGAGAGGTTGATTAGAGCCATTGCCAGAATGAGCTCAAAGACGAAGACGGACATTCCCGTCTATGAGGGAAGTCTAAATGCAGAGGAGTTGCTGGATTGGATCCGAGCACTCGACACCTACTTCGATTACGAGGATATCAAATAGGACAAGAAGGTAAGACATGCAGTCACGAAGTTGAAAGGACATGCAGCCTTATGGTGGGATGAATTGCAGGCTGATAGGTGCTGCAAAGGAAAACAGAAAATCAAGAGCTGGGATCGGATGATTGCTAAGATGAAAGTGAAATTCATCCCGAGAGATTACCAGATCACTCTGTTCAGGAGAATGTAGAACCTGAGACAGAAGTTGATGACAGTGAAGGAATACACCGAGGAATTCTACAGGCTCATCATCAGAGCTGGTCATCGAGAGAGTGATGACGAAAAGGTGGCAAGATACCTGAATGGGTTGAGGTATGAAATTCAGGATGAATTGAGCATGCTGACCATCCAAACAGTTGAGGATGCGTACCAGATGGCTCTGAAATCCGAAGAGAAGTTGAGCCGCAAGAAGGGACAGTGAGGGAGAGGTAGGAGCCAGCCCAAAGGCAAGGCAGTTTCCCAAGAAAGAACTCAGAAGCCCAAGGAGGAATGGAAGAAACCTCAGGGTAAGGCTGAGAGAGGTGGAACCTCACAGCAGAGGCAACCACAAACTGAATAGAGGAAGCAATATGCTGAGCCGAGGAGGCAGCATACAGAGCAGGGTGGCGGATATGCTGACGCCAACGCAATTCCTCATACCCAAGGTAGAGGAAGAGGCCATGGAGGAGTGATCACATGTTTTACATGTGGGAAGGATGGACACAAAACCATTGACTGTCCAGATAGGAAAGTGTACAAAAGTGAAGCTCACATCACTGAGGCGCAGAGGTGTGATGATGAAGATGTAGACAACGGAAGATTGCTTGGGACGCATAATATTATTTTGGCACCTGATAAAGAGGTGGACAAATCAGTGCAAAGGAGCAGACTGTTCAGAACATCTTGCACAGCCAAGGACAATAAAAGTGAAGTCATAGTTGACAGTGGGAGCACCGATAATCTCGTTTCGGCCGAGATGGTGGAAAAACTGGAGCTGGAAACAACTAAGCACCCGAGTCCGTATAAAGTCTCATGGTTACAGAAAGGACACCAGGTAAGTGTCACTAAACAATGCTTGGTTAAATTCAAAATTGGGAATTACCATGATGAGATTCTGTGTGATGTTATTACCATGGATGTGTGTCACATATTGCTGGGTAGACCATGGAAATATGATAGAAATGTGGTTCATGACAGGAGAATGAACACATATACCTTAGAGAAGGATGGGAGGACACACATATTACTTCTGATAAAAGATAAAGAAGTGAAGCTAGAAGTAGCCAGCACCATACTTCTCATGAGTGGGAAGGAACTTCTCATAGAGATGGAGAAGGACGAAGATCCACAATTCTTTGTTGTCAGGAAATCGAGAATTGTCTTGACAAGCACAAGAGTGGATGACTTGCT
Organism: Picea glauca; assembly: GCA_000966675.3. Lineage (NCBI taxonomy): Eukaryota > Viridiplantae > Streptophyta > Pinopsida > Pinales > Pinaceae > Picea > Picea glauca. The sequence goes on from JZKD02S1156768.1 coordinate 3,208, forward strand.
AGAGGAGATTCAGGAACTATTGGGAGAATTCACTGATATCATCGTGGACGAACTACCTCGTTCGTTGCCACCGATGAGGAGTGTGAGTCACCATATTGATCTCATACCTGGAGCAAGTTTACCAAATAAAGTAGCGTATAGATTGACACCTCAGGAGAACAAGGAGGTCAAAAGGTAGGTACAGGATCTGTTGGACAAAGGACTAGTCAGGGAAAGTCTAAGTCCATGTGTTGTTCTGACAGTACTAAGTCCGAAGAAGGATGGAGGCTGGAGAATGTGTACAGACTCCAGGGCAATAAATAAAATCACCATCAGGTACAGATTTCCACTGTCGAGAATGGATGACTTGATGGATTGCCTGAGTGGGGAAAATTATTTTTCAAAAATTGATCTCAAGAGCGGATATCATTAGATCCGGATGAGAGAGGGAGATGAATGGAAAACAACATTCAAAACAAACGAAGGTTTGTACAAATGGCTGGTCATGCCATTTGGTTTGAAAAACGCGCCAAGCACTTTTATGAGGCTGATGAATGAAGTCCTGCGAGAATTCATAGGTAAATTTGTGGTCATGTATCTGGACGACATATTGATTTTTAGCAAGACCAAGGCTGAACACTTGAAGCATTTGGCCATTGTGGTGCGGAGGCTACAGCGGGAGAAGTTGTTGATCAATTTGAAGAAATGTTCGTTCATGCAGATAGAACTCATTTATTTGGGTTTTGTAATCTCGGTGAATGAATTGAAGATGGAACCTGAGAAGGTAGAAGTGATCAGAAATTGGCCATCGCCGAGAAACGTTTTTGAGGTAAGGAGCTTTCATGGATTAGCTAGTTTCTACCGAAAGTTCATTCGAAATTTCAATGGAATTAGCGCCGCAATGATGGACACAGTGAAGAAGTGGCATCAAGTTTTTCATTGGACAGCAGAGGATGAAAGGAGATTCAATCTGTTGAAGCGGAAGATAACAGAGAAATAAATTCTGGTGTTGCCTAATTTCCAGAAAACATTTCAGGTGAAATGTGATGCCAGTGGGTACGCTGTTGGAGGGGTCCTAAGTCAAGATGACAGACCTATTGCATATTACAGTGAGAAGCTGGATGATGCAAAGCTAAAATACTCCACGTATGACAAAGAGTTCTATGCCATTATACAGGCATTGAAGAAGTGGAGGCATTACTTGATACCCAAAGAATTCGTCTTGTATAGCAATAATCACGCATTGCAGTTCGTGAGTCAACAGGAGAAGTTGAACCAGAAGCATGCGAAATGGGTAGAGTACATGAAAAATTTCACATTTGTGATCAAGCACATTTCAGGAACTGCTAACAAAGTGGCAGATGCTTTGAATAGGAAATGTTTGTTGTTGCAGGAGTTTAGAGTCAAAACCTTGGATTTTGAAAACCTTAAGGATATGTATGCAGGTAATGCAGACTTTGTAGAAGCATACAAGGCAGCTGAGAATCTAGTTCTCAAGGATTGGAGTCTGTGGCTAGATTATATGATCTAGGAAGGATTGTTGTTCAGAGGCAATCAACTGTGCATTCCAGATTGCTCCATGAGGGAGAATTTGGTGAAGGAAAAACACAGTGGAGGATTAGCAGGTCATTTTGAGCATGACAAAACATTCGCCAAGCTGAGCGAATCATATTTTTGGCTGGGGATGCGTGCTGATGTAAAGTGGTTTGTTGAAAGATGCAGGATATGTCAACATGCGAAGGGCCAAAAGCAGAACACAGGGTTCTATCAGCCATTGCCCATACCTGAAAGGCCATGGAAAGCCATCAGTATGGATTTTGTTTTGGGTTTGCCGAGAACTCAACGAGGAGTTGATTCCATATTTGTAGTGGTGGACAGGTTTTCTAAGATGGCACATTTTATTTCGTGTCAGAAGACCAGCGATGCAACCCACATCGCAAATTTGTTCTTTAAAGAAATTGTTAGATTGCATGGATTGCCGAGAAGCATAGTCTCGGACAGGGATACGAAGTTTGTAGGTCATNTGAGGGAAAATGGAATATAGGCACCCTCCTTTGTACATTGTATTATCATTCATTAGCATACAGGAGCAAGAAGCAGAGTAGAGCAGAGAAGTGTATGAAGAACCCCATGTACAGATATTGAATTAATATGAGAACTTTGATTCAATTCCATGGCTGTGCTTATTCTCTGTGTGTTGTTGATATTATGCTGTTGCATATTTGCTTCTTGTTATGCCTTTTTTTTATATGTTGTGTATGTGATTTCATGGTAGATTCGAAATATGTGAGAGAGATGAGAATGAGTTTCAATTGTTTCTCTGTTTGAGCCAGGAGATTCCTGCATAGAGTGCAGTCGAATTCATCCGCATAGAGTGCGTTGATGAGGCCAGATGGTTAAACTCTCATTCTCAATCACCCAGAATTTGAATTGGGTTATTCGAGCCGTGTAGGATAAGTGCAGGTCGAGGTTGAAGTCTCAGTGGCGATTCTGAGTTAAGGGAGTGGAAAATCTCTGTTGCGGGTGAGTGCACAGGACCTGGAAGAATTCAACATTTAGAGAGTTGTTGAAAGTTTGAGTACAGGAAGTGCATGAAAGGTCTCTGAAGGAGTCAGAGGAACAAAGCTCGGAGGAATAGTTCCTTGCAAATATCGTGGGAAAAAACCCAGGAGAAGCTTTGAACGGGAAAAGTGTTGGAGTGAAAGGATTCCTCGAGAGGAAGAAGTAATGACCAAGAATCACAAGGGAATTCATGAAATCCCATTGACCGTTAGATCATGGAGAAGTTGCGGGGAATTAACTCGTAGGTGCCGGAAGGATCAAAGCCCATCGGGGTTCGGCATTCGGCGGATGACGAGGTGAGGCGCAGACTCGTTGAAGTCGCGAGTCGCGATTTCTCGAATCAATGGGAGTCGTTGATCAGAGAAGGTACACGTGGCGGAAGATCCCGTGGAGTCGAAAAATTGGGGTTCGACATTCGGGGTTTCCAACACCAGGGAAAACTTGCATTGTGGATCCATGATCCACGAAAACCCGAAGGTGATGTGATAGTGTGGGGCCCCGAGAGCGAGTGGAGTCCAGGTGGCATTGAATTGGGAGATTGGGACCTTAGTACTCGGGGTTTGAAAACACAAAGCGTTGAGATCACGACTAGCGATATCCCGATAGGGGAAATCCCTGACAGGTGGAGTGCGTTGACCCATTGACCATCGGGGATCGAGGTTTTGAAGTGCGAGAGAACCATGCATATAGGGTTTGCGATATCGCGAAACACGATTTCCTGCGATAGTTTCCGGGAGATCAAAAGAGTGTCCTGTGGGTGACAAGATGTCCCGATACGGGATTTGAAGGGTATTACAACTCTTCGGGCCAGAGTACAGAAAGTCCTGGTGGAAGCGGCTGCTTCTGAGAGCGGTTGCGCACCAAGTGGTATCAGAGCGGTTGTAGTCTTTTCTTTCTGAAGCAGAGGAAGGAGATAAGACATCATGCCACCATGAAGAAAGAGGCAATCACCTGATCAAGAAGACAGGGATGCTCGAAGGAGAGGTAGGCCAAAAGGGAATCCAGAGATGGAACGCCAAATACGAGATCTCAGGGCGAGACTCGAAGAAATGGAGACCACGCAGAGACGCGGAGCTGGCGCGGGAGAGTTCAGTGATTCTGAGGTGGAAGAGGAAGCTGGACATGATTCTGAAGAGGTCGCAACAGAGGATGCCTCAACAGAGAGGTTGATTAGAGCCATTGCCAGAATGAGCTCAAAGACGAAGACGGGCATTCCCGTCTATGAGGGAAGTCTAAATGCAGAGGAGTTGCTGGATTGGATCTGAGCACTCGACACCTACTTCGATTATGAGGATATCAAATAGGACAAGAAGGTAAGACATGCAGTCACGAAGTTGAAAGGACATGCAGCCTTATGGTGGGATGAATTGCAGGCTGATAGGTGCTGCAAAGGAAAACAAAAAATCAAGAGATGGGATCGGATGATTTCTAAGATGAAAGCGAAATTCATCCCGAGAGATTACCATATCACTCTGTTCAGGAGAATGTAGAACCTGAGACAGAAGTTGATGACAGTGAAGGAATACACCGAGGAATTCTACAGGCTCAACATCAGAGCTGGTCATCGAGAGAGTGATGACGAAAAGGTGGCAAGATACCTGAATGGGTTGAGGTATGAAATTCAGGATGAATTGATCATGCTGACCATCCAAACAGTTGAGGATACGTACCAGATGGCTCTGAAATCCGAAGAGAAGTTGAGCCGCAAGCAGGGACAGTGAGGGCGAGGTAGGAGCCAGCCCAAAGGCAAGGCAGTTGCCCAAGAAAGAACTCAGAAGCCCAAGGAGGAATGGCAAAAACCTCAGGGTAAGGCTGAGAGAGGTGGAACCTCACAGCAGAGGCAACCACAAACTGAATAGAGGAAGCAATATGCTGAGCCGAGGAGGCAACATACAGAGCAGGGTGGCGGATATGCTGACGCCAATGTAATTCCTCGTACCCGAGGTAGAGGAAGAGGCCATGGAGGAGTGATCACATGTTTTACATGTGGGACGGATGGACACAAAACCATTGACTGTCCAGATAGGAAAGTGTACAAAAGTGAAGCTCACATCACTGAGGCACAGAGGTGTGATGATGAAGATGTAGACAGCGGAATATTGCTTGGGACGCATAATATTCTTTTGGCACCTGATAAAGAGGTGGACAACTCAGTGCAAAGGAGCAGACTGTTCAGAACATCTTGCACAGCCAAGGACAATAAAAGTGAAGTCATAGTTGACAGTGGGAGCACCGATAATCTCGTTTCGACCGAGATGGTGGAAAAGCTGGAGCTGGAAACAAATAAGCACCCGAGTCCGTATAAAGTCTCATGGTTACAGAAAGGACACCAGGTAAGTGTCACTAAACAATGCTTGGTTAAATTCAAAATTGGGAATTACCATGATGAGATTCTGTGTGATGTTATTCCCATGGATGTGTGTCACATATTGCTGGGTAGACCATGGAAATATGATAGAAATGTGGTTCATGAAAGGAGAATGAACACATATACCTTAGAGAAGGATGGGAGGACACACATATTACTTCTGATAAAAGATAAAGAAGTGAAGCCAGAAGTAGCCAACACCATACTTCTCATGAGTGGGAAGGAACTTCTCATAGAGATGGAGAAGGACGAAGATCCACAATTCTTTGTTGTCAGGAAATCGAGAATTGTCTTGACAAGCACAAGAGTGGACGACTTCCTAGAGGAGGTTCAGGAACTATTGGGAGAATTCACTGATATCATCGTGGACGAACTACCTCGTTCGTTGCCACCGATGAGGAGTGTGAGTCACCATATTGATCTCATACCCGGAGCAAGTTTACCAAATAAGGTAGCGTACAGATTGACACCTCAGGAGAACAAGGAGGTCAAAAGGTAGGTACAGGATCTGTTGGACAAAGGACTAGTCAGGGAAAGTCTAAGTCCATGTGCTGTTCTGACAGTACTAAGTCCGAAGAAGGATGGAGGCTGGAGAATGTGTACAGACTCCAGGGCAATAAATAAAATCACCATCATGTACAGATTTCCACTGTCGAGAATGGATGACTTGATGGATTGCCTGAGTGGGGAAAATTATTTTTCAAAAATTGATCTCAAGAGCGGATATCATCAGATCCGGATGAGAGAGGGAGATGAATGGAAAACAACATTCAAAACAAACGAAGGTTTGTACAAATGGCTGGTCATGCCATTTGGTTTGAAAAATGCGCCAAGCACTTTTATGAGGCTGATGAATGAAGTCCTGCAGGAATTCATCGGTAAATTTGTGGTCATGTATCTGGACGACATATTGATTTTTAGCAAGACCAAGGCTGAACACTTGAAGCATTTGGCCATTGTGATGCGGAGGCTACAGCGGGAGAAGTTGTTGATCAATTTGAAGAAATGTTCGTTCATGCAGATAGAAATCATTTATTTGGGTTTTGTAATCTCGGTGAATGAATTGAAGATGGATCCTGAGAAGGTAGAAGTGATCAGGAATTGGCCATCGCCGAGAAACGTTTTTGAGGTAAGGAGCTTTCATGGATTAGCTAGTTTCTACCGAAAGTTCATTTGAAATTTCAATGGAATTAGCGCCGCAATGATGGACACAGTGAAGAAGTGGCATCAAGTTTTTCATTGGACAACAGAGGATGAAAGGAGATTCAATCTGTTGAAGTGGAAGATAACAGAGAAACCAATTCTGGTGTTGCCTAATTTCCAGAAAACATTTCAAGTGAAATGTGATGCCAGTGGGTACGCTGTTGGAGGGGTCCTGAGTCAAGATGACAGACCTGTTGCATATTACAGTGAGAAGCTGGATGATGCAAAGCTAAAATACTCCACGTATGACAAAGAGTTCTATGCCATTATACAGGCATTGAAGAAGTGGAGGCATTACTTGATACCCAAAGAATTCGTCTTGTATAGCAATAATCACGCATTGCAGTTCGTGAGTCAACAGGAGAAGTTGAACCAGAAGCATGCGAAATGGGTAGAGTACATGAAAAATTTCACATTTGTGATCAAGCACATTTCAGGAACTGCTAACAAAGTGGCAGATGCTTTGAATAGGAAATGTTTGTTGTTGCAGGAGTTTAGAGTCAAAACCTTGGATTTTGAAAACCTTAAGGATATGTATGCAGGTAATGCAGACTTTGTAGAAGCATACAAGGCAGCTGAGAATCTAGTTCTCAAGGATTGGAGTCTGTGGCTAGATTATATGATCTAGGAAGGATTGTTGTTCAGAGGCAATCAACTGTGCATTCCAGATTGCTCCATGAGGGAGAATTTGGTGAAGGAAAAACACAGTGGAGGATTAGCAGGTCATTTTGAGCATGACAAAACATTCGCCAAGCTGAGCGAATCATATTTTTGGCTGGGGATGCGTGCTGATGTAAAGTGGTTTGTTGAAAGATGCAGGATATGTCAACATGCGAAGGGCCAAAAGCAGAACACAGGGTTCTATCAGCCATTGCCCATACCTGAAAGGCCATGGAAAGCCATCAGTATGGATTTTGTTTTGGGTTTGCCGAGAACTCAACGAGGAGTTGATTCCATATTTGTAGTGGTGGACAGGTTTTCTAAGATGGCACATTTTATTTCGTGTCAGAAGACCAGCGATGCAACCCACATCGCAAATTTGTTCTTTAAAGAAATTGTTAGATTGCATGGATTGCCGAGAAGCATAGTCTCGGACAGGGATACGAAGTTTGTAGGTCATTTTTGGAGGACGCTATGGAAAAAGCTGGGAACTAATCTGCCATTTAGTTCAGCTTATCATCCACAGATGGATGGAAAAATGGAGGTGGTCAATAGAAGTCTGGGAGATCTGTTGAGAAGTCTGGTGACGGAGCACCACAGCAGTTGGGACCAGATATTGCCACAAGCAGATTTTGCGTACAACGATTCGGTGAATCAGAGTACAGGAAGAAGCCCATTCCAAATTTTGTATGGGACACATCCGAGGGGAGTTTTTGAGCTCAGGGAGTTAGGACAGGCTGAAACTAGCAGCTCTCATGCTGAAGAATTCGCTGAAGCGATGGAGGAACTTCACACGCAGGTGAAGCAGCGACTGTAGAAGTCCAATCAGGAGTATAAGCGTAGAGCCGATCAATGGAAAAGACAACTTCAATTCGAAGTTGGAGACATGGTTCTGGCACACCTAAGGAAGGAAAGGTTCCCAAGGGGAACATATACCAAGCTCAAGATGAAGAAAATCGGGCCATGCACAGTCATGAGAAAGTTCGAAAAGAATGCTGATGAGCTTGAGTTGCCAGAGGGCATCGGGATATCTCCAATTTTCAATGTTTCAGATTTATACCCATACAGGGCTGGAGAAGTAGACACTGGAACTGAGGAACCAGTGGTCCAGTGACAAAATAAATTACCAGTTGCACAGAAACCGCAGATGAAGTGCATACTAGATAAGAGAGTAGGCCGGAAGACTAGGCAGAAGCAATATTTTGAATACCTGGTGAAATGGAAGAATCACCCAGTGGAGGATGCCAGCTGGGAAGATGAAGCAGTGATACTGAAACATGGTCACACCGTGCAAGAGCTCATGGACAGTAGCCCATGAAATTTTTTGAGCCGAGGAGTATGATGCAGAAGCATCCACACCTCATCAAGCGAGCCCGCGCGAGGAGAAAGAAAGAATAGCTGGGATGTGCCAGCACCAATTTTGAAACATGGTGATATTGTTGCGCCAAGACATTAATGCATGGTTTAATGAAGCGCACCAGTATTGTAAGATGGACCTTGAGAAGATAAGCTCTCGTCCTTAGGTAGCTGAGGCATTTATTAGATTTAACGCAGGTAGATAAAATAATTAAGTCTAGATTAGACAATTTTACTTTCATGAGGGCAAACGGAATATAGGCACCCTACTTTGTACATTGTATTATCATTCATTAGCATACAGGAGCAAGAAGCAGAGCAGAGCAGAGAAGTGTATGAAGAACCCCATGTACAGATATTGAATTAATAGGAGAACTTTGATACAATTCCATGGTTGTGCTTATTCTCTGTGTGTTGTTGATATTATGCTGTTGAATATTTACTTCTTGTTATGCCTTTGTTTTATATGTTGTGTATGTGATTTCATGGTAGATTCGAAATCTGTGAGAGAGATGAGAATGAGTTTCAATTGTTTCTCTGTTTGAGCCAGGAGATTCCTGCATAGAGTGCAGTCGAATTCATCCACATAGAGTGTGTTGATGAGGCCAGATGGTTAAACTCTCATTCTCGATCACCCAGAAGTTGAATTGGGTTATTCGAGCCATGTAGGATAAGTGCAGGCCGAGGTTGAAGTCTCAGTGGCGATTCTGAGTTAAGGGAGTGGAAAATCTCTATTGCAGGTGAGTGCACAGGACTTGGAAGAATTCAACATTTAGAGAGTTGTTGAAAGTTTGAGTACAAAAAGTGCGTGAAAGGTCTCTGAAGGAGTCAGAGGAACAAAGCTCGGAGGAATAGTTCCTTGCAAATATTGTGGGAACAAACCCAGGAGAAGCTTCGAACGGGAAAAGTGTTGGAGTGAAAGGATTCCTCGAGAGGAATAAGTAACAGCCAGGAATCACAAGGGTATTCACGAAATCCCATTGACCGTTAGATCGTGGAGAAGTTGTGGGGCGTTAAATCGTAGGTGCAGGAAGGATCAAAGCCCATCAAGGTTTGGAATTCGGTGGATGATGAGGTGAGGCGCAAACTCGTTGAAGTCATGAGTCACGATTTCCTGAATCAATGGGAACCGTCGATCAGAGTAGGTACACGTGGCGGAAGATCCCATGGAGTCAGAAAATTGGGGTTCGACATTTGGGGTTTCCAACACCAGGGAAAACTTGCATCGTGGATCTGCGATCCGTGAAAACCCAAAGGTGACGTGATAGCGTGGGGCCCCAAGAGCGAGTGGAGTCCAGGTGGCATTGAATCGGGAGATCGACACCTCGGTACTCGGGGTTTGAAAACACAAAGTGTTGATATCGCTACTAGCGATATCCCGATAGGGGAAATCCCTGACAGGTGGAGTGCGTTGACCCGTTGACCATCGGGGATCGGGGTTTTGAAGTGCGAG
>JZKD02S1156790.1:0-12788 GCA_000966675.3 Picea glauca
GAAATATGGGTCATGAGATAGCATATAATAAGGAGGATAATGGAAACATGTTTTGAAAAAGAAATATAAAGGATATTTTTTGAGTTTTATTAAAAAAAATAAATGTAAGTGATTTTTCAAATAAGAATTATTTTGAAAATGTATTCATAAGGATTTTGGTTTGTGGAGAATTATGTATTGTTTTTGAAATGATATTGTTTTTATGCGTGAGAATGTGATATATTCCAAATTAATTTAGAAATTGAAAATTATTAGCAAAATTTAGATCACTTCTCCATAAATGGTTTATGCTTAAGGGTAGGGAATTGAAGAGGATTTAGAGCATATTATGAGAATGTTTTAAAATTTATTTATGTCACAATGATGATGAACTAAGAAGGTTGAAAGTGTGTTGAGGAGGGGGTATGTTGCACTCATTGGGATGGTTGAAGTTACAACAATAGAAAGAGGAACAATATGAGGAACGTAATATACCAAATAAATAATTGTCAAATACTACTTAATAATTAATAAATAGTAGTGGAGGGTTACATCTTCGGTCATGTCCTTCTGCCTTTGATTGTATATAAGGATGATCAATTATCACTATAAAGATAGACGTGAATAAAATATTAATATATATTAAATTGATATTGGATCTTCTCCAAGTTGGTATTAGAGCGAAGAAGAGGATATGTCCTCAAACCGCGTTCTTAGTGTCTTCGCCTACATTCACTTTTCCTCCATCCTTCGCTATGCCTCTCCCTCTTTATTATGTAGATCCCAGTTGGCATTTTTCAGTCAGTTGCATCCACCATTCTCCCTCTCGAACCCATTCTCTCATTCCCATTCTCCCTCTTGTCCTCAAGCCATGTACCATCAACCCTGCATGCATCCTCTCTCTTGCATGCATCCCTGTGCTAGTCATCTTGCGTACCATCATCCTCTCTCTTGCATGCATCCCTCTCCACCATTTTACCCCATCTCATGACCTAGAGCCAGATAGAAAAAATTCTTCGTAATTCTCAAGGAGGCAGACAAAGAATTCCAAAAAATCCTTCAGGGCTTTGGACAATCCGAGAATTACATCACCTACGAAAGACTTAAGTAATGAGTTTAAAGGTTTAAAATATTCAATAGGGGAAATTTCCACCAAGCTTGGGAATGTAGAGATAAAACAATTAAAGGCTTTGGTGGATGAGATCTCCAACAAGTTGGGCACCGTTGACACGGATTTTTATTAATAGACTTCTCTTAAAATCTAGTGAAATAGATGATTTTCCCATGAGACTTGCATCCGTGGAGTGGGGGGATTGAAAGATTGGAGCATAAACTCTGATAAATATGAAGTTGGAATTAAAGAATTTGAAGGCGCAAGCAAAGAGTTTAGTATTCCAAATTCCCACTCTCCTTTTTTGTTGCCAAAACATTCATCTAATATTGTCTCACTTAATAGATTTTCGCACAAGATACAAATTGATGTACCAAGATTTGATGGAGAGGATGATAGAGAGACCAAAGGCTGAATAAATAGACTTGAGTGCTATTTTGAGTTGCACCAAATGTGTGGCGGTGAAGAAAAAATAAATTTTGCATCATTGTACCTAGAGAGAGTAGCATGCAATTGGTTCTTGTGGTGGTACTCGTAAGTCCAATCAAGAAACTGGGATACATTCATAAATAATTTTTTCAAGAGATTTGAAAACACTGGGGAAAATGAAGTTTTTTCCAAACTCACTCGATTACAACAGTTGGATTCAATGGATGAATTTTTTAATGGTTTACATGTGTTGGCTACTCGAATGCCTGATTTACTAGATGATTATCTCTTACACATTTCCATATCATGATTGAAATAAAACATAATGAATGAACTCAAACTGATAAATATAAAGGATATAGAGAAAGTATGACTAAATACTAGAATCGTTGAAGAAAAATTAATGTCCTTGAAACAAGTCACCTGATCCCACTCCACGAAATCAAGCCCAAAGTATAACCCCACTAATAAAAGGATTCCACCATCTGATGTAAGGGACGACAAAAATCAGTGCTTTAGATGTCATGCTCCCAATTGGAGGCCAGGCCACAAATGGAAGGAAAATAAATTCTATCTATGTGAAGTATAGAGCGACAACAACAAAGAGATAAGTAATTTGCCTCCATCTAACAAAAATTCAAAAAATTCAAATGAAGAGTCCAAAAATCCTAGAGGATCTAACTATCATAATTCCACTCCAACACTCATCTACTACAATAATTGCCATTTGTCAACCCCAAAATCTCAAGGTTTTGGGCTACATTATAAAGACAAGAGTGGCAGTGCTAATAGATAGTGGGAGTTCTCATAATTCCATTGATACTAAAATAGAAAAAAGAAATTAAGCATGTTTGTCTATCCCTCTTCTAACCTTCAAGTTGGAATCCTAGGGAATAAAACTACCTTATGCATAGGGAAATGTCATAAGATTACATTGCCAATTAATGATTACCAATTACAATTCCCCATGTATGTTATGTAAATCGAGGGAGTGGATGTAGTATTAGGAGCCTAATGGTTGTCCACGGTTGGTACAATAGGGTTAAACTTACACAAACAAATCCTAAAGTTTTTTGAAAATGGGAGGAAATACAAGTTTTATGGAACCAAAATCCCACCCTCTCAAAGAGTCTCATCTAATAGAATGGAGAAGATGATTAAGAAAGGAGCCGAAGCTTACCTTTTCCATTGTTATTCAATGGAGGTGTCCTCTAATGAAATTGATGTTCCTAAAGGTTTTGAGGAGATTCTTGGAAACCATAGTACAATTTTTCAAACATACTTCAGGGTCTCCCTCTAGCACAATCTAAAGATCACATTATAGAATTAATCCCTAGTTCGACCCCAGTTATAAAGAAGTCCTACAAACAATCCTATAGTCATTGTAATCCCCCCAAAAGAGAATACAAGAAAAAAACACCCATGTGTTATAACCATATATACTACTGAATTACTAGAAATTAACCCAAATAACCATTGATTCTTCAATAAAGCACTAAGAGGTGAGGAACTTACCTTTGTTGAAGAGCCCAATTTACCTCACATTTACCTGTAACCGGGGGACTTCATAAAATTAGCCATACGACGATCCTTGACTTGAAAAACCTGACAAACTGCAACAAAAAGTGAGGGATCACTGTCCACCCAATCGTAGACCTTGCTACTTAATCTTGAGTAGCAGGTCACCCCTGAGCTCTCAATCTACTACTCAACCAACAATCTTAAGCCTTGTTCTCTCTATAGACTAGTCAAAGAGATATGTCCATTTCTCATTCTTTTCCCTCTTTATATAGAGTCCATCCATGGTAAATAACCCAATCCATAGGGTCCATTATTTAATTATTTATTGTACTTTAGGGGTTCTCCATTAATTATGGTTACTTATTTTACCATTCTCTTTAATCACCCAAATATCCATAATAAATACTTATTATGATCCCCTTTAGGATAATTATTATATACTTCTTTATTATTATTAATTCCTATAAGTATTTATTGTGACAATTTTAGGAGAGTTATTATATTCTTGATATTATTATTATTTATATTTATTAATAATAATATGGGGAATGACATACACCCCTCCTTCAAGGAACTTTGTTCCGAAGTTAGTTTTTATTATGTTTCTTATTGGTATTTTTTTTGCTCACCGTATCCTCCACAACACCCTCTGTTATCTCCTATACCTTCCATACCACCCTCTAATGGACTAGTATAAAGCCACCCAAGTGACTACAATAAGCATCATAAGTCCACATCACAAAACCGAAGAAGTGTGGGTATTCTCTAGCCATCCTTCCGGACTTTCAGGACCAGGATTTAAGCTTATCGGTCTATTATGAGCCCCAAGGATAGAGACCTCATTTTCCCAAGAAAGAATTTGGATTGGTACTCATGTACACCAAGCATCTCGAAAGACTATCCTAAACTCCCTCCACAACATCCAGGTACAACCCCACGCATCGAAGTCCAATCCCACAACACCACCAACAAGCACTGCTTTAGCCATTCTTTGGGGCTTCGACATCACAACTCCAATACAAGGCATACAAATAATTGGCATAAGTAGTAGGTTGAGTTTTCCCCAACCCATAACATAACATGTTACTTGTAATATTATTCTTCGTGGTTATGGACTCGCACGAGATCAACGAATAAACCGGCCTTCTCAACCCACAATCATGTTCCTCTCGACCCATTGTTGGATAACTTGACAATCACCACCTCACAACATGCAATCATTGCATTAGTCATTATATCAACATCTCAAGAGAAATCCACATGCTAACTATGACACATTATCATGATACAACATCATTGTTATCACCACATGCTCCGACATGTCATATTGAAACATCTTAGCATAAATATTTCCATGGAATTACATGATATCATCACATTAGTAGATATTATCATGAGAATATAACCTTCACATATATTTATTACGATATAACAATACAACATTGCATCAACATAATATGTGGAACCACACATAACATAACATCATGAAAATGATAATCATTTCAACATATATCACATATAGGGTAATTAAGTATCATGATTCATCAACAAAATCAAATTTACTAGCCTATATAATTACTGGCTTTGGATCTAAAGCATAAATTCATCATCAAACATCCATCTAGCACATGGATCTACTTAGTTAAGTTTTTCAGCCCAAGCTAACTCAATAAGGATCAGTAGTATTATGAGTGCCCAACACCAATTGTTTCATAATTATCATTTTCTCTTGTTTCAACAAGAATGTTGACATATTTTGGAATCTGTATAGTCACCCTCTCAGATGCCAAGTTTCCATTCAATCCATTTCATGTGAGCATGTAATTCATAAGAAATTTCTACTGCATCTCCTACCCAAAACTCTCAACAACTGACTTACAATTTCCAGACCATCACAATGCGTAGTTATACTCCAACAAGGTATATGCAATTTATAAGTAAGCAAACATAGTAAGCAAACACCAAGAGAAGAAGTTACAAAACACGACTATACTTATCTTCCATGAATGTTTGCCCCTATGTATTGGCTTTGTAGGAGCAATTTCCTCCTAATTATAAACATCCACTATAGACACCACCCCCCAAACTTTCTATGAGACATAGGGACAAAGACTATCACCTCAAATATTGTAAGAGATATCACACATTCTATATGGAAGAGAACCCAATGTCATAAATGAAGAAAGACTTACTCACATTCCCCACCCATAATTAATCCATCACTATCTGAGTTAGCCAACTTCTATAAAGGAAAATGAAACAATCACAATACCATCAAATATGTTCTCCCAAATGTCCTCTCATTCAAAATATTACATATTGGGGAGCAATCTAATATCCTTAAAAAATACCATAAGTCACTCTCTTCCAAATGTGCAAGTGCACGATATATTGATGAATTCCATATGTAATGCCCTAAACAAAATGAAGATAGTGTAGCATCCTAGTGGATATAAAAATATAAGAGATAGTTGGCTTCAAGAATTTAAGCATGCTCAACTAAGACAACACTAAATGTTTTAGATCATATCTACATTTAACATTCTCAACTCTCAACATCTAAGTATAGTTATCATAACATGAAATTAGGAGATAGCCAGCTTGTATATACAATCATGGTAGGAAATGAACAAGATTGTTACTAGAATGAGAGAAAGCAACATTCCTAATTAGAACAACTACTCATCTATATGTATAAAGAGATATAATATATCGATAAATATTGAGCACACACAAACATTCTCCAACCCGAAAGATCGATTGTCTCTTGTTATAAAGCCACTCAATTCTATAAATTATCTAGAAATACCTTCAACTTCCATCCAGTTTCCACTTTTTGTCGTCTCAACTTACGTCATTACAAAATTATGCAATAAGGTACTTGTGCTAATCCCGATC
Source organism: Picea glauca (assembly GCA_000966675.3). Lineage (NCBI taxonomy): Eukaryota > Viridiplantae > Streptophyta > Pinopsida > Pinales > Pinaceae > Picea > Picea glauca. The sequence continues at coordinate 5,939 of JZKD02S1156790.1, forward strand.
ACAAATATGATACTCAGAGATTGATCTAGGGTTTGTTAGCCTGGGTGGAACTGTAAAAACCATTCAAACAAAAATACTAGCAACATACACTGTCTATGGACTTCTTGCTCGTTCTGAATATGCATCATAATAGCAGACAATTCTAAATATTACAACAATATCATTTATTCAAGCTCTTTTCATTCCCTCTTCAATATGCCATGTCCTCGGAGCAAGACAACCTAGTAACAATTAATTACTACAACTCAACAATCACTTGAGTCAGTCTTATATATTCTCAAATATTGATTGAATTAGTTATGACTCTGCCAAGGAAACAACTTATCTAAAACTATCTATGGTCTCCCAAATAATGCAGGTGTCCTCTAGAGAAAGTACCAAACTTTAGTATAAATTCTAACCTATGGTCTCCCATTCCCCATCATCATGCACAATCCAAGGAAGTGCAACCCTTCTCCACACTGCGGTCCCTTAAGTTATCCCACTTCCTTTCCAGGGCTCTAGCACAGACCGACCATGACATCTTAGAGCACTTTGACTCAATGAATTCCAACTGCACTCAAGAGTCTATGTCTCCATGAACTCTAGCTGCACTCAAGAGTCTTTAGGTACCCTCTAGGATTCACACCTTGGGAAACCACCCAAGCAAGCACCCCAATAGAACTCACTAGGGATTCATAGGTAACACAGGGTTACAAAGCTTTATGAGCTCACCCTAACAAGTTTAAATCTTGAACATGATGTTAGGAACCAAACATCATATTTTAAAACCAATTCAATTCACTACACCAGTTGGATCATGCCTCCTTTGAATCTTATTCTTGGATCTGCAATCCTTGACAAAATTGAACAAACCCCCAACTACTGGCAGATTGTCATTGTAATGCCACAATCCTATTAAACTACCTTTTAAAGAATGAACTTGTGGACATATAGGCACAAAATGTCTATAATAAGTAGCTTATTTTTATGGAGTTTTTCTAGGAACTCAAACTTGAAGTGTGTCATAATAGGCGACCTAGGTTCCTATACCTATTCTCGAGACGTAAATGATGAGGGACTAACACAAGAATCAAAAGGAATCCATCCTTTCCTACATATGACATTATATAGAGAAGGGAATAAGTTTAAGCCTCTAGGGTTGGAAATGTACCAATAAATGCAAACAATGATGCATATATTGACATCAAATAAGTATACAACTGCACAAGATATTACAACAATAAATCAGCATGGCAAGAATATGTTGAACTTACTTGCTCTTGCCTCTCCTCCTAGATTCCTTCAATACTAAATTGCAATGCCTTGCTTTCAATCAAGTTGTTGTCCAATCCCAGGAAATTAGGTTCCATAATGCTTCTTAACTCATGTTTATATTGTCATCTTCTGTGGTGGCAACTATCAACTATTTTTTTTTTTGGCTTTTCAAATTACATCCTTAATGAAGTTGTTTAGTCTATTTATAAATAAGAAGAAAATAATGATATTCAAGCCCATCAATAGTCAAAATGGTGAATGAGAGTATTATATATTCTATCGGATGTTGCACCTATTCCTTGAATTGTCTACTCAGTAGAAGACATTCTTAGCATGGCACCAAGGGAATGAACAAGTGATTGACTAAGCAGATCATAAGGGCTCTAATCATTTTCATGTTTTGATCTACCCATATCTAGTCAATCAATCCATGCAAAATCTCTATGTATTTGTGATACCCTTTAATAAATCCCAACAACAAGTCACCTCTCTAGAATATCTTATCGTAAGGAAAAATAAAAAATTTAAAAGCACCATGAACAAATCAAACATCAAAGTGACAAGAAAAGTTGTGTTATTTCTATTCCTTGGCATTATAATTTAATTCCCCACCCATCAGATCCTATACCCTATCATGTGCACTAAAATAAGTATAAAATGCTGCGTGGCTGATTTGAAGAGAATTGACCATCTCTACTTAAACATGGGCATTTGGGGAAATCTTTCATAGTTCTTTGTGTCTAGTCAATGGAAAAAATCAAAATACCATGTCAATAAACAAATAAAACGACGCTTTTATATATGGTTGTGATATATTCAGACATTTTCATATGTACTATTATCATAGAAAAGCATTTTGATATGTACTATTATCATAGAAAAGCAATAAAACTGATTGGAGAGTTGTTACTGGATGTCATTAGACTTATATTATGATTACAAAGTAAGTGGAGAGTTGTAGCCCATTGGATTTAAGTAATTATCAAAAACTGAAAGACAGAAGTCGGCTCAGTCCAACCTCATCAAGCAGTTGTTGGGTAGTCTGTGTCACTGGCCTTGCAAAGAGGAGGCAGAGAGATGAATTACATTTGTTTCTTGTGACAGCGTGCAGTTGTTGGGCAGTCTGTGTCACTGGCCTTGCAAAGACGAGGCAGAGAGATGAATTACATTTGTTTCTTGTGACAGCGTGCGCGTCCGAAGACTTACGAGGAAAAAGGAAAGGCATGTAAAACCTAGAGAAATGGGGAATGCTAAAAGTTAGCTGACTCCAGCTTAATCACAAAAGGCTAAAGATTAAAAACCTAAAGGTAGTAATATCGTGTGTAGAGCAAGCTGAGAAATGTTGATTTTAACCAATAAAGTTCAATAAAATTACTTTTCATTTTGAGATTATTACAATAATATACTTTTTAATAATTTATATGAATTCTCTTCATTTTAAAATTATTACAACAATATACAATCTACGGCGGAATTGTTTTCAGATCCAACAACTTATACACCATCTACAGCTACAGCTACAATCCCTGATGCTTTTTCTACCATCAACCCAATGTTATACCACATACTTATTTACATGCCTGGGGTGTGGATTGATTGACCTACATTTTCAACCTGGTGTAAATCTGGATAAGGCTTGGAGGAGATCCAATATAAAAATAGACCTGATGACTAAATACGAATTCATATTTTCTGTTTTGACCACAAACATAACTATCTAAAGGTACATATAAATTCTGTTGAAAAGTACAACAAGACCATTGGATAATCATCAACAAGATTGAATTGTCTATCTAAATGAAGGAATATCAGTTGGTTGTATAGGACGCTTGGAACGTGTCTTAGATCTATGTTGGACAATCCTCATCACTTATTGAAAGTCTGGCGCCCTGAACCCTAACCTCACAAACAAAAACCCTAATCGATCACACCTTACAGCTAAATTGCACAAAGATCAGAGAGAGACAGAACATAAAATAAAATGCAGGAAAACAATGGGGCTTCCATACCCGTCTAACTATTAAATAGGTTACATAGAGTACAGATGGATCCAACGGATCTGTATCAAACACTGCAGTAAATTAAAACTGAATTCAACGTGAACTGGAGTCTAACTCCACTAAACTCCGTGAGCTGGCAAATAGCTTGACACCTGGAGATTATCTTTAACAATAGCGGTCCATTCTATCCCTCTGAACTTCTGGAGCGAAATGAATGAGCTTCGATTTGCACACAAACCAGTAGACTTCTCCTCGATAATAATGTATGGGATTGGATCCTTTAGTGTCGACCACCGTTCACAAACATAGCCATCATACCACACCCTAAATATGGATTGTAATTCTTAATGCTCGACCTGTACACTTAGATCTCAGCCATTAAACATAGATTATTGCTTTAGTTAATGGAAAATAAGCCCTTTTTTTTTTTGTGTGTGTCCGCAGATAGAGATATCATTGGAGAATACCTATCTATGGCAGATCTAAAACTGAGATGATCATAGTGCATAGAATGAAAGATTGTTGAAGGAGACCCAAGGGAAGGCTTGGATCCAGGATCATGAAATTCAAATGAAAAAATGCTTCAAATCAAATCAATGATCAAATAGCCTTCAGTTGGATTATAACCAAAGAGTCTTTCTTTCACTACACGTGGTCATGACAAAGACAAAAATCAAATCTAGGTTTATAATCCAGCCTTATTCTAGATAATAAGATTTACATTTGAGATCTATAATTATTTTCAAATATCTTGGATCAACACTTAATTGGGAAGGCCCATAGGCATTGAGGGTTGAAATCCAAAACACGGATAATTTTAAGGATGAAAATTTATATTAAAATGTTGATTTGAATTATTTTTGGCACGAAATGAGAGCACAACTATAAACACAAAGATACATTAATACACAATTTCTATTAATGAGCGAAATGTACAAAATTGTAGAAATACAGAGTGAAAGACTCACTAGAATGGTGGCAGCTTATCTTTGAGAAGAGATGTGACCACTACACTCATTCACAAAAATATGGTAATTACAATGAGGCTCTAAAGACCTTTTTAACATAAATAAAATCCAAAGTCCTAACTCTGGAAGATGAAAAGCCAATAGTTTTGTTGACCCCATTTTTGGGTAGTTTGGTGTATCAACTTCCTAGGGGCGTAACTTTGGCATACAAGGAGCTTCTTTTGGGGGGTTCAATCAAATCCCTTGACTATCATCGAGGTGCTCGATCGTAAAAAAAAATTCGTTTAGGTCCTCAAAATGGCCCCGGAAGTTTAAGACCCAAAAAACTATGAAAAATAGTAAATTGCCAACAATCTGTTTTGAACCAGTTGGAATAGGTGGGTGGCCACAGATATCCACCTACATTAAATGTAGAAACATGGACTAATATTAGTAGTTCTTAATATGCAAAATGTAAAATGTTTGGCTATATTTTTGTAAAAAATATTCAAATTTCTAAGGATTTTATATAGTTTTTATAAATTTTTGATGATTTTTAAGGTAAAATTATTTTATTCTATGGAATTTGGTCATTTTTAGAAAAAATGGAAATTGATGAATATTTTTTGGGAAAAACCATGGAAAATTAGCCCATAAAATATCTATGACCCAAAGCTCTAATACCATATGTAATGCCCCCCTAAAATAGAATACAAACAAAAATCACCCATTTGTAATAACCATATCTATTATTGAATTACTAAAAATTAACTCAAATAACCATTGATTCTTCAATAAAGCATAGAGAGGTGAGGAACTTACATGTGTTGAAGAGCTCAATTTACTTGCAATCCAACGACTTCATAAAATTATCCATGCATTGATCCTTGACTTGGAAAACTTAGAAAACCACAACAAAAAGTGAGGGACAACTCTCCACCAAAGCGTAGAGCTTGAGTCACTTCCAAGCCCTCAATCTACTACTCAACTGATAATCTTAAGCCTTGTTCTCTCTATAATCTTAAGCCTTGTTCTCTCTATAGACCAGTCAAAGTGAGATGTCCTTTTCTCATCATTTTCCCTCTTTATATAGACTCCATTTGTTGCAAAAAAAATCCAATCCATATGGTCCATTATTTAATTATTTATTATACTTTAGGGTTTTTCCATTAATTACATCCACTTGTTTTACCATTCTCTTTAATTACTTAAATATCCATAATAAATACTTATTATGACCCCTTTTAGGATAATTATTATATACTTCTTTATTGTTATTTGTTCTTATAAGTATTTATTATGACTATTTTAGAAGAATTATTATATTCATGATATTGTTATTTATATTTAATAATAATAATAATATGGGGCATGACAATCACAAATAAAAAAAATGAATGATTGGTTTGGGAGTTATTGGATTGTGGTGTTATAGTTAGAAACAAAAGTCCATATTCAACTCTGGTCATACTTGTAAGAAAAATGGATGGGTCCTATAGATTTTGTGTTGATTATCAAGCACTAAACAAAATCACCAAAAAAGATAAATTCCCCATTCCATTTGTGGATGAAATATTATATGAGCTCCATGGTGCTAAGTATTTCTCCAAGCTTGACCTTAAATCGGGGTATTACCAGATAAAAATCCGAGAAGAAGACATTCCCAAAACTGCATTTTGCACCCACGAGGGCTTGTAGAATTTTTGTGTTATGATGTTTGGACTGTCTAATGCACCAATTACCTTCTAGATAGTAATGGAAAATTTATTCCATTTGTACTTGAGGACATTTATACTTGTCTTGTTTGATGATATACTTGTTTACAATAAAAATTGGAGCCTACACCTTAAGCATTTAGAGACTGCATTGAAGCTTTTAAAAGAAAATAAATTTTATGCAAATAAATCAAAATGCAGTTTTGTACAAGAAGAGATAGAATTTATGGGTCAAGTTGTATCAGTTGAAGGAATCAAGGTAGACCCGAAGAAAATTATGGAAATTACAGAGTGTCCTAATCCTAAAATGTTCACATTACTATGAGGATTCCTAGGTCTTATAGGTATTATAGAAGATTTGCAAAAAACTATGCAAATAACGTGGCCCCGCTAACAACACTGTTGAAAATCGATGCCTTTAGATGGAACAATGCAACTAAAAATTGTTTCAAGAAGTTGAATATTTTAATAACATCCACTCCTATCTTGGAAGCCTCGAACCTCACAAGGTCATTTTTCCTCAAGTGTGATATTTCTAGAACACTATTAGTAGTTGTGCTCATGCAAGACAATTATCCCATTGCCTTCAAAAGTCGAATATTAAAACCCAAAGAGCATACCAAATCTACTTACGACGAGGAAACGCTGGCTATCATTCACACCTTGGTAAAATGGAAACAATACCTACTGGGAGTTAAGATTTTGGTCAAGGCAGACCACAATAGCTTAAAATATTTCTTAAATTAGAAAATACTATCAGTAGAACAACAAAAATGGGTAAGTAGAATCCAAGTTTTTGACTTCGAAATTCTCTATAAGAAGGGAAAGGATAATTTGGTTGTTGATGTCTTATTAAGGAAAGATGAGGGTGATCCGACATTTTGTGCTATTTCATTAGTCACTCCTGAATGGATCTTAGATGTTCAAGTTG
>JZKD02S1156801.1:0-12788 GCA_000966675.3 Picea glauca
CCTTAACCAATTGAGCTAGCGAGAATTGACGATTATATATTAATTTATTGGAGGGGCATTGTAAGTTCAAACATTCCACCCGGGAAAGAGGTTACACTGCAACCAAGGGTAATATCTTGCTTCATGTGTGAGATTAAAGCTGAATGAGACTAAAAAACACATGACTCCACTAGCGGTAGCCTCAACGATGACCACAAGGGACATTGGGTTTCTTGTGGACACTAGTTATGCTGAAACATTTTTTTTGTCATGGAGTAAGACTTAAAACTGCTTTTGATTAACTAGGAGCTCCTTTTCCTCAGATGTAAGGAAATAGGTTGACAACCCAAGTCCTATAGGCATTTGGCAAGAGTGAAACTCTGCTCCCTTATGAATCACTAGTGGGTCATTTAAGGTGGCATGGTTTTTCTTCAATAATGATGATGATTCAACACACATTTACATACAACAAATAATTATCGTTGTCCTCATTGCCAATTGACAACCAAAGTTTTTTTTTTTTTGGCTTCTTCTTCCGAAGGTGGCAAAACCTATCATAACTCAGTGGTCAACTGGTAGTGAGGACAACCATCATTGACTACCCTCCATGAATGTGAGTTGACTCATCATCATTATTCAAGGAAAACCACACCCCTTGAAAATATATATTCGTGGGTTGTAAATGCAACTTTGTCCTCGATGCCTTTCGATTTTACGTTGTTAACTTATTTCCTCATATCCAAGGAAGACGAGCTCTTGACTAATAAAATACACTTTTAGATCTTACTCCAAGACCAAAAAGACAATTTTAACGTAAATAATATTAAAAAAAAAACTAATATACCAATGTGATCATTGCTAAAACTACCTATATTAAAATCATATGTTATTTAGTAATATTTAACTTTAATTCTATATATGAAACCACATATTCTCCTCAATTACAATATTTTTTTTAAAACAAATTAAAAATATGTTTTAATTTTTTTTTTTAATAAAAAAACCTATAATAACTCGGAAGGTTAACAACCAATCCTCCCAACCACCTAAACTAGACCCAATTAACATAATAACATCCAATTATACATATTACATGACAAATAGTCAACCTTAATTTTTTTTTTTTAAATTGAAAAATCCAACCACCACTTTCACAGCTAAAGCTGGAAACAAACCTGCATGGCTAAACAATTTTCAACTACGACATGACAAGTAGTCAACTTTAATTTTTGCATGTCTAAACAATCTTCAACTACGACAGGACAAGTAGTGAACTTGAATTTATTTATTTTTTAAAATGAAAATCCAAAAATAAAATTAAGAAAACCACCATTTTTCCCATCGAAAGTTAGAAACAAAGCTGCATGTCTTAACAATTTTCAACTACGAGGACGGCAATTCTCGTCTCGAGTCCCCCACACACAAGACAAACGATCATAAAATCGTCTTGACGACATTAAACGACTTGAATCTCCTAAACGTTTTTGCAAAGCGGGTTTTGACATATCCCGCCTTCAATCCGAACGCTGTTTTAGCTGCTCTTTCATCTTCTTCTCCCGAAACCGGAAAACCAGACCCGATTCTACGCGTCTGATGGAGCTGTAGCCTGATATTGATTGGACTGAATTTCACCAATTATTTGGTGACAGTCAGGCGTTTAGAGGCAAACAAGAAGTTTACGATTGCTAAGTTTAATCCAGGATTAAATTTAGCGGGCTTTGATGCTAAGTTTAGCAGACGATTTTATTAAAAACAGCTTGATCAAATCGGAGGTAAAAATTGAGGTTATTTAAAGAAATTTGGAGGGAAATTTAGAGGTTATAGATGGGAAATTAGGATTTTTTGTCGCTTCTATTTTTAGCGTCTGGAAAGGAGTCTGTTTTAGACATTCGAGATATATTTAGCCATATGTGTAATGGCTAAATATATCATTTGAACCCCAGAATTTCAGAATTAAAAGTTTTGTTCTTTGGAAAGCAGATTGCATTTCAGAATTAAAAGTTTGGTTTTTTGGAAAGCAGGTTGTCTGCAAGAGGCGCCATGTAATTTTTTTTTTTTAAAACTAGTTTTAAATTGTTTAAATTCATTGACAAGATATCTTTCAGTTTGTGTTTACTTGGTAAGTAAACCGGACCAGTGGAAAATTTTATTCTGTGGGTCATCAGCTACTTGTTTTGTCTTAAATAGTGGCTCGTGCTGTGTTAAGCTGCAAAGAGGGCCGTCTATCGCTGGAATTACAGGCCAAGTGAGTATGGAGGACAACTCAACCGAGAGTGTCATGTCTAAGAGGAAGGGATCTGCCGTTACAGAGAAAAAAAGGTTCGTAACTTTTATTTATTTAATTTTTCAATGCTTTCTATAAAGATTGTGTTGCAAGTGTGCCCTTCCCCGTTCTGAGAATATCACAATGCAATGTAGCTGGCTTAGGACACTCTAGAAATACCCTTTCTGTTAAAATCGCGTGGGACTTGCACCTGTCCCAACAGCCAGGTCACTGGGCGGATTTGAACGCTTTACCATCTAACCGAGATCCCATTGATATTGTCTTATTTTTATATTACATATATATGCAGACTAATAATAATTATTTTTGAATCAAAGCTTCTTCACTATTAATATAAACAGATTGTACAGAGCTTTAATGCAATAAAGATTGACTGATAATGCAGTCTCTGCAAGCATGAGCAAAATCTAAGTAAAATTTAGAAATGTGATCTGGCTTAAGCCAAAACACCCACTAGCTAAAAGTCCCTAGTCCAAAGAGTCATAAAAGCGATAAAAAAAGGATGCAGCATGAACATAGATACACCAAGAAGTAACTTTGCCAGCACCAGGAAGAGGCTGGTCTTGATCATCCAGGGCAGGGTCCCATGTTCCCAACCAGTAACCAGGGGATCGGCATCTGTTGGTTGCACGACTAATGATTTTTCTTATTCTATCTCCGTTGTGAAGTACATTTAAACCAACACAAATATGCAAAGGTTCCAGTTCGTGATAGGAGCTTCTGTTTGAAATTCGTGTAAATTGAATTTGCTGAGTTGCAACCACTTCAGAGAGGCTGTTACCATAGATTAATTAGAGGAAAATATTTTTGGATATAACATGTTAAGTTAACTTGTTTTGGAATAGCTTAAGAACGATATGATTTAGTTAAACTTTGGCAAAAGCTATAATTAACAGAACACTTAGCTGTTGTGGTGTGTGATTTCAATTCAAACACTACCTTAATTGATGTGCATAGTGCAAGTCTGAAGGAGCCGTTAATTAGTCAGGCAATATGCTTAGCTGGAAGAATTAGGTGAAGCAACTGGGGCTTTTAAGTTTTACTTTAGATTCTGTGTTGGAACAATGATAAAATATTTTATTTCCAGTGCATACTATCAAATTGTATATGTTGATATTATTTTATTTTCTGATGAAGCTCACATGCTATTGTTTCGAGCAGGAAAAAGGAAATCCCCCCGGGTAGTTTGATGAAAGCTCTTATTAGGCCTGGTGGGGGGTCAACACATCCTCAAGAAGGAGACCAGGTATTTACGGAAACTGATTGTAGATATCTCCCTTAATGATAAATAGTTTATATGATATATCGAGAGTGTCAATAGGGGAAGTTATCTCAGTTAACAAGTTTTTTTTATGTGACTACAACTAGCAATTGCCATTTTTTACAGAAATATACAAGCTCCTTTAGTGATTGCTTTTCTCTCTTGTATTTACACTATCTAATATGACAACTGTGTAAACAAGGTCAGGATGCAAAGTTGCAAACCTGTTTGGTTGAGTTTTTACTGCTCAGTGCAGTTTTTTTTCCTTGGAAATAACTCCTAGACACTTCCCCTCATTCCGAGCATTGTACCAGTGTAAAGCAGGTGGTGTAGACTTAGTGCACCTGACCCCTTGGGAATCAAACTGGGGAGCTGCACAGTGCGCTGGATTACCAGCAACGTCCTAGCAACAGTGGCATCAATTCATTGAGCTAACACTTGGGGCTTCAGTGCAGTCTGTAATACAACAAAACAGCAGTTTTCATAACAGCATTGTTATAGAAGATAAAAAGTGCAGCATTTACAATATACAAAAAGACATCTAATAGATAAACCAGTAATTATTCAAGTGACCATGAAAATATGCAACAACCATTCAGTCATAAAGACCGAACATATCATGACCTGGATATGAAACACCTTATTTATAGTAAGGATATGCCTATTACTGTAATATTCCCAGATAACTAGACTGGGATATTATGTTCTTCTGGGCAATAAGTATGCTTTATGCTCAAAATTAGTTGACAATTTTTTACAAACAATTTGCATTCATTGTCATAAAATACTTTCGTCAAACATAATGTATGCAAATCAACTACACATGGAATAGAGAGACAGTATGGGTAAATCTTTATTATGAATGGAACCCAGAAACATAACAATAATGAGTCTCTAATGGCTGCTATGGCAGCTGCAATACATCAATGAAAAACACACAATACAAGCCAAAAACCTGGAATCATGCTATGGCCTCCTCGATAGATGAGATCAAACCCTCCAAGTGTCACAACCTCTCCAAGCAAATCACCACAACCCAAAACTAAAGTCAAATCTCAAAATGAAGCTCCAATGAAGATCCTAGGTGGATCCTCCTCCTTGTCTAGCTAGGGTGGATATTGCACCACTGAAACTTAACTACAATGGAAGGGTTTTGCCAAAACCCTAACGAAAACCTTGGCTCCATGAGCACTCCAAAGAGATCAATCCAGAAACATAATCCAAAGTGAAGCGCTACGCCTCCTTTTATCCTTCTTCCATGCCTTCTAGAATTTTCCCTTTTTTGACTAAATCAAATATGACCCTTATTCCCCTTTTACTTTCACTTTAATATTAAAAGTCACTTTAATAATGTTTAAGTAACTTATTAATCTAAAGTTACTTCAGTTTCTTAATGTCACTTTAAAAACAATACATCTCCTAACTAAGTGACATTAAATAACCCCTTTGACTTACTTTTTCTTCACTGACAAGTCACATAAGTCATTTCCATTACAGAACAGGGGAACCCAAAAATGGAGACATGACTAATCCTCCCTTTCCAAATATTGCTTGTCCTCAAGCAATGCCATCACACCCATAGGAACAACAAACTGAACCAAACTGAAACTAATGATGATCCCTGGTTCCCAAACCAATCTAAAAGATGTGGAGCGCCTACCGCCCGCAATATTGTCCTGCAATGTGATAACACGAGGGGTCTCCTGAAGGCCACCGATCAGTAGGGCAATCAGGTACTGTGAAGACTTAGTCCACCTGTCGTAAAATATCCCACCTAGGAAACCAATCCACTACTCCATATGAATAAGTTCCTGAAAGTAACAACTAGCTCTCCCATCTGTACCAACTGCCAGACTGTCAACCCATAAAATCCTAGGGTCCCATGCTATCACCAAGAAGGACCCATCATGTTGTGCCACTCTGATCATAAATATTTGATCCTCCTGCCTAGACTGCATCCTCCGCTCATGTAACCGCAAGCTATAATGCCTCAAAGGATCGTCCCCACTAACGAGGATCATATCCTGCCAATGTATCTCAGTGAAGTCTACCAAACCAACTCTAAAATCAGACATCTAGGCATTGTCCGAAAAATCTCCCAACGCATCATCTGTAAAGTCCCTCCACATGGACCTCTCTCAGACCGACCTATAAGTGGTGAGGTCACCAGGGTCCCAAACTAATCTATATGATGTGAAGCAACCTCTACTCATCGCCCTGATCTGCAAGGTGCTAACACCATAATCCACCTGACTGCCTCTGATAAACCATGCAATCAAAAGCTGTACAAACTCGGTCAACTCCTCAGAAGACCATTCCTTCAAGCGACCAAACCTAAACATCCCAAGAGTAAACTTCAGAAAACGAAAACTGGCCATCTCATCTGTATCGGCTGCCGAGTTGTCAAACATTGCAATCCCTCCAATCATAACTGTCTGACCATCATGCTTAGACTGCGTTCTCCTCTCCTGGACCCCCAAACTGCAATCCCTGAACTCACTATCCTAGATTATGTCTCACCAAGGCATCTCAGTGACGTCGAAGCCTACCAACCCACGGATAGACTTGATCCTGGGTATCACGAGGGAAAATCTACCTCGCCATATAGAACAAGGCTCAACAACTCCTCTCACAACATCCCCACAATGACGCAGACCAATCACTGTCACAACCCTGTTGATCATTTGAAGCAATCTATCATTCCGATGAATGCCAGGATCCCACCACCAAATTGGAAGTCCATCACTCCCAATGCCTGCTAGAATCTCCGTGAATCGATCCAACAGAGTCGAGATCTTCTCTTGTGCACTCTGCGCACATATCACATGGTCCAAATGAAATACCTCTGTCACGGTCGTAATGCCACCTGTCTCATCCAACTGACTCAGCTGAAACTCCCATGTCCTACTGCATATAATGAGGGCATCAAATAACAACAATAGATGCCTTTGCCACTGACGAAAAGACTGGAAAGTGACTAGTGCGTTGGTCAACCCCAAGGGTATGACCAAGAGATCATAATGAAGTCTGGAAGCAGACCCGTGATTATCTTGTGCCTTGACCCTCATCTAATGATATCCCAAATGTAGACTGATCATCAAGGGATATGCTGCTCCCTGAGGCTTACCCATCCACTCATCGATCCTGGGTAACCTCGACTCAATGGTATGCTCGAGTACTCAGTCAGGAGGTCTCCTTGGAGGAAACACCCCACAAATTCACTGCACACTACCGAGTGCTAATGGATACCCTTGCATACTGCTGCCTATCACTGAATCGTCATCTACCCTCCTGTATCCCTTCGGCTTCACTCTACTGATGTCATCTGGACCTGTATCCCAGAGCATGATCATGTTTGTCATATATCTGTCCACCCAATCCATGGATGCATATACTACCTTGCAGCCTGGTCCGCAAGAAATGTGCTCAACCATCTCCTCCGTAGCTAAGCCTTGAGACTTTAGTGTGCTCTCCAACAGAAGCGGCTCATGATCGCCACAATGCAAAATAGGTTCATGGTCAAAATCCTTTGCGTCTAACCTCTCCTTGAGCACCTGCAACTCTGAATGCTCCTCGTGCGGGATCGTCACAAGAGGCTCCTCCCTCGAATCATGAGTGCCACTCACGCCCTCATGTGTCACGACTGCTAAGGATGATGGAGTCTCTACTGCTGTCAATGATGAAGAGCGTGCCAAACTCAGTTGGTAACGAAGCTCCTGAACGTCCCTTTCCTTACAATCCATGAACAACTGCAAATAATCGGATTGCATCTGCTCTAATGCCTCTTTGATGATGCGTAATTGGGTACTAGTGACTCCATTTGCAATTCCCTTTTGTCTCTCCAACCGAGTTTTCCACATAAGGTCTTCAATAAATTTACGAGCACCATCCGCCCTTGTCAACACCTGCACAATTTGTTCCTCTGTGACCAATAGTCGGTTCTCCAAATTACCCAATGTTATTTCATCAACATGATGTGGGCTGTCACACAAGGGATCAATTGAATCATTAGATGATGTCATGCAATGTGGACTACCTTCCTCATACAAGTTTTCTGATCTGCCCTCCCAATCTTTTTCATATTTTGGTACAATCATGCTTGCATCATCATGCATGTCATAAACAAGATGAGGTGCTAAATTCCCGATTGAACCATCCTCATCATTAGCATCATACACAGGTAGAGATGTTGAATCCTTAACATCGGTTTATTGGAACATCTTCTCATAGTCATCATAAGTAGGACAAGATGTTGTATCCTCATCTTCTCCATCTAGCACACTAGTGTCATTGGCCTCATTGGTTAGTTCTGATGATGTATCATAGGCTACTGTTGGTCTTCCTCTACACACACATCCTTTGCATGGCTAGATGCATGCTTCACCACCTCTCCTTCATGCTCATCCTTCTTTACTTCCTGCCCTATGCTTTTAAAATAATCCTCGTCCGAATCCTTGGGCCAACTTTCGTACCAGAGAGTGTAAAAGCTTTTAAAGTGAAAAGCTGCATGGATCTCTTCACTCAATGTTAGATACTTTTGATAGTAAGACATGTATTTTTTTGCTGCTGGCATCCTCTTGGCTTGTTGAAGAATTTTCCAAGTTTTATCTGTGAATTCCAGAGTTGTCTTCATCCCCTTGTCCATGGCATACACTGTTGATTTTTCACTAAGTCTGATGGTTTTTGTCAAACAGTTTGTATTACTCCTGTTAGCAATTTGTAAGCATTCCAAATACACAGGAGATAGAGAAGACCTTTGGCATTTATTATGGATGGTACCCAACAATACAAAGTTTCTATTGGCTTCTACAGCAGCTGCAACACATTACTCAAACACCCAATAAGCAACAATAAAACCTGGAACAATGCCTTTGTCACTTCAATGACTGTTACCAATCTGCTCCACACTCCTCCAAACCCTTCGCTGTCCTCTTCTATTGCTGTAATATCCCAAATACGCACTAAGCTAGGATATTAATACTTGGTTATGCAGATTTTATTAATTCTGGTTGAGTGCTTATTTCAAACAGTGCATCTTGCATATGTTTTGATGTTAAGTATTGAAAGTGGTGCCACGGTCTCTCCTAGTGGATCTAACACTCTGCGAAACCCTTGCCAAGTCAAGGCAACCCCTCCAAGTGCCTTGCTGCTCCTCTAGTCTACACAAACCCATCAATTTGAGACTACGACCCCCTCAAAATGCCTCATGGTTGCATCTGTCCACTCGATCTATAGTAAAGAGGGAGATGACTCCCTTAGATGCTACCGCGGTCTCCCTTGGAAGCCCAAAAGACCTCTTAGTCTGCTCTAAGACTCCCACATCCCTCACAAACCTGCAAATAAACCCTCAGACGGATCGATGGCCTCTCCAAGCTCACGATCTTAGCGATAAGGTACTCAACCCACTCTAAACGTTTGTGATTTGGTTTCCCTAGGAGCTTATGACTCTCCTCCTTCTCCACGTGACCTGCCAAAGCCCTCATGGCTTCTCCTGTCGCTCGACTCCCTTCCTAAGGCCCCTACGACCTGCCAATGGGGCCTACAACCCTCCTCCTAGTCCCATGACTCAGTAAATACAAGCTCGCGACCCTCTCTAGTCACCCACAACCCCTTTATGGGTCGACGACTCCCTCTAAGGGACCTCACGACCTTCCTCAACACCTCTACAATCCCTCTCTCCTCATGGCCAACAATACGAGGCCCTCCACAACTTGTTAGAGGCACCTGCGATCTCCTGTAGTCCACACGGCCTATTTTTGAATTCCTCACAGGTCTCACGGTTATTGCTGATGAGTGGGTCGGCCCTCTAACAAACCCAAACAACACAACGAGCCTCCACAAACCCTTTCGACCTTCCTCTGCCCACACCTCTGCAAAAGGAAGGGAAATTGAGCCTCCCTAGGTATCCTATGATCTCCTTCCAAGCCCACACAGTTTTCCAAGTCACCACGATCCTACATAAAAGAGAAATCAACCCCCAATGTAGCTCCAATATCCTCCTAGGCAGTTCGTTGCTCCTCAGAATTGTAAACAAACCATGATTGTAACTCCATCGATTTTCCCCTCAGGCTAGTAGGAAAACCAACTCTGATACCACTGTAATATCCCCAAATAGCTAGGCTGGGATATGATGTTCTTTTGGGCAATAAGTATTCTTTATGCTCAAAATTAGTTGACAAATTTTTACAAACAATTTGCATTCATTCTCATAAAATACTTTCGTCAAACATAATGTATGCAAATCAAGTACAGATGGAATAGAGAGACAGTATGGGTAAATCTTTATTATGAATGGAACTAGAAACACAACAATAATGAGTCTCTAATGGCTACTATGGTAGCTATAATACATCAATGACAAACACACAATACAAGCCAAAAACCTGGAATCATGCTTTGGCCTCCTCGATAGATGAGATCAAACCCTCCAAGCAAATCGCCACAACACAAAACTGAAGTCAAATCTCAAGATGAAGCTCCAATGAAGATTCAGATCCTCCTTCTTGTCTAGATAGGGTGGATATTGCACCACCAAAACTAAACTACAATGGAAGGGTTTTGCCAAAACCCTAACGAAAACTTTGGCTCCATGAGCACTCCAAAGAGATCAATCCAAAAACATAATCCAAAGTGAAGTGCTACCCCTCCTTTTATCCTTCTTCCATGCCTTCTAGAACTTTCCCCTTTTTGACTAAATCAAATATGACCCTTATTCCCCTTTTACTTTCACTTTAAGATTAAAAGTCACTTTAATAATATTTAAGTAACTTATCAATCTAAAGTTACTTCATTTTCTTAATGTCACTTTAACAACATAACATCTCCTAACTAAGTGACATTAAATAACTCCTTTTGACTCTATTTTTTTTTTATTGACAAGCCACGGAAGTCATTTCCACTGCAAAACAGGGGAACCCAAAAATGGGGACATGACAATTACATAAATTACTCCAAACAGTGAATGTTAATAATACTATCGAGTGCCAAATCCTGTTTAAGATGTGTCATCTCCTTATCCATGTTCCTATTCCTATAAGCAACATATACCAAAAAACACACAAACCAAATTTGATGTTAATAGACATTAAATGTATATATTAAAATTATATCCACCAAATCCACTAGTTTGGACTCTTAATACAATCCCTATCAGGAATGGTATTGCAAAATTTGAATATGGTATCTGTATCACCATTGACATATCATTAAAGGGAACCCTAACACTAGCAAACCAAAAATATTTCTAAAATGCTACTAGATCATGTATCCATATACAACTGTTAGTTTTAGCTCGGTTTGGTGTCTCAGCTGTGCCTACTGTCCTAGGCTAGCTGTGGGACACCTTAATTAACCTAGCTGTGGGACACCTTAGGTTTAGGCGTGCAACATTTCTCTTTGAGTGGAATCTGGGGACCAGGGAGAGAGGGCGCACCTTGAAGGTGGCTGGGTGGTTTGTGGGACCCAGACCAAGGAGGGCACACCTCTAGGTGGATGCTAGTGGAGTGTGGGTCCTTGTCCAAGGGGGGCACACCTCCTAGTTGAGAGTGGGGTCCAACAACCCCAACTCTCAACCATTGAGGCCAAACCTTGGGACACTTGTCAAAGAGGATGGGAGGCTACTAGGGAGATAAAAGGAGGCTGCTAGGGAGATAAAAGGAGGCCGAGGGTGAGAGGATAGAACACATTCTCATTTGTGAGCTGAGCAAGTGAGTTGAAGGAGGGAGCTGGAGCTGAGGAGAGTGGTTGTGTTTTGCTGAGGAGTTTGAGCAGAACATAATAGCCATCTTCGGGAGCACTTGAGGGCTATTTGAGCAGAGCAAGGGCAGCAAAGAGCTGGCAGAATTTGCTGAGAGTGGGCAGTGGGATACTCCTCATCTTCTCAGGGTCGTACATGCTGTTTAATAGGATGTATAGGGCCATACTATACAACAACAGCGACAATGGAGATTTTTGGGTTGTTCAGAGGCCCAAAAGGGCGCATAAGGCAACCATACAACACCCATAAGTAGCCAAGACAACTGCGCTGTATAGTGGCCTGTTAGGCTGAGTTTTGGAGGGCCGTACAACTCCCAGAACAAGGCAGAATTGGTGCTGTAAGAATTTTTGTAGTTGCTGTTATAGTTTTCTGAGTTTTCCTATGTGTAAATGCTGTTGTAAAACTTGCTCAGGAAGCTCAATAAAGCCCCTCTGTTGGTTTTTCCCCACATTGGGGTTCCATGGTACTTCTGGTGTCTATGTGATTTTTATGCTTGGTTTACTGTATGTTTCCGCTGTAAATTTTCTGTTTTATATTTCAGCTGTAGGTTTTTGCATAATTTCCAGAATTATATCAGTTAGTATAATTTCTAGGTTTCAGTAAATTATTGGCAGCAATCTCAGTGACTGAGATATATGGGTAAATTCAACATGATATCAGAGCTCAGCCTTTGAGTACAGGACAACCAAGTGACTTGCTGTGTAGACCAGCGAGGGCAAATCAACAAGTGGACAGAAGACCAGAAGTGTGTGGGTGAAAACAGGACAACAGACTCAAATGGCCAGTGTAGGCTTGAGGGTTGAGGACATGCTTGATGGAGCCTCAAATTTCTGTCCTTGGAGGGAGTGAATTAGCTTGGTGTTGGAGGAGAATGGGCTGCTGGAACTTGTAGAAGGCAAAGTAGCAGCCCCAGTTGATCCAATATAGCTAGCTGCCCATGCCAAGAAGGATGTCAAGGCCAGAAGGATACTTGTAGATGGTGTCAAGGACCACATCATTCCACATTTGTCTGGCAAGAAGACAACAAGGGAAATGTGGGAGGCCCTGATAAAGCTATACCAGTTTGACAACCAGAGCAGAAAGATGATGCTCAGAGAGAAGCTAAGAAGCACGAAGATGGCCAAGGGAGAGTCGGTGGTCACTTACCTCACAAAGTTCACTCAGATTTGAGATGAACTTGCAGTAGTGGGAGAGACCCTAGACGAGACCGAGTTGGTGAGGACAACCTTGAATGGCTTCACCAAGCAGTGGGACGTGTTTGTTCGAGGGGTGGTTGCACGGGAGAAACTCCTTGATTGGGAGAGGTTGTGGGATAACTTCACCCAGGAGGAGCTGTGAGTGGATGCATCTCAGGCTAGTCAGCCGAAGAGTGAGGAGGAGGAGAACGTGGCTCTTCATGCAAAGAAGAGCAGTGGAGCGGGAGGATCCAAGGACATGGGAAAAGTGAGATGCTTTGCATGTCACGAAACTAGCCACTATGCCAACAAGTGTCCTAACAAGAAGGAGTC
>JZKD02S1156812.1:0-12788 GCA_000966675.3 Picea glauca
GAATGAAAAGACATAATGAAACCAATATCTATGATTCAAATAAGGAATCAGTACCTTCCTGACAAAAACAAATTTCTAGGGTTTGGAGCAACTGCAAGCTAGGGTTTGACAGTCACGATCACAACAGAGGAAAACATGGTTACCGAAGGGGACAGTAATGAACCCCCTCATACAAGAAGGTAGTGGCGAACAGGGGGAAAGGCCCATGAGGCATAGGTTTCAAGGAACCAATGACAAGCACCTCAGGATAAGGACCGGAAAAGAATAAGGAAAGCAACCAAGAAAAAAAGGATCACATGGGGGAAGAAGCCAGAATAACCCATAATGATGCGCAAGAACCAATGAACCCCAATGGGGTAGAAGGGCGCAACACGTGTAAACCCAAAACAACATTGATACCCAAGGTGATACTGGAAGACCCACAAATACAACTCTTCCGGGACCAGATGAAGATGCATGAACTAATTAGCAAGTTCATGGGTTTGTGGCCCACAGAAAGAACATTGCGCAACTGAATAAAATATCAATGGAAGCCAAGCAGGGAAGTGGAACTCAACCTGGGTTCGAAAGGCTTCTTCACAACAGTATTCATGAACTTGGAGGACAGGGATAAAGTCTTTTAGGGGGGTCCATACTTCCACACCTCAGCAGGACTGTACATGCGGCCATGAAAGGAAAACTTCTCCCCAGAGAAAGAAACATTCAAAAATGTACCCATCTGGTTAAGGCTTTACTCCTTGCCGCTAGACTACTGGCTGCCCTCCACCTTCGAAGCAATTAGGAACAAACTTGGAAAATATGTGAAGACATCGGAAGAAACCCTAAAAGCGAGATATACATCCTATGAAAGGATTTACATAGAGATGGATGTTTCAGGGGCACTCCTAGAAGCCATAAGCTTGGAATTCAGGGATGAGGAATGGATACAAAACATTGACTACGAGTAGATCCCATTTAGATGCAGAATATGCCATGAACATGGACACCTATTCAGAGAATGTCCTCTCAATAAAAAACAAGAAGCAAAAAACACCAAAATACAACAAGATGAGGATGGGTTCATAAATCCGAACCACAGAAACAGAGCAAACAAGAAACCAAGTAAAGCCCCAACAAGAAGCAATCTGGAAGCCAGGACTAGAATAGAAGGGTGTGAAAAGACCAACAAAGAGGAAGAAGGAGGAAAGGAAAGGAAAAGACCTAAAGAAGCTATGGAACAAGCAAAAAATGAGAACACAAATAGTCCAAGCAATAAGATGGAATAGGGGGGTAGCGCAACTCCTATGGACAGAGAAATTAGAGATGCCAACACCCCATGCAGGAGATAGACGGAGACACGGAAATGACACCAAGTGAGGTAGTTACAAAAGATCTTGATCTTAGATATATTGTGGAAAGGGAAGGAATAGATCTCCCGAACATACTAAAGCGATGGAAAAGGCAAGGCGTAGACAATGTACCAGTGGAGCAACTAGATCGTATCCAATACCTCTTCCTCCTACGGGAGGAATAAAAATACAGAGGGCTTAAGCGCACGCATGGGGAGATAGGACACCTAGGAATCAAAGCAGGCGCGAGACAACCACAAATCTCGCCCAAGCAGATGAGAAGAAAGAAAGGCTGGAAATCAAACAACGTAGCCCTATAGGAAATTAGAGCTCTGTTGATAAATTCAGGTAAGATAAAAAAGATCTTTCCCAAATCCCCCCCACATGTTTAAATGAGGATTATAACATGGAATATTAGAGGCCTAAACAACCCACGAAAGCAAAGAATCCTTAAAAACAGATTGAGGAAGGAACAACCGGACCTCTGTTTCATCCAAGAGACAAAATGCACTGTAGATAGAATGGAAACAATCAACAAAAAACAATGGAGCGAGTACAAGATGTTGGTTGTCAAAGGACAACACATGGCAGGTGATATTCTAACTTTGTGGAAACCACAAGTGATGAATCTACTAGCAGCCGAAGCCACCAGACACACACTTTCGGTTAACATGCAAACCATAGGTAACACAGAGGTGATTCTATGCACTAATGTGTATGGACCCCAGATGTTGGAGGAAAAGAGAAGAATGATCCTAGAACTAGAAAACTTAAAATCCCATTCCAACAACCTCCAATGGATCCTAGCAGAGGACTTCAACATCATCACAACACTTGCATAGAAAAAAGGAGGCACCAGGAGATTGGATAGAGATGCGAAAGGCTTTTCAGCTTTCATCGACATAGTGGAGATGGTGGACATCAGAACTAGTAATGGCTAGTTCACCTGGAACAACAAATGGATAAATCAACATCAGGTAGCGACAAGGCTAGACAGATTATTGGTGTCAGATTTTATCATTCTGCAGGGTTTAACTTTAGATTGCAGCATCCTACCCTAGGGGGTTTTGACCACTAGCCAGTCCTAATGAAAGCAAATTTTGAGACCACACCGAAGAATAGACCTTTCAGATTTGAGAAATTTTGGATCGAACATCCCACCTTCAAGGAAAACATCAACCAATGGTGGCGGGAGGAACAACTGAAGCAAGGGACAAGGATGTCCAAACTATATAAGAAACTCAAGTACATCAAACATAAACTCAAGGAGTGGAACAAGGAAATCTTTGGAAACATAAACCAAGAAAAAATAAATATTGAAGATAGAATGAGGAAACTCCAGGAAACATGCATAGAAGAGGGCTATACAGAGGATTGGAAAAGGGAAGAGATCCAAATGACCCAGGAATGGGAAGCAATATGCCAACAGGAAGAGACTCTATGGTGCCAAAAGTCTAGAATTAGATGGCTAAAGGAAGGAGAGTGGAATATAAAGTTCTTTCGTAGAACAACCATTACTAGAAGAACCCACAATAAAATCCTAAAAATTCGGGATCAGGATGGGATCGGGAGAGAATCCCACAAGGAGATTGAAAATATACTGGTAAATCACTTCCATGGGATAGCCCAGGAACCCAACCAAGACCAAATAGAGGCCATACAAAGGATAACTCAACACATCCCTAGGCTAGTTACCAAGGAACAAAATATCAATCTAAACAAACCCATCGCTAAGGAGGAAATTGACCAAGTGGTCCAGGAGATGCCCAATGAAAAGGCCCCAGGTCGAGATGGTTTCACAATGGAATTCTTCAAAGCCTGTTGGGAAGTGGTCAAACATGACGTTTATGGGGTGGTGGAGGACTCCAGACATTCGACCTCCATTCTAAAAGTGCTAAATGCCACAATGATTACTCTAATCCCCAAAGAAAATGAAGACAGGACCCCAGACCGCTATAGGTCCATAGCTTTATGCAATGTGGTTTACAAGATAATCTCCAAAGTCATAGCCAATAGATTGAAACCTCTCCTACCCACACTAATTTCATAGGAACGGGCAGGTTTCGTAGAAGGGAGACAAATTTTGGACAACATCATCCATGCCCATGAGCTGATACACACACTGAAAATCCAGAGGAGAGGGGGGATGATAATCCAACTTGACCTAGAAAAGGCTTATGAAAAAATATCTGGCACTATATGGTCAAAACTCTGGAAGCCTTTGGCTTCACACAACACTGGGTCAACTGGATTGTTAGCCTAGTCTCAACGACAAGTTACTCGCTCTTAATCAATGGAGCCCCATCCAAATCCTTTTGGCCTTCAAGAGGCATCAGACAAGGAGACTCGCTATCACCCTTCCTGTTCATTCTGATGATGGAAGGACTCAACATAAGCATAAAAAGCGCAAAAGCAGTAGGAGAAATAACATGCATCAAACCTTTCAAAAATTTCCCTACCTCTACGCACCAATAGTTTGTTGATGACACCTTACTCCATGGCACACCCACGGTCAAGGAAGAAAAATCCTATAAAAGAATCTTAGAAGATTTTAGGGAAGCCTCGGGAGCGGAGATTAATCACTCCAAATCCATGATCTATTTCTTCAATACCGACTCTGCAATTCAAAGGAACTTGGCAAACATTTTGGGGTTTGAATGCAAAACGCTCCCAACAAAATACTTTGGAATCCCCTTGACGGACAGAGCATGCAAAATGGCAACATGGGAAGGAGTGATCAACAAACTATAGGAGAGGGTGAAAACCTGGACTTACAGATCCGTCAACCTAACGGGGAGAATTATCCTGACCAAAGCAGTTCTGCAAGCAATTCCGACCTATATGATGTTAGTGTTTCTGACTCCCAAGGGAATACTACAAAAAATAAGATCCATCCAAAGGGAATTCCTATGGCGAGGAACGGAAAATAAGAAAAAATGGGCCCTGGTGGCCTGGGAGAAGGTTTGTAAACCAAAATGCAAAGGAGGCCTAGGGTTACAAGACCCACAATTAACCAATGAAGCCTATGGGGTGAAACTTTGGTGGAGATGGGTCAAAGAAATATCATCATCGTGGGAAAACCTCTGGAAGGCCAAGTATGCCCCGGACATCAATGACCAAGATCAAATTCGTTTTATGGGCACAAGGGAGGGATCAACCATCTGGAATATGTCCTGGCACAACAAAACCTGGATCCAGAAACACAGCTTCTAGGAAGAGAGGAATGGTAAAACAACCAGATTCTGGGAGGACGCGTGGCAACAGGAACCTAGAATGGAAAATACAGACAGGGAGGAACTCCAATAGGAAATGACTGCGCAAGGAAAAATCAAAATCCATCACTACTCGAAACAAGAAAATGATCGCGACAGATGGAAGATCTGGGACAAACACTATTCACAAAATAGAGACCGGATCGCAACAATAACGAAAGAAGTGGAGGAGGAATTTGGGAAAAGGAAAATTGTAGTCTAAGAAGAAGAGGAGCAATTAAGATGGGGCAGAAAAAATGGTGGGGAATTCAACTTAAAAGAAGCTTGGAATTGCATCGCGGACTAGGACCAAGAAGATCCAGTGCAACAACGGGGAAAGATTTGGGGCAGCCCCCAGTGGCCAAAAATCAAAATATTCAAATGGCTAGTACTGCACAACCAAATTCTAACCTAGGAAAACCTAAGGAAAACCTAAGGAAAAGGGGTTTCATGGGCCCATCATGATGCCATCTCTGTCAAGCTAAGGAAGAAACAACAAATCACCTCCTCGTTGAATGTAATTACTCAGCAAAGATCTAGGATTGGGTGGTAGGTATCTTTCGCTAGTCCAATAGGGCTCGAGGTAACATCAGCGCAACCATCAACAACTGGAAGGAGAGTTACAATGAAAATGAAATGGTGAACCTTTGCTGGAATCTCATGCCGGGGATGATCATATGGGCAATATGGAAAGAAAGGAACCGACGCATCTTCATAAATGAAATCTTTCTGTAAGGGAAACTCAAGGAAGCAATAATCTCACAAATACGAGAAATGGTGCACAACCACAACTACTAGACTGGAAAAGCGCAGCTCACAGACCATGACTCTTGCATCTTGGAAGCTTTTCACCTAAAATATAGGCGCAACATGACACAGGTAGGGCGGCCACTGCAACTCCAAATATGAGAGTGCAATTGGACACCCCCTCCAGCATGGTCCCTCAGGTTGAATTTTGACAGGGTGACAAAAGGAAACCTAGGAATGATAGGGATGGGAGGGGTGATCAGAGTTAGCGATGGTAACATAATATGGCTATACATTGGAAGTATGGGAAACTCAACCAACAACACAACGAAATTTGGAGCCCTGGAGCTTGGTCTCGAAATTCTAAGTCGAGAAAGGACGACAAACACTATCGTGGAAGGTGACTCCACCTTGGTTATAAACATGGTGAAGAGACTCCGAAATGGCACCAGAGTGGGAAAGGTTCAGAGACATTGGAACTTGGCACACTCCCTCCAAAAAATCTAGGAGAATCTGCAAACGATGAACATTGTGGAGTTGTGCTAGGTACGTAGGTCAGCGAATGGCCCGACGGATCGAATCACCGATGAGGGGGTTAGAAAGGAAGGATCGTAAGTAGGCACTACCTAGATCAACATCCCGAATGGACAATTCAAAACATACTACATCCAACTAGAGACAAAATATCGTGACAACAACTTAAGAAAGGAAGGTCACATCGAGGAGGGAAGTGAAAGGCCCATCGAAAGGCATGAAGGACCCATGCAAGATATGACTGCACAACACTCGACCACCAATTACAATGCATGATTAGATTATACAACAGGCGAGGGTACGACAACAAGGTCATGTCAACAGTAAGAAATGCAGGGAAAGATCGTGGGAAAGTATTGATGGAAAACAACAGGCAGTGAATGACGTAAGGCAAGAGGGATTGACACAGACTAGTATCGATACAACACGCCAAAGACCAGGTACGTGGAGTAGAAAAATAGATTATCAAGCGAGCAGGGGCAAGGGCCCGTACAGGGACAAGGACCAAGGCATCATGATCATACATACTGTGATGGGGAAAAAGGACAGGAAGGTTCACCTCTATGGGTAGACCATGATTGGAAGGAATAATCCACAGCAGGGAAAGTTTAATAAGAGAAGAAACAACATAAATAGATGCAAACAGGAAGAGCGCAACTGGAGGGGCTACCACAGTTACAATGGCAGGGAAAGGAGGAACCCCTGTGTAGATGGGAACAAGTTGAGAATCCAACAAAGGAGCTGCCATAGACCAGATGAGATGGTGCGAATGAAGTGAACACAAAATAAAAGAAACCCCATGGGGAAGGAAACACTAAACAGTCCTCGGGGGGTTTCAAGGATGGAGCAGGCGGAAAAAGACGCGGAGGGAACCTTTCATACTTTGGTTGCACCGAAAGGAAAAGCAACCATTACCGGTGGGAAAAGGAAATCAAAGAAAAACACAAGGGCAAAACATGGGATGCTTTTACTCAGGAAGTGGACTGGGTAATGGACCTGGGAGCCACGCAGCCCAGGGAAACCCTCTATCACAAAACAATGGAGATGGCGTGGATAACAAAGATGATGATCGACAAAGTGAGCTCGAAAATGGAAGACGCTAGACTGGAGGACAACAAGGAACACAAGAAACTGCTGAACTAAATCTTGAGTCGCCTCAACAATCTGGAAACCATTACCAAATTGCTAGCCGAGGTCAAGCAGGACCAGAAATCCAAGATGGACCGGTTGGATGCTCAATTCCACCTCTACCTGCGCTATGTCCATCACATGGACATCACGCCAGTTGATGAAAACAGAGCGCCAACACATATCAGAAAGACTCCCACGATCTCTCAGAAGGAGGAGAACAAGGGCCAGGCGGATGAAGGAAAGAAACACATCATTGTCCTGGACTAGTGTCTGGTTAGTCTATTGTCAAGTCAGTCTGGTCAGTCTAGTGTCAGTATCGTCTCTTTTTTTCTCATATATGTTGTGCTTTTCTTTTGAAAACTGGATATGGTAGGACTGGGCTGGTTTCCCATGGTGGTAGTCCAGTCACACCCCTCATTTATTTCAGAAAACGCAACTGGGGAACCTCTGGTTTGGCTTCCTTTTTCGCAGACCAGGGAGTCCCCCTTTTTTGTATCATAACCCTCCTTTTGTAATATAGGCTCTTACACTCACTTACAAAAAAAAGAAAGAATCAATACCTTCTAAGGATCCTGATCTCTCACATTTTTGACTTATAGTTAGTTATTGTGACCCCTCCAACGGGGTGGCAAGAAGTTAACAAGAAGAGGGGATTAAGGATTACTTTTTAAAGGGTGAGAAATGACATGTGCAATAATTATGTAATTTTAATCTTGTAAGTGCACTATGCACCTGTGCTTGCTTCTTTTTGTATTGTGCTTTGAGCACCTTAAGAATGTGATTTTCATTAAACAATGTAATACAAATTGTGAATTTTTTTCTTGAAAAAAAATCTTTATAAAAAAGTTTGACACACCCATCTCCATACACAATACCAATGAAAGGGAGGTCGAGCAATGAAGCATACTCATCACATTACCATTCAACCATTTTCAACCATTTTCTTAATA
Source organism: Picea glauca (assembly GCA_000966675.3). Lineage (NCBI taxonomy): Eukaryota > Viridiplantae > Streptophyta > Pinopsida > Pinales > Pinaceae > Picea > Picea glauca. Next base: position 7,942 of record JZKD02S1156812.1, read on the forward strand.
TTAGAATGAGCGGAAGATGTTGTCACCTCAATATGAGGATTTTGCACCCAAAAATCACCTTTCATAAAGGCAAATGCCTTAAAAACTATCTTTATCTCACAATTGTTATGTATATAAAAGTATTCACAACACATAAATCAAAAAATGACATTAATTCACACAATTTAGAACATAGAAATTAATGTAAAATGAAAAGCCACTATACATATATAACAAAGCAATAGTCTAAATGTTCTACCTTTTGGATGTTTTCCAGTAACTTTTTTCGTTTGATTTTGCCCGAAATCCGGTGATGAATGACTGGATTTGCAGATTTGAGTGGCTAAGTTTGTGTAATCCGATTGTCCAGATGTTTTTCAGCACGTTGAATCCATTTATACATTCAGAAATGCAATTTAAACAACATAAAATAACGATTTTATCCAAATTTACTTCGTCAAATTCCGACCAAAAAACCCAAAAGGTAGAACATTTAGCCAACACCTATAACAAATTACTACTAAAAATATGTAAAAAAAATATGAAATGAAATCTCACCAAAAAGATATATCCAAAATAATATATTTAATAAATATTACATAAATAACAATTCTAAATCAAAATAATTTATAAAATAAATTTCAATATCGTACTTAAATATTAAAAAAAATATATTATAGTTAAATACTAAAAAAAATATGGAATGAAATCTCACCCCACACACATATATGTTAAAATATGTTAAATGCTAAAAAAAAAACATAATGAAATCTCACCAAAAAAATATATCCAAAATAATACATTTGATAAATATTACATAAATAATAATTATAAATCAAAACAACTCATAATGATAAATATTGCATAAATAATAATTATAAATCAAAATAACTCATAAAATAAATTTCAATATTGTAATTAAACGTGTATTTGTTTTTCTAATAGTGTAGTTGTTGTTAGAACAATAAATATTTTATATATTATTCACCAAATCTCGAAGGAGATGTCTAATATGCTTGAATTCTAAAAATTTTCAAAACCTTAAAGTCTATTATACATCAATTTGGTGTCTGACTTGTGACTTTAAAAATACATTATTATTATATACCAGTAGTGCTTCAAGAGTTTATTATTATATACCAGTAGTGCTTCAAGAGTTGTGAAAAAATAAATTTTTAATTTAATTTTAAAGCTATCCAAAGTTTAGAGTTGTAAAAAAATAAATTTTTAATTTAATTTTATACCAGTAGTGCTTCAAGAGTTGTGAAAAAATAAATTTTTAATTTAATTTTAAAGCTATCCAAAGTTTAGAGTTGTGAAAAAATAAATTTTTAATTTAATTTTAAAGCTACTTAGGAAAGAAGATAACAAATATTGACAAAATAGTTTATTTGGAAGTCAATGATTTCTTAAAGATGTGTAGGTCTTTTATATATACTATCTTTACTCATTGTCCATTGTGAAGGGGTTTGAGCTGTCTTCTCCATCGAGGTTGACAACTTTCATATTGTTCACATTTTCTTAGATTTATTTGATGTAAGACCCATGCATACCTAATTGGTTAATTTCAATTTTTAGAGTAACTACTCACGAGCAAAGTTTCATTCCTTGCGTTCAAGTTTACCTCCATTAATTACATTTATACAAAGGTCTCTGACATATTTTTTGCATTACAATCTTCCTAATTGAGTAAATGAAATTAAACATGATGATTACTTTAAGGCGTGCTTCATTTACTATTAGTGATGATTTGTCTTGGAAATATTTAAGACTAGAGTTAATAAAGCTAGGTTTATTATGATTATTAGTCCCTGCCCTTCGGGCTGAGGGACTATTAGTAATCGCTTTTGTAATCCCTGAACGCAAACCAATGCAAAAAAACATTTTAGCCAAAGTTTTTATGTATCTATACAATTTTCTACCTCAAATTTTATGTTTTATCCTAGCTTTTGAATTTGAGGTCTTATTTGGCCTCTTCCCGAGGCACACGCTGAAGATATCTTAGCTTAAGAGAACCTTAAGACATTTAATTTTGTCAAAGTAAAGTAATGCTAGACCTAAGTCTAGCATTACTACTTAGTGACATTAAATGTTTTTAATATCATTGTTTTCCCAAGTTTAGCCAAAGTTAGCATAACACTAGGTTGTTTTGACACATACTATGTACACGGTTTGCTTCATGCAAGTTGTCAAGCCTAGAGCTATCACTTGAGATCAAGTTGTCAAGCCCATAACTATCACACCGAACTTGAGATCATTCATAATATAATTTTCCTCTCCCTTTCCTACAACAACAGGGATCCCATGTTTCGTCTCCCTTGCCAACTGCAAATACAAGAACACTTTTAACCTCCCTCCTACTTGCCATGCTTGCCCCCCATCCTGCTTGTAGATGATACACTCCCTCCTACTTGTAGATGATAAGCTAGCTACTATGCATGATGATACACTCATGCATAAAATGACCTTCAACTACTTCGAGCCACTATGCAAGAAGCTCCACCAGATGAAGAAAGTCACTCTGCAAGAAGTGCAGCCAAAGAAGAAAGTCACTTTGCAAGAAGCTCTAGCCAAAGAAGAAATCCACTCTGCAACAACTGAGGTCTCAACAACATAATCCATTGATACTCATACTCTGATTAGTTGAAGTTAGCACCAGTGGTGGTGGCTACAAAGGCTACATAGTTCAAAGTGAATATATCATATTTCAATGAGTTTCATTGTTATTGTATCCATATGTAAAATGTTCTAATCTATTATATCCATTGATATATTCACCATTCTGTCTAATTATTAGTAGAACCCATGGCATACCTTAGTAAATGCTAGGTTTTCTCTTGCCTAGATATGTTCTTGCGTATCCATGCATAATCTGCACTATATTTGTTGATAACCAAAGTCAGAATTAGAGGGGTGACAAGACTCACCTGTAGTTGAATGCTTTTATGTCTATAGGTCGGTTATCATAGAGGGCATGCCCTTCCAGCTATAGTTTTGGCATCCTTGAATGCCCTTTTTCTCTGGTTTCGGGTTTAAACCATCGAAGATGAGATGCAACAAGACTAGGCCAACCTTAACTATAACCACTATATCCATGTATGTTATGCTCTCGAAAGAGGAACAAATAGTTGGAATCCTTGTTTTGAGTGTCTTGTTGGATGTAGATAGTGGTAAAGAGCCTTCATAAATGTCTGTTTAAACCGGCCGGAAGCTTCATTCATTCAATGCAACACCTTTTCTTTATTGGAGAGCACTTGACAACAAACTGTTCTCGCTTCAATGCAAGAAGACCGGCCACATAAAAAGCATCATAAAACCACCGGGACTTTCCTGGTCCATCCTGGGTTGTGAAAGCATCATAAAACCACCGGGACTTTCCTGGTCCATCCTGGGTTGTGAAAGCATCATAAAACCACCAGCCACATAAAAGCATCATTTATTTGTCAAAAACAACTGTCCTACTTTGTTGTAATCAAACCAATTTTTTTCTTAATTTTAATTTTTAGATAGAAAATAGATACTGCTCTTTAATGTTTAGATAGAAAATACAAACTGCTTTTTGTTGCTTTTATTTAATCCTTAAATGTAGTAGTCATGGTATTTCTATCAAACAAAAATTTAACTATTTCTACATTTATTAACATTCCTCCGAAATGCATTCACTGCACATAGGTGTTCCCTTTTGAGTAGTGTTGCAAAATTAGCCGAAAAATTGGTGATATTTCAATTTCTTGGTGAGTCAATACTCAAACAAGAAATAACTTCCAGAAGATAACGATTTTTTGAAAATCAGGAAAAAATTGATTGAATCAATCGATTGCATTTTTTCAAATAAAATTGCCGAGAAATTCTCGCTAATTTTCTACCAAGTTATTCCAATTTTTTGAATTGTTTAACCCAGGTGTCCGACTTTTGAAAAATTTCTTTTGAATCATTAGACGTAGCTTGTGTTTCCATAGATGTCATATAAAACAAAGGAGAGAGCTTATGTAATCATAGATGCCATTATTAGCGAAGGAGAGAGATTGTGTTATATAAATAGTGTGTATTAAATATCTTTTACAAATCTATTCCAAAGGTTTTTTTATTTCAAGTATAGGATTTTATGCTCCTCTTGATTTCTAATCACTCTATCTTATCTAATTTCTAAGACAATTTAGTTAATTACGTATAGTGATAATATCATTATGCATTCGATTAATATATTGAAGTTGTTAAAATTATGGAACTTCCAGCACAATCAGATTAACATAAACCTTCTTCAAAGATCTTAGTGAATTATCCATGACGCCCACAATCAAATATGCCTATTAACAGTTGAGCTGGGGTCTTACTGGATATAGAAAAGGCTATTTTTTAATCTTCGCCAAATACGTCTCATCATTGTTTCCAAGTACTGCTTGTTGTCTGCCATTTTTGAAACTCTGCAGACTGAAATGCGATATGCAGAGGCGTGCATAAACCAAAACTTCAGGTCTGTGTACATAAATGCAACAGGGCCATTTTTGAAACTCTACAGACTGAAATGTGATATGCAGAGGCGCGCATAAACGAAAACTTCAGTTATGTGTACATAAATGAAACGAGGAGTGGAAATGTTAAGGCTACAGTCATTATAAACGACGTATGATACTTCTCACGGTTTCACAATATTCTGGTTAATATTATCCATAATTATTAGTGTTTTACAACTATATTCATCTACCTTGGCAGGGACTTGTTGCTCCGCAAACTCACTTGTTTATTATGGTTATGAGTTTAAAATTGAATGTCATGAATGACTACAATTTTTTTTTCTTGATTAGGAAAGTAGTTAGGTTTCTTATATAAGTGATTTTGGTAGAATAAATACCTCCACGCACAAAATT
>JZKD02S1156845.1:2350-15814 GCA_000966675.3 Picea glauca
AAGACGAAATGTACGTACAGTTTACCTGGATCCGGAAAAGAAACTTACTCGGACAACCTGTTTAAACAAAACAAACAACATCAATGAGTACTCCGTCGGCATTAAATTCAAGATGTCAGTTGCAATAATTGGTTAAGGACTCACCATAGATGCAAAGAGAAAGAGAGAAAGAAAATATAGCATTTTTGAGCCAATGCTGAAAGTACCAGAGATGGCCTCCCATGCTACACAGGCTGTGCTCGGAGCTGCAAGAAACAGGAAGAATGTGGGATGATGGCATTTGGGCACTGCTATATTGGTGGGCAATCTCTGATATAATGTCACAAATAGAACTGTGTAATGGGCAAATCCTACTGCAAACAAGAAAGTCGCGGGCTCCTTCCATCCCACTCTTGCTGCCAGCATGGCGCCCACAAAATTTCCGACAATAGATTGATATGTGGATGGATTGGAAACCTTGGACAACATCCTCTCACCTCCAGAAAACCACTGGCCGTATATTTTGAGCTCCAGTACGATCACGGGTGCAGCAAAAGCRCACCACAGCAGGGGATTGATGAGTTTGTCTGCTATGGGAGGGAAGCCCAGCACCAAAAACATGGATGATATCCACGGTGCAAAAAAATAGTTCACTCTTACTCCATCCAAATATTCTTGCTTTACAACGTCCGTGCAGAATAAGCATTTGAGTGCATAAGTGACGGATACAAGTATGAGCACTACAAGGGCAAAAAACCAGACTGCCATTTGTGATGAATGTCCGAGTCTCCAGAAATGCAACGACGGGGATTCCTCCAGTGCTTTCCAAAGAAGTGGCTGGCTACAGAGCGCAAGGCATATACGGTAGTTCTCTATGTTGAACTGATGAAGGAAATTGTGCCATTTTTTGTCGATCCCAGAACTTAAAAGAAACACCTGAAACAATTCCAAGCTACCCGTCAGACTAAAACCTGAAAATACTATAAATACATAAACATAAAGCGTAAAATTCGTAGTTTAGAGAAATTAGATATGATCGTTTGAACCTGAACCTGTTTATGATCATCGGCAGTCCAAACTATCTGTGAATTGGAAATATTGGTGCTTACGACGTCCAAGACTGCAGACTTTCTCTTTGTTTTGGTCGAGTAATGAGAAGCGCAGGTGGTAGAAAAAGATTCCTGGGGAGGGATGCTCATGCTCATCTGCGACATCTTTGATACACTGTCAGACGAGACGAAGCAGCTGGTTGACATGGTTTTATAGATGAGAAAGACATCATTAGCTTCCCTACTTTATTCATACTTCATTAATTAATTGATATACATAATACTTCATTAATTAATATACTTTACTGTTACTGTTATATGAAATGTTTTTTTTTTTTTTTAAATGTTATATGAAATAGAACAGCTGGTCAACGTCCAAAGCCTTATTAAAACTAAACGTTGCACAAAGGTTTAGGGTTGGTAAAATTATGCTGTTGCTATAAGTAAATTTGGCACAAATGTAAATCTAATATTGTAAAATGATTAAAAGTTAATAGTAAAGTAAATTTGTAATTTTAATTAAGTTTGTTAATCATTTGAACTTGGCAATTAGATGGTCACATAGTAATTTCTTAATCATATTAAGTAAATGTTAAAAAGTAAACAGGGTAACAGAAGCTTTTAAAAATGCTAGAAAGTTATGAGCATGAGATATAGTTCATTGATTTTGAAGGACAACTAAGAATATGCTAGCATCTTCAATTGATAACCATAAGATGAAAATTTATGGTTAAAAGATCATTAAATGTGCCCATTGTCAATAGGTGTGCTTAAATATGAAATGATTTTTTTCAACATGAAATCACTATTTTTTGTTATTTAAAACTCATTTTTGAATGTAAAAATGGATTTGACATACTGAAAATCCCATGGGGCATTGATTATACATAAATAATCACTTAAATCTACTACATTTTAATATAGTGAAAATCTCATGGGACACTCCATTGTACAGAAATAATCAATCTAATAATTTCCCAAAAATATTTCCAAAAAAAAATCATTTAATAGAATATTTAGACTACTATTAATAAAATTAATAATAATAATAATAATTTGTTTTTACTATTATACTACATTAAATTAATATACTAAATTGTTTTAATAACACTTATTGTCCCCAAAGTAGATAATAAAATTGATAATAATAATAAAACTAATAATAATAATAATAATAATTTTTTTTAACATTATAGTAAAAATTGATATACTAATATTTTTTAAGTTATTTTTAATAACATTAATTGACATTTAAAGATTATTGTTAGGTTGTAATGTTTTATTTAAGGTTATTGTTAAGTTGGAATGTTTTATTTTCATTGTGTTGAAAGTGAATAATTATGTTTTTACCTTCATTGTGTTTATGGAATAATTTATTTTTTAAGTTGGTGGTAAATTAAATTTGTATACAAGATTTCTTATAATAGTTTGATTATTTAGTTTATAAAAGTATACATGCTCTTTTACCTATGAATCATTGATAGACTGTCAGATAATGACATTGCTGACAATAATGACAACAAAAAAAAAAGTCAACTGAATTCTTAAGAACAACACAGCTATCAATACAGCTATGATTGTTCTCAAATCCGATTTTGTTCATCAACTTGGTGTACTGGATCTCTTATTTATGAAACATGAGACTATAAAAACTTAACTACTTAATTTACAAAATGTATATATCCATATAAAAATATCCTTCCTTCTCCATATGTACAACTAATAAACTACAGTCATCTCAAAAAATCTGATTTTGTTAGAGAGTCATCACACACTCATCATTGTACTCTGGCTCATCTCAAATCTGATTTTGTACGTTTCACTACATAATAGACAAAAGTTTCAATAGGGAGGATTGCTCGCTCCATTTTAACACCACTTAAGACGTAACGGTAAATACGAAAGGTTTGAAACACAAACGTGCCATTTACTTTTTCTATTTAGAAGGCAAACGTCAGTGTGGTCGTTGCACTCAAAGCTATGATTTTTGCTGACGAATTTTGTTTATCTAGGTGCACGGGGACACGCCTGAAGCACAATACACAAGCAAGTTGAGATTTTGTACAAATACACAAATAAGTTGACATTTCGTTTTGGTGACTTCACATAATGAAATATATTAATATTAATAAATAATTATAATATAATAAGAATATTTATTTACTCCATATAATAATTATTTAATTTTAAGATTTGAGTTAAGTTAGATATTAAATTGGTGTGTGAGACTTTTTTGTTTGTGGGATAAGAGATCAGTGAGTGTAAATATTTTACTAGAAGGTTAGATGACCCCTGTTGGTTCAATGGGCTTCTAGAATGAGCCCTTGCTAAGTCACAAGTTTCTGGTGTATCTTACTTGAAGGCTTCTGAATATACTCTTAGATTATTACCCATGATGAAATAAAAACTCTACTCAGATATACATACCCTATCCCCTATATATATATATATATATATTACAATGATTATAACCAATTTAAATTTAATGTTTTTAGTGTAGATTTCAACCTTGTACAATATTTAGTGCAAACATATTTCAGTAACAATGACAAATACAAATATTACATAGCATATAGGAGTCAGTTTCATCCAAAACCCTAACCCAATGACTTGGATTAGTCAACAACCCTAATTCCTTAACTGAAAATAGAAAACCATCTGCAAAAACCATGTACCAAAAAACCACTCAATAGACACTAAAACCGAGGCAACACCAAAAACTAGGCAAAAGATGCCACACATTTTCCTAGGCAAAACAAATTTCTTGGGGCCCCTCAACCCCATGCCCCCGAATCCCCTTCTCACCCCCGAAACCCCCCTACTCACCCTGGACAAAGAAGACACTACTATTAGTGCAAAGAATATAACACATACCCAACATTTAGGTACTTGATAAAATTAATATTATCATTTTCAAAATCCACGGTTTCAAAATCCAAAGTATCATTGAATTCATCTTCACTTAAACAAGTTTAAAAATGATCAAACAAGTTTAAAATTATTTATTAATATTTATATTCAAAGTTTTTGATTTCTTTTAGACATTTAAAAAGTTATTTTATGAAAGTTTTAAATATAAAAATATAAAAATTTATATGTAAAAGGCTTTGATTTCTTGGTATTCAAACCATTATTTTATAAAATCTTACCACCATTTAAGAAATTATTAAAAATAATATAATAAAAAACTAAAATTTGTATAAAATGAAATATGTTTTATAGTTAAAAGTTAAAATTAATAATAATTTATGAGATGAATCACTAACTTATAAGTTAAGTTTTTAAGATGAATAAAATAAAATAGTGATGAACATTTATAAATGAATAGCTCATTTTAAAAGATAGGTTGACTTAAGGAAGGAAGTTCAAAAGGTAAAAGAAAGTAGGAAGGAAGAAAAATGAGCAATAATTTGGAATATAAAAATCTATTATTGGGGATAGAGACCAAAAACATAATAATAAATAGGAATTTTGGACATTCCAAATGCTCTCTTGCAGATTTCCATGGGAAAATGACCTATGTTAAGTTGGACCATGACCTATGTTAAGTTGGATGCTGAGTGAAACTAATATTATATTGTTAAGTTGGATCCCGAATGAAACTGATATTATATTGCTTGTTGAAACTTGGAAACATGAATAACTTGTCTCTAACATAGAAGGATTTCTCTTCTGGTCCATAAAGAGTAAGAGATCGTATGAGAGATTGGAGGCATAACTTGTTACCTAAAAAAATAAGAAGACATTTTTCCTCACATGAGACTTCATAAGAAAGAACCTTTCAATTAGTACACGTGGATTTAAAATATTAATGCTAAGAATATTTATATAGAAATATGTTATTTGGCTCCTATTAATTCTACCTTTTATAAGAAAAACAATCTAGATAATTTTTTTCCTTACAATGGCTTAGAACTTGAGGTAATTACAATCTAAGAAATGAAGGCAATGTCTTCTTTCTAAGAGACTTTAATGGTAGAACAACAACTAATAAAGCTATTATTTTAAGCAATGATTCTAACCCTAATCCTCTATTGCTAGATGATGATCTTGTTTTATCTAGCATATACAAAAGAAACTCTGAAGACTTGGGTGAAAACTTGTTTAGTATCAAGCTAATCAATCTTTGCAGTTATGAAGATCTCATCATTTGCAATGCTCTAATGAAGTGGCCAAAATCCAACCAAATGACTTGTATTCATGGGCTTGGCAACAATGTCATAAATTATGTGATATATGATATCACTATATAGAACCAAATAGTAAATTTCGACATCTTAAATGACCATGAGCCTAAATTTGATCATAGACCTTTAACCATAACTCTAAAATTTGTCATGCACAAAAACCCCTTTGAAGAGAATTGTGATAACCAAAAGCACTTGATCTTCAACAAAGATAAATATCATATTTTTTGAAGGATTTAAATAATGAATTAAAGATCCTATTGAATAACAACAATATCGAATACCTCTATCATAATTTTATGACAACCCTCTCTACTTCTATTAAAAATTTCTCTATTGAGCTTATATGTAAAAAGGAAAGTAGAACAAGATACCCTTGGAATGATAAAGAGTGTAAGATTGCTATAAAATCCATTAGGGATTCTCGTAATGAGTCCTTAAAATATGAAAAATTAAATAGGTACAAATCCCTAATTAAAAGGAAAAAAACAATAATACATAAACATAAAACAAGAGAAGTTTTTGCACCTATCTAGGATAGATCCTAAGATTTTTTAGAGGTAAATTCTAGCTCATAAAAATTTAAAGAAAACATATTATTCACTTAAGGGACTATAATTCCTACCTTAAAAATGTTTATGAATCCCTCGATGTCATGGAAAACATCCAAACCATTTTTATAAAAGGAAAAATATTTTCTATAGAAGACGTAGAGTTTGAGATTAAGCGGCTCACAAAAGGCAAAGCTAAGAACATTGAGCGATACCAAGTAGAAATTTTAAAAATTATAGGGCCTATTGCCATCCCTTACATCCATAATATCTTCAATTTGGATATCAAGCAGGGCTTCCCTAAACCATGGATTCAAAGCTTCATTGTACTTATTTTAAAAAGTGAAGATAAAGATAGTTCCCCTAATTATAAGACCATAATGATTAGCTCCCCTTTAGCCAAGTTATATGGAATTATTTTGGAAAAGAAGATCAGTGTATGGATCGAAAACCATGGTAACAGAGCTAGAGGACGAGCTAAATTTAGGAGCTATAATTCAACTATGGACCACCTTGTTACACTTAGTATCATTGTGGAGGAGTGTCACAATAATAAAGCTAATATGCTATGTTGTTTCATTGAATTTAGGAAAGATTTCAACACAATTCCCATGACTAACCTTTGGAATATATTAGAAGAGATAAAGTCCCTTTCATGTAGAGAGATATTGCGATAAGGTTATATGAGAGTGTTATGTTCAAGTTTAGGAACAATTAGGTATAGTGAGAATAACTTATTGTAATATAGGAGTTAAGGAAGTTTGTCCCCTATCCCCCACCCTTTCTGGCATGCACATTGACAAGTTAGAGGGTTTTTTAGAAGAATCAAGATATGTAGGCCTAACTCTAGCTAGCATATGTTGGGAATAAGGTGGAACCTGTTATAGAACATACATAAAATTATGAAGATAATTGAAGAGGGAATACAATTTTGAAGACAAAGGTGGCGTCTAAAGACACCGTTACAACACTTAAGCACAATACACTATGATTAGAAAATAAAAATGCATATTGGACATTGATATCTCCATGATAATAATGAACCATGGGGTTTTCTATTTATAGCCTTAAGATCTAGCCAAATTCCACGAAATCAGGAGGATATTTTCCACATATAACCGTCGATTTTTAGAGTTAACTCCATCAAATCCACGAGGTCTAGTTGGCTCGACAATGATGCTCTTTCCAACCTTCCATGTATCCAACTCGTATTCGATTACTAGGTTGGTCGATCCACCGCATGACTATCTTTGATTGTTGGTCGATTTTCCAAACGATAGACTTGTCGACTACTCAACCGACTGATGTAGAGATCTAGTCGATTGCCCAACCGACTATTTCCAGTTGTAGGTCAATTTCCCAACTGAATGATTCTAGGAGAAGTGTGATGAACCATTAGGGATTGATGTTCAACACCCCCCATCAACACACGTCTCTAGAGATTTAGGAGGTGAAATTACGCTAGCATTGCATCCCCCCATAATTGCATCTTCTTGAAGCCCAATCATCACATTGAGCTTGATAAATCTAGCTTCAGATAAAGGTTTAGTGAAGATATCAACAACCTAATAATCTATTATGCAATATTTAAGAGAGACAACATTCTCATGAACCAAATGTCTCAAATTATGGTGAACATGGAGCTCAACATGCTTTATCTTACTGTGCGAAACAAGATTTTTAGCAACCTGTGTAACACTCTAATTTTTACAGTAGATTGTATTATAGTTCTAAATAGGAAAGCCAAGTTCACCCAAAAGTTGGCGGATTCATATTGCTTTAGTACCTACTTGGACAATGCCATGACATTATACTTCTCTAATCGGCAAGGAAACTACCTTTTGTTTCTTGCACGACCACACCAATGGTCCAGTGATAAAGATAAACACATAGACAGAAGTGGACTTCCAATCATCACTATCGCTAGCCTAGTCGGAGTTAGTGAAGCTGACCAACGAATATGAACTTTGACAAAACTTTATACCAAAATGAGTGGTACCCTTGAGATAAAAGACAATTTGTTTGACTTCTTTCCAATGGATTTCCATGGGGTCCTACATAAACTGATAAACCACACTAACAACAAAGAAAATTTCAGTTCAACTATGAGTAAGATAAATAAGATTGATGACCAGTTGTCGATAAAGTGTAGCATCGACTTTGGGTGTTTGAAAAATTTTGGTGGGATTTACTCTAAAATGAAAATGAGTAGTAGAAGGCTTACAATCAACCATTTTAAAATGTGTCAAAAGATCCATTACATATTTAGATTGAGAAATGAAAAAACCATCACATAGTGGTAATACTTGAAGACCCAAAAAATAATGCAGAGTACCATGATCTGTCATGTCAAAGGAGTCAACAAGTTGTCTCTTCAATATTAGAATGAGATCAATATTATTTCCAGTAATGACAAGATCATCAACATATACACCAACAATAGAAGTGTCTCCATTGGTATGTAGTACATATAAGATGTGATCAGATTCACGACATTTGAAACCAACTCGAAGAAAGAAACTATCGATCTTAGCATACAAGATTGGGGAGCTTGCTTCAAAACATAAAGGGACTTCTTGAGTTGACAAACCAAGTTAGAATATGTCACAAAAATACATGTATTTTCCATGAAAATTTCTTTAGATAGGTCTCCCTGAAGAAAAACACTCTTCACATCCATCTAATGGATTTTCCATCCAAAACGAGTAGCAAGGGAAATAATTAGTTGAACATAGTTCATCCTTGCAACATGGGAAAATGTCTCAATGTAGTTGATACCTTCTTGTTGAGAAAATCCCTTCACAACCAATCATGCTTTATGTCGCTCAATAATACCTTCAAAAGATAATTTAGGTCCTATAGACCCATCGAAACTTCACAACATTCTTTTCTTGTTGTTGAAGAAACAAGCCCAAAGTGTTATTCTTCAACAAATAATCAATATCTATCTCCATAGCTTGGTCCCATTCAGGTCGTCCTTGAGCATACGATTAGGAAACAAGATCAAAAATTTCAAGAACAAGAGTCATCAGTGTAATGCTGGCATGTTTCTTTTGACTTTGATTTTTTCGTTCAGAGGAAATATCACTGACATCAAATCTATTGGCTTCAATTGTTTTGGCATCCCATCCGGGTAGACAAGAAATAGGTGAACTATTGTTCACTAGAGAAGGTCGATTAAAAGTCAGAACAATTTGTCGAGGGAGATGATAGCCCAGCCAAAACAAATATTGACAGACTAGTTGACTTAGAGGTTGGCAGTCTATCCGAAACAAGAATAATGTTCGACTATCAAGTCGAAGGATTAAAAAAATAAATGGAAGAACCACAGTCGGAGACAACGTCAAAGGGATCACCCTGCAACAATTCAGAGGAGGAATTTAACAACTTGATGCCAAAATACTTCTAATCTAACCATATGTTTATTCTGATAATGAGTTTTTGTTTGATAGGATCAAATGACCGATAGGCCTTAGAATCTTCAGAGTATCCCATCATGATGAAAGAATGACTATTTTGCATCCAACTTCTTTATGAAATCATTAGAAATATGAGCCCAAGCAACACATACAAACACACAAAGGTGGCCGACTGAAGGATACATTCCACACCATCACTTGACTAGAGTCAAGGAAGGAACATCTCGAGTTGATATGTGATTGAGAAAATTGTTTGCACAATATATGCTTTAGCCCAGAAGTGAGGAGGTGGATCTTTGGCCTGCAAAATACATCTAGACATTTCGACTAACATCTGATTATTGCATTTAGTGATTCCATTCTGTTAAGGTAAGTGAGGAACCGAATGCTGCTAGTCAACAAAATATCAAACTGCTGATTAAGGTTGGTTGTCATTGATGTCGATCCTTGAAGAAAGCCCGGTAGCACAAAGGTTTGGGTAATGGACCCAAGTTTGTTTTATGTAAAGATGACTCATTATTGTCTTGTCATGGTTGATAATAAGTATAAATGGATGAACTCCAAAGTGGTCCCCTTATGGTGAAAGCCCTCACGGGAAGACGCTTTGCGGATTGAGTTATCCTAGAAGTATGGTTAGAGAACCCATGCTTATTTGTGGAATAATGATATTAAGGTCAGTGAAATTGTCAGTGAAACTATCCTATATGGAAATTTCTTGTCATTCCATTTCTGGTGGTATGTGGAACATCACAAAACTCCTCACAGTTAGATATTTATGGCCATGGGAAGTTGGAGAACCCAGGTTTGGGTAATGGACCCAAGTTTGTTTGATGGATAATGATATGAGTTTTGATATATTTTCAGGTAATACTATTCTATATGGATATTTCATGTCATTCCATTTTTGGTGGTATGTGGAACATCACATAAATCCTCACGGTTTGAGAGTTATGGCCTTAGGAAGTTGGAGGACCCTCATATGTCATTTAGAAGCCCCAAAAGGTCAAAGTAGTCAAAATGATTTAAGAGATTTTAGAATGTAAATAATAAACTAAAGTCATGAGTGTACTATAATTCAAAGTGAATACAAATGAATTATTTAAATAATAAATTTAATAGAGAAATTAGAAGTGGATTAACCCTAAGATAAGGAAAGTGGGCAAAGTGACCTAGAAGATGTTTTTAAGGAAGCTACTTTATATCACACTTGAGAATATTATATATCACACTTGAGAATATTTAATATCTATAGGTGTCTGAGGTAACCAAAGGATATCTAAGCCAAATTTTTGAGGGAAAGTGAAGAAAAGAAGGCCAAAATTCAAGGAATGATAAATTCTTTTGATGATGCTTTCTAAGGTGTTTCGGATAAAAACATCATAACTTCTTCATAAAATATCCAAATTAAGTGAGACCAAATGTGTTGGTTAGAGTAAAGTTTGTAGTATTCTATGTAACAATTTCATATCTATTCAACAAATATTCCATGAGGGGCACGCTCTACAATGACGCTCTCTAGAATAAGCTAGAATTCAGAAAGGTATGCCATTTTTGCTATAAATCCTTTTCTGAGAGGTTTCAAGTAGTGACACCTGGAGGAATTGCTTAATACACACTGAAGAATTTTTTTTATTAGTTTCAGATATTTATTCATTACAGGTACAAAGTTATGATTATTTCAATTTAGGGTTTTTGACTAATTCAAAACTAGTCATGTGAGACTAAAGAAAAGTTTGATGAAAATGCTAGTCTCTTGTTGTTAAATTTAAGGAAGGTTTGTAGGTATGTGATCATATACAAAATGTATATTAAAGAGTTACAAATCATATTTGGATGATGAAATTGATGAGGGATTTTGGTTAAGGTACATGTTGTGTATATGGTTGAGACAAGTAGTTGATGAGTTGGCACATACATGAGGTGTATAATTGATGATGTTGGTACATATTGATGAGTCATAGTTGATGAGTAGTTGACACATGGTTGGCTTCACTTTTTTATGGTACAGTTTGATTACAAGTTGTTTGGTACAAGTTGGTGCATGGTTGATGCACTTATGGTACATGTTAATTACAGGTTGAGGTACAGGTTGATGCATGGTTCAGGTTTATTGATACATGTTTACAACGATATATCTCACAGTGATAGTGTGACAGTGGTTCCATCATTATACTTCTACTTAAGAGTGGTTGGATGGGGCAAGGATAGGTGGTTATAGCCACCTTCCGGTTGTAGCCGGAGAACATAGGGGGTTGTTGCCTCCTTCTGGTTGTAGCCAAAGAATTGGGGAGTTGGAGGTTGCCTTAGGTTGTATCCTGAGAAACTAGGGGGTTGGAGTGTTCTTCGAGTTGCAGCTGGAAAACAAAGGAAGTTGGTGCTTCCAATGAATGTAATTCTTCAAGACATATAAGAAAAAACATTTCGTGGTTTTCTCCCACTTTGGGTTTCTACGTAAAACACTGGTGTACTGTGTATGTGTATGATTGTTCATTTGTTCATTTCTCATTATTGGATGATAATTATACATTGATATAACACTTGGATTATTTGGTTTAAAAAGAATTATAATTTCTCTATTACTGATTCACCCCCCCTCTCAGTAATCCAACAATTGGTATCATAGGAGGTTCCTTCAGAAATCAGTTTAACCACTGAAAGGTAGATCATGGAGAGAAAAAACTTGTATAAAAATGGAATACCACAGTTTGATGGACAAAAGTATGATTTTTGGAGAATAAGGATAAAGACATATATACAAGCACAAGGATATGAAATTTGGCAATCAATTGTAGATGGATACACAACACCAACAGTTCCACCAACAAATGAAAATGCAATGAAACTCGGTCAGAATAAATACAAAGCCACAAATGTACTTTTGAATGGTCTTAGTGAAACAATATTCACCAAAGTTGCACATTGTAAATCCGCTAAAGATATTTGGGACAAGCTTCGAAATATTTATGAAGGAGATTCAAAAGTCAAAGCAACAAAGCTTCAAACTTACAGAGGTCAGTTCGAACCACTAAATATAAAGGAAGGTGAGAATATTCCAACCTACTTCTTACGAGTTGATGAAACAGTGAATGCAATCACAGGATTGGAAGAAGAAATCAAAGAATCTGTAATTGTTCAAAAGGTACTAAGATCTCTTCATATGAGATTTGACTCTAAGATATCAAAACTAGAAGAAGTATCAGATCTAAACTCAATAAGCATGGACGAACTGCATGGAATCTTCATATCATATGAAATGAGAACTGAACAAAAAATCTAGATGTAAAAGAAGAATCTTTCAAAGCATCCAAAAGATCAAAGAAAAAGGAAAAGCAACAAGAAGAACATAGCAACAAAAATGGCATCTTGAAAGATGATGAAGAAGTGGCCAACTTCGTCAAAAGACTGAACGAGGGAACCGACAGTAGGTATAAAGGTAAGCTGCCTTTAATTTTTTTTAATTGTGATGGTATTGGTCATTTTTCTAACAAATTTCCTCATAAGAAAAAGAGAAATGATGAAGGTTACTCAAAAGGAAAACAAACTTATAAAGGAAACAGAACTAAAAAGAAAGTTTTCAATAAAAGCTTATGCACCAAAGAAAACATCTCATCATCAGATGAATATGAAGTCAGTGATAGTGAGACATGAGGAGTTCTATTCATTGTAGTAGAAGACTCTGATAAAGAAGAATCTGAAGAAGAATATGAAGAAGTCGAAGAAGAATATGAAGAAGTTGTTGAAGAGGCAAAAGTTGACTACTGAGAAGAATTGATGTGTGCCATAGAAGTTATCAGAAGAGAAAAGAAGAAAAAAAAGAAACTACAAGAGGAACTAGACAAGAAAGAAGACACTCAAGAACTAGAACAAATGATCACAAATTTGAAGGTTCAAATAGAAGAAGATAAAAGAATTGAAGAAGCACTCAAAGAACAACTAGAAGAAAAGGACAAGATCATTGGAAATTTGGAAGCAGAGATTGTCACATTAAGAAAGGATATTCAAAAGAAAAATATGCAGAATAGCTCAAAAGTTTTGGATGACATTATCAATAGTAAAAAATATCATCTTGACAAGTCCAGACTTGGATACAATTAGATTGAAAAGGGATCTGTTAGCACATATTTTTGATAGAGGGGTGTTTTCCCTTAGGAAATAACCCCTTGGTGAAAACATGCAGGAAAGGGGTGCTTGCAGAACCCACTTTATATTTTTATCCTAATTATATTGGCGATTTGAAATTTTGGGCGCATTATGATAAAGGGTGCACTCAGATCTATGG
>JZKD02S1156845.1:15937-34606 GCA_000966675.3 Picea glauca
TCACCTCCTCATCAACTCGGACCCCCCCTCGCTCATTACCACTTACTGCCTACCCCCTCCTCTGATCTAACGACCTTACCACTTCCCGATATCGCCATCGCTTCGGCCGCCACCTGTCCTCAACTCACATCACTCGTGCGCGCGACTCCTTCCCATTGTCAAATCTCCCCTCTCACCTCTCGACATGTGTCTTCCACTTCCCCTTCATATCACCTTCATCATGTTGTGTCCCCCCTGACCACTCACCCCCCTCTGCCTCCACGTCTTCTTCTCCTGCCATGTCACCCTCGCTCCTTTACACCTTCGCTCCCACATGTTGGCACCCACGTGTTCCCAGTTATAGCTATGCTGTCGTATCCTTCCACCTGGTCGTCAATAACTCGTTGTTCCGTGCCAGTTTATGCCAACCATCTTGACAACTCCTCACCATCAGCGTCCACGTTCTCCCACCATTGTTCCCTGTGAGAGCTCAACAAAGTGATAGGTGTCGCGTTGACTTCACCTGTCCTAATCTCGATGTGGACAGTTAATGAAGTCAGAGATGGTGGGTGAGACATCATCTCCTCCCATAAATGGAAAGATCGAAAGGGACTGTCAGACTATTTGATATTGCGTCTGATAGAGAACTGCATGCACATTCTGACAGAGAAGGTTTAGATGTAAGAGCTCGCGTCTGACATATATTTGCATGCTCAGTCTGCAGAAAAGAATCAGAACGTAAAGCCTTCAATGCAATAGATCGATCACTCTGGGGGTGGTTGTGTTCATTCCTGAGTATAAATATTAATTTTTGATATTTGTTATGGTCGATGGTTGAGCTAGGCTCCCGTATTTGTAAAGTTTTGATGAAGCTATGGTGCTCTGGTTATGTAACTTGATTCAAGACTTCTTGTTTAATGAAAGTCAACTTCTTTTTGTCTCTCTATAAAATTGTGCTAAAACACTCGAGCATGGAAGATCCAGTAGAGGGTTGTTATGCTGTTGTGATGTATGTTTGGTTACAATGGTATTGTAACTAGTTTTAGTCGGCTCTTGTTACCTTTTTCCCTCTTACACTGAATAGCTCGGGCATGGAGGATCCAGTCAGGCTGTTGTAGCAGCATCATGATGAAGGTTTGATCATAGTGTTGTTGTAACTGTGTCATTTAGACATATTTCAGTGTTTGTAGCCTGGGCTTGAGAGCGATCTTAGATCTGAGCTTTTCTTCTCCTAGCTACTTGAAATCTTGATGCCCATAGTAGTCTTGTTTACCTTTCTCACTGATTCTTCCTCCTACTCACCCTTACTACAACTTACTGACTGAAGTTGATCAAGACCTCAATTGCTTGTGCATGCTGGTCTAGTTTTATGAGTTAAAACGATATTATCCCGAGTCTGCACCCATTTGACCTCTTTAAAATTATTCATTGTGACATACAAACTGATGGGTACTGGGCTTACCTTCGATGCAATATGAGGGTGACTTCTAGTGCTAACATTCTTGACAGCATTGCCAGGGATGAATTGAAGACTTTTCCCTAGGATATAATGACAAAGAGCTTCTATTTCTGAAGGTGCATCAGATATCAAAACCAATGAAGATGGCAGTTTGCACCTGGTGACTCCACATTCAAAGACTCCACTAGGGAGGATCCTGTTGACAGAAAAAATGACCATTTCGAAGGGGATGACCAGTTATCAATTTATGAGCTTGCCTCACACAATTTTGTTCTTCTTTATCATCTCATTTCTCTACTTCCCCTTACATATAAAGAGGATTATCCTCTTCTTTACATATTCAGAGGTTAGTAAGGCTTCCTTTATTTATCCTTCATTGGAAGAAGAAGACATGTCCTCTTCCTGTGTTGTAGATGTCGATGTTGATTCTTCACCTCAACCTATTCATACAAGTGAGATATGTATTGGCTTTCCTCTTGAAGTTGATCACCCTTGTAGCCTTGAGGGGGTTGAAAATGATTCACATCCCTCTCAGAGCTCATTGTCTTTTGTTATTGTTATTGAACCTTCCCATCTTATTGTTAAATCTTATATTCAGCCCAAAATTTTTCAAGCTTATATTAGAGACAAGATGTTTAAACCTTTGAGGTTGCCACATGACCTTCATCCTTATCCTCGCTATTCCTTTGAGTATCTTCCTCGGTTTTCTGGGGAAGATCATGTTACAATTGAGAGGCACTTGGAGGCATTTGAGAACTTTGTTGATCAATTTGAGATCGTTCATGATGATCTTACCATGAGGCTATTCTCACAATCTTTGTTTGGAGATGTTGTTGTGTGGTTTAAGTGTTTGGGAGACGGTTCTATTGATTCTTGGACCGAGCTATGTAATGATATTTTAAAGTGTTGGGGTGAGAACAAGTCCCTTGATCAATACTAGTTTGAGTTTAATGCCTTGAGGAGAGGGGAAGAGGAAGCCTTGGCTATCTTCAACAGGAGGTTTTACATCATTTATCATTGTATTCCTATGGAGAGCAGACCCACAGAGACTGTTGCCATGGTGTACTACGTCATGGATCAACATTCAGAGTTTGTCCTTCTCCTAAGAGAAAGGAAACCTTAATCTTTAAGACACTTGTTTGAAGATGCTGAAGAATTCGAAGGTAACATTAGGGCTAGCAAGGGGGTTCATATGCCAGCATATCTTGAAAAATTGCATGTACATAGACAAGAAGTTTGTCAGTATATTTCAGATTCTGATCAAGAAGAAAGTGGGCATGAATCAGAGCTGGAACAACAACAAGGAAGTGAGTATGATTCTCAGTTGGAATCAGATTATTCAATATTTGCAGATTTTTCTACGTGCATCAATGCATATCAATCTTATGATCAGTTTCTAGAAAATTTTGGGCATGCATCAATGGTTGATTGCATAAATAGATATATGTTCTTGGTTGATCATAAGTATGATGCTTTAATTTTTTCTATACATTTATCTTGTGATCATTCTTATGAAGAAGATATTGAAACCGTTGATGAGCAAGGGTTGGTTTCAAAAGAACAAGGAGGCCTTTTATTTACAGGCATAGAAGCATTTGCAGAGGAGCAGCACGGTCTTCTAAAGCAACTAGGATTCTGTCACACGATTCAAGATCCTATAGCCATATACGCAGAATCATATGTTTCAGATTTTCTGATTTTTTCAAGTGGCATTATTTCACCGATACTCAAGGATGAGTCTAGTTTTATGCAGGAGCTAAATGTGCAACTCATCTCCTGTCCAGAGCCTGTATATGATAAAATATCACCTGGGATTGACCAACCTGCATCATTCCTCTATCCACCTGTGAACTTCATGAATGTCAAACAACATGTAAACACTAATGAAAGGAGGGAGGTAATTTCTGACTAGTTGAGCATGCCTAATTATAAATTTCGTGACACTGTCGGGTCATATATGGAATTGAATTTTCCAAAAGCATTGGGGCCTGCTCAATTATCCATCTTACCATCATTTGGGGGTATGGTCAGTATCCTAAGCCATGTTCTCATTCTATTGTCATACTTCCTTAGCCTTTTGTGGAGCAATTGCAGTAAAGAAAAGAATCAGATTACCAGACAGTTTGGGTGACTATGGTGGAAGTTTTCTTTCACCTAGTGCTTTGTAAAGGACAATTAGCTTTGGTTTTGTACATAAATAAGCTCTATTAGGAGAAGGTGTGTTTTCTTTATGATTGTAAACATAGTAGTTTAAGTTATAGGTATGATATCTTCGACATTATATCTCAGAGCATGACTCCACAACCCAACACTAAGTCACTTGTAACATCGCCAACCACCAACATGTTGCACAATGCCACTACTCGGAGGCTTCACTTATCTCCGATACCAAACTTTAACATCCCCGACCAACATAGAGACCAGGTAATGTTACCACTGTGAAATATACACTTATATAATATATGAATTTTAATGAAAATTAAACACATAACACAATAATCACAAAACTACTGCTACCATACATAATTAATGGAATTAACAGTAGTTCATATATGTAACAAAATACATGATAATATTCAAGCATCACATACATGCATAACATATAAATTAAGCACATACTGATACTTATCTTTTCAATTGGAGTAACACCACCAACTACATTAAGAACTTCCACAAACCTCCCAGCCATAGACCACGCTGCTCATCACACTCAACAATGGGTCACCCCAGAGCTGGGAATAAGCTCCACCACGGGCAAGGGAATCCTAGACTAGGCTGAGGTTACAGGAAACTGCAGAATGCAGCCAGAAGGATTCTCTCCAGGAGCCTCCTTACGCCCACTACTCATGGAATCTCATTCCCCACATGCTTGTTCCACCTAGGAGTATACACCTTCACTGTCACATAGTCCATCGACTGCTTCACCTCCCTCTCAGGGTCTCAACAACATGCCGGATAAAGAATTCTCAAAGATCCATAGCTGGTGCTGGACTCTCTCTAGGAGAAAACCACTTCCCAACAAGCTCTCTCACCTGGAGAGAGCTGCTCACAGGCCTGATAACCCACCTCTTCTACCATGGGCCTGAAAACCCACTTCTTCAACTAGTTTCAACTCAATTCTTGCAAGGTGAGGATAACAAGAAAAACAATATCAATTCAATTAACTCACCGTGACATCAACAACACGAATTTGGGTATGAACATCCAAAAATGACAACAGTCCACACTAAGACACAACACGGTTCAGACATTTACATGGTGCTCAGACTTCACAGGAGACACGACTCAGTTCATGAGTTTTCCACTGGTTTCAGGGTGCATGACAAGGAATCAACACAAAGGTTGTTCACAGAGATAAACAAAATTCATGAAGGATGGGGAATGGGAAAGAGACTCAGGTCGAAGATGGAAGAATGACTAAATGAATAACCTTCCTATGAGGGTTTCCTTCCCTGTGCGCGGGTAAGAAAATACAGACATAGAGGCAAAACAGGTTAAGACCGGGCATCCCAACGAACTCAGGCAGAGGATGACAGAATGACAGGATGACCCTCAACATGGATGAATCATTGGTTTTAACTACATGTGCCCAGGTCGACACTTGTCTTCCTGGAGCCGCATGAGTTCCACTTAGCACACGTTCCCTTTACAGGAACTTAGGATAACACTCAACATGTCCACCTTAGCCTTCATGAAATAATAATAAATTATTATCCCCTTTAGAGGTAATCCCCCTAGCTTAGCCCCTAGGCCCACACACTTAGCCTCCTCCCTTACCCAGCCTTGTGGAAGCTTAGTCACCCATCACTCTTTCTTCGTGGTCGATCTGCACTCAACAATGTTTATATTTTATTAATGATCTGCATAATTACATATACAAAATGAGGTCCCTATCCTTTAACACCTAGGCTCTCCGACTTAAACACCAAATAAGCCTCCTAGCTTATTATAACTCGACTCACCAGCCTACAAACATGTTTATAATACATATTATAACTGGGCTCATCCTTGGGGATATTACAATCCCATCCCCTTATTTTTTCACTGTCCACATTGCAAACTTTACGCAACATCAACAAGATTTCCAAAATCTTCAAAACTATGCGGGTATTCCGCCCGCATAGCATCTTCATGCTCTCATGTCATGTCCATGGGACCATACCAAGTCCACTAGACCTTTACAAGCCCTATGGCTTGATTCTTGAGCTGTTTTCTCTTTCGGTCCAATATGCGCACCAGATGCACCTGCAAGATGCCTTCTTGCTCCACCTGAATCACATTCCAATCAATCACATGATTAGGATCAGGTATATATTTCTTAAACATTGAAACATGAAACACATTATGCACCGTCATGGATGTAGACAATGCAAGCATATATGCAATGTATTTATATGTATAAACAAACAATTCTAATAACATTATAACCTGTATACAAGATACACAACACACAATAAATAGAGAATTGTACTTATATTTTGATTGAGAATACCTCCATATCAACATTGTCTAGACGGAGGTACCAAACCTCAACAACACTCCAACCAATGGTCTCTCTTCCCCACACACATGTACCACCCCAGAAGTGTGCACCTTCACTGTCACATAGTCCATCGGCTGTTACACCTCCCTTTCCTTGGGCTTCAACAACAGGCTAGACCAGAAGTGTTAGAGCACTGTGGCTCAATGAGTTCCAACTTCCCTCAGAGGTCTCCAATTCGCATCTTCCTCGAGCTACTCTTTGTAGTCAACATTCTAACTTTTATCAACATCATCTCATCTACATCACCCACATGCAGTTATCATGAGGAAACATAAAATAATTTATTTAGAAACTCAAACTTAGTTCAAAGGGAATTCATCTTTTTCCCAAAACATGAAATTCTATTTCATAATTCATCTTGGATTTTTCCATATTATGAATGCATCCATCCTTGTAGTTTTCCACAGGCACCAAACTACATACCATTTTCTTCCAAGGCTTCATCTTGCATACTGCCAACAATTGTCAGTATTTCCTGTACATCATAATTCAATTGCAATATGTACAGAACCATATGTAGTGAACTTAGAATTTCTTGCACCTAGCAATTCAATCACAATTACCCAACAATTTAATAAAATAGAATGACTCATCATTATATGCATATACATACTATCTGTAAGTTCATTAATTATTTTTCTAAATAAGAAAATTTCCTGTAGTCAATGCTCATGTGACTACTTGACTTGCAACTTTCCTGTTGCAATGTATAACACCTCCCTTAAATGTCCTCAACTTCATGAGTTAACAACATTTCAGCTGTTAATAACAATTATTTCCATGCAATAATATATATGCATGTACTTACAAAACACATTCAGCCATTTCATTTAGTATACAATTCTATCACTTACTATGCATGACCACAATTCTTAGTGCACACTTATTCAACACACCTTGTATTGAATTACATAATGCTCTTTATCTCAGTCATGTATCTCACCTTCCATAAGTTGGAATTATGGCCAATGTGTTGACACATTCTCCACACACTTTCTATTGTCTTCCCAATTAATTGGATGCCTTCCTTTTCAACCTGAACACTACACCAATAATATAATTCTGTGGTGTTCATTAGTGTTAGAAAAAAGGTTGCAGCCCAAGTTTTATTTAAAAGTATGAAGATTTTAGTACCTATGTGGCTCATAACCTTTCCATATCTGTACCTTGCCATATCCAACCATGTCCTAGTCTCATATATGACTAGCTTACTGACATTCATTCCTATAACCAGTTCTTATCTTTAATTCTTTGGTTACTACCCCATAACCAAATTAACGTGAGATTCTACTATGTCAGTGTGTGCATTCAGAAGATAAAAAGATTTGAATTAATACAGGCCTCCATCCTTTACCACATCCAGTGGTATGCACTCAATAATATAATCCTGCGATTTATAAAATAACTTTGGCTCAGGAAATTCTTACCTAAATTTCCTTTTAGAAATTATGCAAAAAGAGTAATAAAAAATCATACCGACATGACTACCATTAATAAATTTTATACTACCTGAAAGTATGATGGCAATAGAAGCTTTCATGCTTCTTTTATCAAATTTATAACTAGGACTTCAACTCTCTATTGCTTCACTCCTTATGCAACAACATCACCAACAACACTTGAAAACATGCAAGCATTCTTTCCTCTGGCTGACCCAACAAGCCATAACATACTTTCTGCCAGGGAAATCACAACAACTTCTTTACTGCCACCGAAATCACAATAACATACAATCATGACAATGAATCAACCCATCGAGCTGAGACATCGACTTAATACAATATTGCTTCGATTTAGTCACACCGTAATCAACCATGCTGTCTAAACTCGGGCTTATACAATTGAACAAACATAAGGATGCAGTGAATATGTTTTCTACAGTCATCCGGTTCAATAATCATTCGGTCCCAAAGAAAACCAAAGTTACCATGACTATTATTTCATTTTTCAAAACACCATCCACACAACGCGACATCCGTGAGTTGTAACCAATGCCAACTAATCATCCAAATAATCATTAGTGAAAATACCAGTGACTGTGTATCAACCAAACAACTCACCATTGTCTTAAAAAATCAATCAACCTAACAAGCTGTGGCAATTACATATACCCACACATCAATTCGAATCGGGGTAGAGGCTCTAGTTCGGCCTAGAAAAGGTTAGTTAATGCACCCAGGGTATAACCCTCATTCTCTTTGATAAAAAAACCACAACACGAAGGTGAATACATGGCCGAGTAAGAACACGAGAACCCATTTTGTGACCCTTAGTGGTGAAATCAACCAATGCCGAAGAGAACAAAACATAGTGACGTAGACAACCTTCGACCATTAAACCCATGAAGCCAAAGAATGGATTTAGTGACAGTGCGTGAAGATAGCTATCCACCCAAGACTAAACAAAAACCCTCCAACTAAACCAACAACGATAACATAGAGCTATCACCCAGGAATACCAATAACCTCTACGAACTCAAAATTATTACAGGAACCATCCACTCTTTATTCCAAGAAACCAAATTTCACATAGTTGCAACCCTTAGGAAAACACAAACCAATACACCTGAGACAGTAATCATTTCATAACCAGAGAAGAGTCACGAATGACCAAAAAAAGACATACCTACAATTGAATTCCTTAAAATGAGAGTTGGCTGAGCGGTTCCTCCCTTCTAAAAATTCGGAGCATAACCACAACAACAGAATCAAACAATAGCCCGAATAGGGTGGTGACTAACAGAAGGGGTAAAGGTGATGTGCAGTAAATGCATGTCACCTCCACCCGCAATTCATTTACTCATCAGTACATGCCAACTAGATCTTAATTAACACCATTAATTTAACTCTGCATTGGAAACTGCACATATTACTTGCCAAATGCGCTCTCCACATCATATATCCAATTCCTTATTATATAACTCAAACAAAATGGCATAACCATTAATGCCCATTACCTTGTCAAATGAGCCACCAACATTCAATCTATCCAAATATACCATATGTATATCGACCACATAAGTCAATCAATCATTGCATAACCATTAATACTATCACCTTGCCAAATGCGCCACCAATATTTCATACCATATGCATATTAAACATATAATTCAATCACAATTGCATAACCAATTACTTGTTAGCTAGGATTTAACAATAATTGTTAAGTCTTTCATGCATGTGGTATAGTGAATATGACAGCTTTAAATTCTTTCCCCTTTGCAATTGTTTCTCATTTATTTCCAATTGTTCACATGTAGTATAGTAAAATTGCAGAGTTAGATCCATTCTCTTTGTATTTTTTATAGTATTTTTGCCTTTCCCAAAACTGTCCTTCATGCAATTTCAGTAACATGTTTATTGTGTAGGTGCGATATGAACATATAGCAATGATATTAATGAATATCATAGGCTGTAGTAACATTGGGAATCAACACTTCATAAGCTCAAATCATAACCGATAACAAGAATATCTCATCAACCATGTAAGCCGTGTCGCATATCATCACAACATAAAAAATGAACAGATCTGATCTTCAATAGTTCAAGGGGGTCCCACCTACTAGTATTATTTAGTTTTTTATAATAATAGGCTTTTAGCAAAACTTTGCGGGCAAAACTTCATTGACAATTTTAATTGTCAACAAAGGGTACATGTCGGCCCCACCTTAATGTGATTAGTAATAAATGTAAAAGATAATTAATCTGGTTAATATTAATTATATTATAAGCTAGTGAGGTTGGCCCTGTTGTGCCAATAGACACTTCTGTTGACAGGTTCAGTTTAGTATAATTAAAGGTAGATTCCCCATTGTGAAATCATATCTTTTGTGCGTGTTTGGAAATTTCAGCCAGTACACCTTCTTGGGAAAAGTGCGCCCCTCGCTTCGGTGCTAGTCTTCTCGAGTTTGGGCACCCTCTTGTGTGCTAGGTCTTATTGGTGGTGAAATTATTTCTCTTGAAGAATATATTAAAGGATTTGGCTGGGTTTTCTTCCCTTGTTGAGAAGGGTTTCCCATGATACTTCTTGTGTTCTTGTGCATGGTGTTTCTTCTTATGATCTTGTTTGCTGCAACATTAATGTTTATGGTTAAGTGAAATGCTAAAAATGGAATGAACTTCATGCTTAACCTAGCTTATGAAAAATCAACATGGTATCAGAGCATAGGTCTTGAAGAACCCATTGCACAAGCTACAAGATTTTACCAGTCATCCCTCCTCTTCTGCAGAACCGTACGACCCTCCTAGGGTTTCCAGAAAATCCCTACGATGCTCTTCTTTTGAGTGTTTCAACACTTGGAACTTGGATGTTTGGGATAAAATTACCATAGGAGTGTAATACCTCCTTCAACGTACCTCCAACAAGCTTCAAATTGCATTTCTGAGCATTTTGACTTTTTGGCCCTAGGGTTTCTAAGGTTTCACTAATTTTTGCAGAAACTTCAGAATTATGGTTTATGAAATTCCTTGAAGGAGCTATTCAACTCACCAATGTTCTCTTATCTTTCAAAGGATTATTTTTGGCAGTCATAAGTCCAAGTAAACCTAAAAGTGATAGCCTAGCCTAGCCGTTAGGTTTACTAGCCAAGTTGACAAGGGTTTGTGAAGAATCCAAAAATGAGCAAAATCATAATGGGAGGAAAGCTTCATGATTCAAGAAAACTCAGTTCCTGGAAGACAAGACTTCAAAGGAAGACTTATTTTGGGTGATACAAAAAGGTGTCATTGTGACATACCTCCTTCATGAAGATGTCAGAGGACAAAGATCAACCATGTGCCATTGGAGAAATCATATCAACACCCTCAGGTATGCACTTGTATATATATTATTTGTATCATTATCATGAGGGTAATTGCAGGACGAAGGAACCTTTTGCTGAAGTCTTGGATCCAGAGGGATCTCAGTTTGATTATTGTAATTGTCATTCCTCTAACCTATATTTCTAAATTTTTCTACATTACAAGTAGGTATTGTAGCTGTGACAACAATCCTTAAATTGTTTTGATTCTAGGGATGCACTCATTATTTTCCTTTAGGAGATATTCTTGTTTTGGTTCCTCTTGTTTTGTTGTTCCATCTAGGTTAAGATCAAAGGAAGATGTTTATCCTTTAGAGGGAGCCACTTGAATCAGAGGGAGTCAAAACTATTTGAGAAAGAGAAAGAATAGAACCATCATGGGGGAAACCAAAGAAATAACACACGATCAAAATCCTTCTATGATTCTATAGGCATAAAACATGCATGACACAATATATGTTTAGAACAAGGGTATTCACTAGACTTTGAAAAACATAACTCCTGAAGAAGTTTTCGTCGGAATGAAGCTTGCGATTGGCAACTTTAGGTTATTTGGGTGCCCATTGTATTTTCATGTACCCAAAGAGAAGAAGTTCAAGCTAGATCCTTTAGAAAGAAAGGATATGGTGAATATTTTAAATACATTCCAGATTGACACCCGTGGTCAGAGAAATATTGAGACAAGTAGAGACATTGTCCTTGAAGAAGAGATAGTCTTTCAAAGATCCAGATAATCTCATATGGAGATTAATAGTAAGACAATACCTTCTCCCACTTTAGAAGTTCAGAGGGAGACAAACATTATTCCAGTTGATCCAGTTGCTCTAGTTGATATGTTCGGGGATATTGCAGTAGAGCATAAAAGTCCTACCTAGTCTCACTCTGCAAGAGGTAGAGAAACATACAAGCCTCTCAAGGCACATCCTGAGAAAGCAACTGGAGAACATGGATGGAAAGATTCCATAACAGAAGAATACCAATATATCTTAAAGAATGATGCATAAGATGTTATTCAGGGACCAGAATGGAAGTTTGTGGTAACTTCCAAGTGGATCTATAAGATCAAACATGCATTTGATGGAAGTGTCGAGAAATACAAAACAAAATCTTTAGCCAAAGGTTTCTCACAAAACAGAGGGAGTTGTCTATAATGAGACACTTGATCCAGTAAACCCGATACACTTCCATCCATACTACCGTCCATGAGTTGGAAACTATATCAGATAGATAAGTTCTTGATGAGTTTGGATTTCAACAAGAGTGTTGTTGATCCAAACCTATATCATTACACTATTGGTGATGAGAGGCTGATTTTGATGAATTATTCATAAAGCCTTGTTGTTGGATACAAGTAATCCTTGAATTCTGAATTCGAGATGAAGAATCTAAGTATGATTCACCACTTCTTGGCACAAGAAGTATGACAGAGGACAGATGAGATTTTCCCGAGTCAAGGAAAATATACAGTGAAAATATTAAAGAAGTGCAAGTATGACAAAATGAAAAATCCACCGTGATGGATTTAAAGAAGATTGATGATGATTCAAACGAGACTGATCCACAACTGATTGGATCGCTGATGTATCTAGTTAACACCAGACTTGATTCATGCCATGTAGTGAATGTACTTAGTCATTTCATGAGTCAACTGAGACAAACTCACTAGACAACATCATAACATGTATTAAGATATATATATGAGGCACAGGTTGATATGGCATGAGATATGCCTCCAGTGTGAACTTGAGTTTGTAGGATACGCCGATTCATATTGAGAAGAAATCACAATTGACTGGAAGAGCACATCCATTTGATGTTTTAACATGAAGTTTTCCATATTTTCCTGATCTCTGTGGTCTTGAAAAGCACAGAAGAAAAATATGTACCATTGAGTGTGCGAAGCAATATGGATTCACAATCTTTCGACATATTTACTTGATCATGAGATGGACCCTATGATGATAACCAAGAGCCATGTATAAAGCTCCTTGAGAACCAAGTGTTTCTTGATGGATCGAAACACGATGAGATGAAATATTCTTATATCAAAGATATGATGCAGAAGAAAAATTGTACACATGTAGTACCTTCCTACACATGAGCAGATTACAGACATCTTCACCAAACTAACTTGGTGAAGAGTGCCTCCCTAGTTGAGAGGGAGTATTGATGAATCTAGCCAAGAAAAAATTAAGAGTACATCTTTGTGAGATTTGGCATGATGAAGAATGTCTCCCTAGTTGAGAGGGAGTGCTGATGATTGCAACTATGTGAAACATTCTCCAACTTACAAACCTGTGAGATGTGGATCATTGCAGCTATGTGAGTCTTTCTCCAGCTTACAAACCTGAGAGAAAGCCCCTAAGAAGGGTACGTGGTTCCTATCTGAGATAGAGCTGGAATGTAGAGATGACCTCCTCCATTCAAAGAGTTGAGAAGAACTCCAGATGATTATCCAATGGGAAAGACGATCTGTTGAGTTAGACGTGCTTGTGGCTGAGCACAAGGTGAACGTGTGAAATCCCAAAGTGTTGGGTGCATCGTCATGTGAACAGAAATGAAGATGATGTATTAGCCTCCTCTGACTAGCAGAGTTGACGAGAAATTCCAAATGATTCTCCTGTGTGAGGCACTGGGAAAGAAGATATGTAGAGTGGACGTGCATGTGGATGAGCACATGTGAACATGTGAAGAACTGGTTCTTCTGTGTAATGCAGTGAACAAGAGATATGGAAATCCCTATGGATGTGCCTCTAGTGGATGAACACTAGTGGGTGTATGAGAGCCCTTTCTATATTGTTCAAGAGTCAGACCTTCCTGTAACCCTAAGGTCGGCCCCACCTTAATGTGATTAGTAATAAATGTAAAAGATAATTAATCTGGTTAATACTAATTATATTATAAGCTAGTGAGGCCGGCCATGTTGTGCCAATAGACACTTCTATTGACAAGTTCAATTTAGTATAAGTAAAGGGAGATTCCCCATTGTGAAATCATATATTTGTGTGTGTTTGGAAATTTCAGCAAGTACACCTTCTTGGGAAAAGTGCACACCTCTCTTGGGTGCTAGTCTTCTAGGGTTTGAGCACCCTCTTGTGTGCTAGGTCTTATTGGTGGTGAAGGTCTTTCTCTTGAAGAATATAGCAAAGGATTTGGCTGGGTTTTCTTCCCTTATTGAGAAGGGTTTCCGAGGATACTTCTTGTATTCTTGTGCATGGTGTTTCTTCTTGTGATCTCGGTTGTTGCAACACTATTGTTTATGGTTAAGTGAAATGATGAAAACAGACTGAACTTCATGCTTAACCTAGCTTATGAAAAATCAACAAGAGAGTCCACGCTTCCGTCTGCATCCTTATTGTCTTCTACAAGGTGTCACAAGTCTTTTTCTAATTTCCTCTTGATTGCTAACTTCTTTCTGTTTTGACTTCTTCCGAGTCTCTTTCAAGTTTGATTCTGTTTTGACTTCTTTCAAGTCTCTTTCAAGTTTGATTCAAGATTCAGCTGCCTGTTTTTGTAGTACCGCCTTCTTTATTGCATTGTCTGATAATTATGGACAATATTATTCATGAAAAAGGAGGATGTCCAACTTTCAATTACTATTTTTGATATTTATTCGTATAAATTTATATCTAGTGAAAAAAGTCATTTCTTAGAATAACTAGACAAAGCCTTTCATTATAAAGCTATTCAGAATTTTAAAGTATCCTCGAAAGGTTCAGTGACTATTGCAGGTGATGATATATACATCTTTGGATATATCCCCATTTAGATATCAAAATGATCCAACTGTGTATATACCAACGACCTTAGCATTGAATGCTGAACAACAAGTTGATTATTACTAATCATCCCAATATAATATAATACTACAAGAAGAGAGATCTCGAATTTCAACTAAGTGGAAATGAAAATTCCATAAAAACGAATGAAATGAAAGAAATTCGAAAAAAAAGGATGCCACTTTGGTAAGCTGCTGCAAGCAGCCGGCAAACGTTCCTTTTACAGTCCTAAGACGTTTCTGTCCAATGCACTTCAACTATATAATTTTACGTTTCTAAATTCTGTAACTTTTTAGGATTGGTGATAAGAATATTTAGAGCCACACTGGTCTCAGAACTGTGGACCACATGATGGAAAGTTGTGTGATAGGTCAGTCTTCTCAGGAGCGTGATCGGATTCGGGCCTGCTTTAATGGACTCTCTAATGGACATTGAAAATAAAACTTCAAAACATCCGTTGGATTATTAAGTTATTACATCTTATAAGTAAAGGAAAAAAAATAAAATGAAAATATGACGTAGATTTTTTGTATTTGCTTATATGGTTTTACAATTTTACAAGTATAAATAAAAAATATTCAATCTTAAATTTAGATCATATATTTTCATATAAGTGTTGTTTAAATATTTATAATTTAAAATTCTTTCTATTGGAATAAGGTTTTGTTTTTTTTGACTGGACATAATAGAAGGAAACAGGTTAAAGGCTTAAAACCCAGAGATATTTCACAAAAGTGAAAGTCTGCTCCCTTGGAGACGGACTAGTTATTCCAAGTGCTGGATCAACAGAGTGATTGGTTTTTCATAATGAGTTAATCTGCATTAATTTATTATAGCCAATGATGATTGTCCCCACTACTGATTAATGATAGATTTTCCTCTACTGATTGATGATAGGTTTTCCTCTACTGATTGATTGATGATAGGTTTTCCACTATATTACTTACAAATATTGTTTAAATATTTGAAGATTTACATCTAATTAAATATTGTTTAGATATTTGAAAATTTAAATAAAATGAATCAAATCACTATATAAAAAAGGAAAAATACACAATCAGATTGAAATCCTCAAACATTTAAACAATGCCTCCTTATCCTAGGGTTTATTGATTTTTGATCCAATTTAATCCATTCCAGACAAAATGAATTGTTTGTATTAAAAATATAAAATTATATTTATGCATTAACATTCAATGATATCCAATGTTGATTTTTATCCAATTTAATCCATTCAGACAAAATGAATTGTTTGTATTAAAAATATAAAATTATATTTATGCATTAACATCCAATGATATCCAAAGGTTTGCAGGATTTTATTCCAGAAATTCTATGTAAATTATTTGGTGTTTCTCTTCATTTTAAGTTTTTATTTCAATTCTAATTCATTTGACTGTAGTTTAACTGTTTAATTTTGTTCAGAATCCCTTAAAATTTTGTTGGATCTGCAGATTTGAGTGATTAATTCTATATAGTTCAAGTGTTCAAATTTTTTTTTAACATGCTGAATCTATTTCTGAATTCATAAATACAATTTAAACTATAAAAAATTATAATATCATACATATTTATGTACCTGGCTTCCATCAAAAAAATTAAAACCTAAAACATTTAAACAACACTAAAACATTTAAACAACACCAATTGTTTAATTGTGATAATATATTTTAATTAAAACATGCACTACGAAGTGTTTTAACATTTATTAGAAGAGATTTAGACCCTTCTTACACTGGCCAGTTCCCACCGTCTGTTGTACTGTGATAGGAATATTGCAGGCCTGATATTTCACTGTAAAGTGATTGCCCATTTGTTACTTTAAATTATATCCTGTGAGGAATATTCAAGACTGACAACCCATACATACACTAAAGCCAACAGATTTAACCCATACAGTTGGGAGATTTGTACGAAGGCTATTTGCTCAAATCGAATCTATTCGTTTTGTCTTGCATATTAAACAATGAATAAAATAAATGTGGTAGCTCCAATCACTATTTTTGTCATGGCAATACCATCGGCTTCTGTCCCAGCAGGGAAAATTCCGGACTGTATTTGTATAATAGCAGTGGGTTAATTGGGGAGTAATTTTTCTTCTTAAAATATTTTTTTATGTATTTTAAATTTTGGTCAATTCAAAATTTTAATTAATTTTTTTGAATATTTGGATTGGTTTAAAATAAGATAAAATCCTTGAATAAGATTGTAAAATACAAAAACTTTAATCCATATTAAATTCGGATTATTCTTGAAAATCTAACCAAATTCAAACACATTTTTTAATCTGAAAAGTGGATCTGTTTTTTCCTCCCAAATTAACCTACTATATAATGTAGGAATGAGTATCACTGAAAATTAGCTGGTGGGTTTGGTACAATATAAAGCATGTCTGTTGAATTCGACAGATATTAGAGGAGTTTTGAACAGAGAATTTGGAAACGGGAACATCCAATGGCAGACAAGTGACTTGTGTTAAATATATTGTACCCTCAACAGTATGACCGTACACTGCCAGCTGTACTTGTACTTTTTAATTCCGTCTTGCTTGAGCATATATAAGCTCAGCTATTTCCTATTGTTGGTATCTCTTCAGTTCTGTTCTGTACTTTTTCATACATTTGAATATACTATTCTTTTCTCTCTGCATTTCTCTTTGCTCCACAATTTATCATGGTATCAGAGCTTCAGCAGTAAGGCTCTTCACACAGTTGGGAGAGCAACACGATCCTCACAGCGCAGAGCTTACACGCATCTTGAGAGAACGCGACACAATTTTTTCACAAGGCTTGGAGAGCTGGTCGTAATACTCTTTAAAGATCGTCGTAACAAGCTTGCGGAGGAAGTAGAGCGTACAACGCTCGAAAGATCCTGGACGAAGAGAACGCAGAAGAAGAAACCCTAAAGATTCTTGTAATCTTTTCAAGAATCGTCAAAGATTGATGAAGAAAAGCCAGAGGAGGCGAGAAATTTTAAAGAACTCAAAAATTTCCCTCACATCTGTTAAAGATTGAAGCTTTCGGGAAAAGTCCCGATAAGCGAGTTCATCGATTTTTCGGGATTCGGCATTTCACGGATCCTGGAGACAAGAGGTCCGGGACACATCATATCGCGAAATCGCGAGGAGAGATCACGACCGTCCGTCTGCTGGGACACGTGGCAGCAATCAACGAAATCGGGAAAAGTCCCGAAAGGAAGCACGCCATCGGAATATCGGCGATCGCGAAATCGAGGAGGCAAAGAACCTCGACATCAAAAATCGCGAAATCCCGATTCGCGATATCCCGATACGATCTGGACCGTCCGATCAATGCACGATCTGGACCGTTGAAAAATTTGAAAGGCTATTTTTCGCATTTCGGCGATTTGAAAGCCAAAGGAACGGGAAAAGCCCGTAGCGCTTACACAAGGTGCGTGGTCACATTGCAAGGAGACTAAAGGGCCAATCCAAGCCCGATAAGCTCCTATCGGCCATCGACAAACTAGCCATCGGCAAATCGGCGTTTCTGAGATCGGAGGTAAATACGATTTTTTCCCTCTCTTTTTCCTGATTTTTTTTTTAAAATGGCGTCGACTAGCAATCTTGGCCCGACTCAGGGTCCGATTCTTCTTGGTAAGAATTACGAATTCTGGTCTCTTCGAATGAGGTCGTTCCTGCAAGCACAAGAATGCTGGGAACCAGTGGATCTTGGATATGTGGAACCAGATCCAGCAGCCCTCACTGCCATGACAAATGCCCAGAGAATTGCTCAAGCAACTCTGAGGACCAAAGAAAACAAAGCGAAATTATGGATTCAGAACTCTGTGGATGATTCGATATTCTCGAAAATCACAGGCGCTGGTACTTCCAAACAGGCCTGGGACATCCTCAAAACGTCCTACCAAGGCAATGATAGGGTAAAAACAGTTAAACTACAGTCCTTGTGGACACAATTCGAGACTCTCAGAATGACAAAGTCTGAAACTGTAGATGAGTTCATGACCAGAGTCATGGGAATCATGAACCAGATCAGACTCATTGGTGAAACCATCACTGATCAACGAATAGTTGAGAAAATTCTCAGAAGTTTACCCAGGAAATTTGAAATGGTTGTAACAGCCATCCTTGAAT
>JZKD02S1156845.1:50648-69243 GCA_000966675.3 Picea glauca
TCAAGCTTTGTTCTATTTTCTTTATCAATATGGACAAATGCTTCACAACCGAAAGTTTTCAAAAAAGAATAGTTTACCTTTTTTCCTGTCCATTCCTCCTCTGGAATTATACCATGCAAAGAGATTGAAGGTCCTTTGTTTATTAAGTAAACATCAGTATCTACAACATCTGCCTAGAACTGTAAGGGAAAACCGACATGCAATCTCATACTCCTTGCACGCTCCATGATTGTCCTGTTCATCATTTCTAACATACCATTTTCTTGTGGTGTTCTTGGAACTGTCTTCTCTCTATGAATGCCATGGTATGAACAATAATCATCAAACTCCTTGCTGCAATATTCACCTCCATTATCTGATCTGAGACACTTCAAACTTTTTCCTGTCTCATTCTCAACTAAATCTTTCCATTTCTTAAAAGTATCAAAAACATCATATTTTTGTCGAATGCAATAAGCCCATGTTTTTTCTAGTTGCATCATCAATAAAAGTAACATAATAACGAGAGACACCAAGAGGTGATACCTAAGCTGGTCCCCATACATCTGTATGCACAAGCTCTAACCTTTCATTCTTCTTTTCTTTTTTGATTCCGAGAAATTTGACTCTCTTTTGTTTTCCATAAACATGATGCTCACAGAAGTCCAAATCAATTTGTTTAAGATCTGGCAACAAATTTCTTTTGTGAAGTATTTGCATACCCTTCTCACTCATGTGTCCCAGCCTATGACGCCACAGTGTTGTATCCACTCCTGTAGAAGCTAAAGATATAGAAGAGTCAGTATTACTAGTACATAAATACAATGTACCTACCTTCTCTCCTTTTTCTATCACCAATGATCCTTTGATGACCTTCCACGTCTTATCTGTAAATATGGATACACAACCTTCACTTTCCAATTGCCCTGTTGAAATTAGGTTTTTCCTTAAATCTAGAACATGTCTTACCTCTTTCAACAACCATTGGTTTCCATTGTGTTGCTTTATTTTTACCTTTCCCATTCCAACAATTTTGCATGGTGCATCATCACCCAAATGAACCTGTCCAAAATCACCTTGAACATAATCTAGAAAATGTTTTCTATGGAGTGTGGCATGAAATGAAGCCCCCGAATCTACTAACCAAGACTCAAAAATATTATCTATAGAAAGAATCAAAGCATCTTGTAACAAATCACCTGTTACATTTGCTTC
The DNA here is from genome assembly GCA_000966675.3 of Picea glauca. NCBI lineage: Eukaryota > Viridiplantae > Streptophyta > Pinopsida > Pinales > Pinaceae > Picea > Picea glauca. Next base: position 51,843 of record JZKD02S1156845.1, read on the forward strand.
CTAATTTCTCTCATGTTTTCTATCTCTTTGTTTCTTTGGAGCTCTTCAATATTTCTTTAGATGTCCTTTTTTCCCACAATTCCAACACTCTATCTTTCCAAGTCTGGATTTGGATCTACCCTTCCTATAATTCCCGTGGTTCCCTGAGCCCTTTCCTCTATCCTTTTGTCTTCCCTTGTTCTCCATGTTCAATGCATTACTTGATGTCTCACCTGTTCTTTTCCGTTGCATTTCCTCACTAAGGATAACACCAACAACATCATCAAATTTTAAAGCATTTGAACCAGAGATAGAGTTACTTACAACCATGACCAAGCCATTCCAGCTTTCTGGCAATGAGAACAAGATTAGAAGATCTCTAACCTCATCATCAAAGTCCACTTTTACAGAACTTAGTTGATTAGTAACCATATTAAATTCATTTAAATGATCTGCAATAGACCCACCTTCTAACATCTTCATATTAAATAATCTCTTCACTAGAAATACCTTATTAGACATTGAGGTTTTTTCATACAGTTTAGCCAAAGTGTCCATCAGATCCTTTGTTTTATTTTCTTTCGAAATATTGAAAGCCACCGATGCTGCCAAGCTCAGCCGTATCGTTCCTAGAGCCTTTCTATCAAGAATCTCCCATTCTTTGTTCATCATGGCCGTCGACTTCTTTGCTACTCCGCCCAATGGTAGGAATAGATCCTTCTGATATAAATAATATTCCATCTGCATCTTCCATAACTGGTAGTTTTGGACATTAAATTTCACGACCCTAAACTTTCCATCTTCCGACATTGCTCCCACTCGAACTAGGAACCCTGTTTTCCTGCGAGTTACGTTTTTCTCTGATACCATTTGTTAGAAAAACAGGATTGCAGAGAAATAAAATAAAACAAATGCGGAAACAAAAAAAAGAAGATACACAATACAAGAGAGACACAGATTTACGTGGTTCACCCAGTGTGGGCTATGTCCACCAGAGAAATTGCCAGGTCCTTCCTTTATTATTATCCAACAAAATGAAGGGATACAACCTACAACAAAACCCACTGTAACTTCCTCTTCTTTCTCTCACAATCTCCACAATACTTGCCATAATGCATAGCCGCAAAACATTTCCCTCATAATAGAGGGTTTCCTTCTAGGGAAAAAAACCCTAACATAATTTCTACCATTAGATCTGCGACATTATAATGAACGGTCCAGATTTACAATGAAATTACAATATACATTTACAAGGTATCCCCCCTTTGCACTCCCCCGCATGGAAGAGTGTACATACTTCTGGGGTGTAAATTATTCATGGGGTATAAACACGGCTGAAATCAAGGACCTCTGAATCAAGAACATAATCAAACTCCACAACCAACACCTTATCCCCTTTCCCTCCCTCTCACCTTTCGACACATGTCCCACTCCCTTCCACGTTGTCCTGTAATAAGCAACATGTCCTCCCTCGAACAGTCATATCCTGTCACCTTTCCTCCTTTCGTCTATCACCCTCCTGCCCCCTGTCATGTGTCTCACCTCTGTCACTTCCTTGGTCACTTCCCTTGCCTCTTCCACGATGAGCAAGCCAAATCATCCCCACCTGACCTTTGTTCTTACACTACTTCCTATCTTATGCCCCTTTTATCACACTTGCCTACAAGTCTTTCCAAGTAGTCAGTTGGTGGATCCAGGTGGCACCGTGAGAATACCTCCACGTCCCAAAAGGCAGATTTGACCAGGTTGTTCCTGACCCCAAGGAGGCAGTTATTGAAGTTGTTGGTGGTAGTTAGACATCGTCTCCACTATAAATGGAAATCCCAGAAAAGGACACGAGACGGGTCAATTCTTCTGCGGGGTGCTAGGAGTTCAATTTCATCTGACATGAACACATGACCGTCCAGAGACTGCAGGTGTAGTCTACTAGTAAACATGTAGACATAATGTTGTTAATGAAGAAGTCTCGATTTTTCTGTTGTTATTTGCTTTGAGTATATGTAGGAAATTTCACCATTTTGTAAAGCATCATTGGTAGAGATAAGCTCCCTGTTGTATGGTTTTGATGAAGCACTAGTTTCTCTGATCATGTATGTGCATCCAAGATTTCTTGATTAAATGGAAGTCAACTTTCTTATTTACTCTATTTTCCTTCTGATGCTAAGGAGTTCATGATCGACAGATTCGCATGAACCATTGTGATTGTGTTATGATAAATGATTTGTTGTGAGACTGTGATATTCCTTAGTTTCTGTGTGATTTAAATTCTAGGAGTTCTCGTGTTTAAATCATTCATCCTTGGGTTGTTGAAAGGCCTAATGTCTTCAGTCGACCTCTACATTTTCTCGTTAATTCTTCCTCCTACTTACCCTTACTACAACCTACTGACTGAAGTTAGACTAACACCTAGCCTGTTCATATGTAGTTCGGTCTAGGATTCTGAGTTAAAACAATATAATTCTAAGTCTGCTCTCTTTCAATCACCCTTGATAAACAAATCGTGACATAAACTGATGGGTGTCGGGCTCTGCTCCTGTTGCAATCCAGGAGTGACTTTTGATGCTAACATTTCTGGCACTATTGCCATGGACGAAGTTGAATATTTTCCTTGAGATTGAACGACATTGAGCCTCTGATTCTGAAGGTGCATTAGGCATCATAGACCTACAATATTTCTACTGTGTACCTGACGCCTCCATTATGATGAGTCCACTGTGATGAGCCTGTTGTTTCAGTTGTTGCTTTGAGAGGCAGACACATGCAATATCATCCACAGTCACCTCTAGTTACACCTGAAGTAGATCTTGAGAAGCTTGTCAGAAAGGGAAGGTCCCTCGAAGGAGAAACTTCTGTTGTTGAACCAGGTACTTCTGACGGTTCTCATCTTCCTCTGTTAGAAACTCCATTTTTTGATTTCTCAGTTTCCCAACTGACCTGTTACTAAAGTTTCCTGTTTTCTAAACTTTGGGAGTGTTACTGCTGAGTTTTCTTCTCCTGGTCTGAGACTGGAGGGAGAAAATTTTGTCACTCCTATCTCCCCTGACATTGTAGCTTGGTCTAGACCTAGGACCACAGGAGATTTCCCCACTCCTAGCTTTTCCACCCCTCCTTTTATTACTGTGGCTGCTACTGCAGAGAGACAAGCATCTGCTCATTCAAGCCCTATATCCTTCTCTCTAAATCCTTCATTGTTTCCTATTCTACCTGAAATCTTAGCTCCAGTATCCCCTATTCGAACTCCTTCTCCTCCTAGTTCTCCTCCACCTAATATTCCTATGGCAGGAGAAAACCCCCCCATGAATAAAATGGAGGCTATAATAGCTTCTATGTATGCTCCCCTTATGTTACCTCAGCCTCTCAATGCCCTTCTAGCAGATGGATACCTTAAGCAGTTACCCAGGTTCACAAGCGAAGGAGACATATCTGCAGAACAACACCTTGAAGCCTTTTACATTTTCATAGATGATCTTGTTATCATAAATGCAGACGTATGAATGAGGATTTTTGTCCATAGCCTTGAAGGTGAGGCCAGGAAATGGTTTAAGGCCCCGCTTGTTGGATCTATCGATGGGATTGAGGCTTTGGAAAATGCCTTCTTGAGACAGTGGGGAGACAAAAAAGACTTCATGTATTACATGATAGAGTTTGGGTCCTTGAAGTGAATGGAAGGAGAGTTTGTCTCTGATTTCTCCAAGAGATTCAATAAAATGTACAATAAAATTCCCACTGAGATAAAGCCCTCAGAAGCCTCTCCCAAAATCATTTATGATAGTGATTTTGATCCTGACTTTTGCCTCTTGTTGAGGGAAAGATGAGCCATTTTCTTAGCTCACATGCATGATTCGGTTGTGGAATTTGAGTCGAATATATTGGCTATTGACTGACTCAAAAATAAAGCAGATAGAGATATGCCCAGCAGGAGAGATGAACCCTCCTCATCTGGTTCCTCTTCCCTTCCTCCCCAAGGGGATGAGGTAACTAAAGTGCTGAAATAACTTTTGGCTAGGATGGAAAGGTGGGAACTAGAAGGGAAGCCCATATATGGAAACTCCCAAAGTACTGATAACATAGGTTTCAGGAGGCCAAATAATAATGTCCCTCAAATTATGCCTAGGGAACAAAGGAACAGAGATTGAGACGACCAGAGGATCCAAACACCTCTTCAAAATAACCTTGTTACTAGTGAGGGAGAAGAGGAGATAGATGAGCTTGGCCCTGAAATCCATTGTTTTGGAGACACCTCCCCTTTCCCCCATTTGACTCAATATGCATATAAAGAATCCCTTATGAACACTCAAATCAATGAGTTGGGTAAGGGGGAGAAGGCCAAAGGCAACAGTCCTAACATATACAACCTCAGGTCAAAGAGGAACAAAGGGAAGGCTAATATTCTTGATCAACCTCTTGTAGCAGAAAGGCCTGCTAAGCCTACAGTGCGCACTACCAAGGAAAGGATCACTCAGAACATTTCTCCAATAGACAAAGACCCTTTCCCTGAGGTAAGAGAAGCTCCTAAGCCTCCTCCTTCCTTTAGTTTTGAGCATGAAATTTAGAAAATTAGAATTCCTGTACCTCTCTCGGAACTAGTTAAAAATGAATATTTCAAAAGGTCCCTCTCCAGACTGCTACAATCTGAGTCCCCCCAGCTTGCCAAAGGCTTAGTAAATATCCAAGATGAAAATATAGTATTCATCCTAAGTCCCATGGTAGAAGTCATATGCGATTCATCCCCTCCCTTCTACACATCCCTGAACATACATGATAAGGTACTGCATAACTCCTTGATGGATTTAGGGGCTTCCCATAACCTCTTGCCCAAAATAGTCATGGAAGAATTGGGTCTGGAAGTAACAAAGACCTATCATAATTTGTACTATTTTGATTCAAGGAGGGTGCAATGTCTTGGATTCATCAAAGACCTGGAAATATCATTGTTTCAGCTGTCCATGAAGAGTGTGGTCATGGACATTGTAGTAGCTGATGTTCCCCCCAAGTTTGGCATGTTGTTGTCAAGATCGTGTATTAAAAATCTTGGAGGGACATTACAGATGGACCTCACATATTCCACCATTCTAGTATTTGGAGGGGAACACAGAAGGTTGTATAGAGAAGCTCAGCTGGACTACATTGTTAGTGATGAAGCAGACCCCACCAATCATCCTATCTTTGCACTTGATACTGATTTGGGGTCTAGTTTATTGCAGCTCACTGATACTCCTGAAACCCCTCTTCAAATCAGAAAACAACCCATATTTGATCGAGAAATACCTCCCCCAACTACCTCTGTGTGGAAAATGTTCTTCGGCGGAGCTTCTTCTAGTGAAGGTGTTGGTGCTAGAGTGGTTTTTGCATCGCCTTTTTAGGAAGCCATTTCCCTGTCATACAAGCTAGAGTTTGAGACCACCAATAATGTGGCTGAATATGAGGCTCTTGTTTTGGGTTTAAGGGCTGCAAAAGAAATGGGAATTGAGGAGGTAGCAGTGTTTGGAGATGCAGAGTTGATAGTTCAGTAGATCAGAAATGCTTGCTAAGCATCCTCAACTCAGAAGTTACAGAAATAAGGTATGGGACCTAATTGAAAATTGTTTTTGGGCATCCAACATTACATTTATTCCAAGAGAGTAAAATACTTTGGCCGATTCCCTAGCTATTTTGGCTAGCCATTTTAAGATCCCTTTGCTTCCTAAGATCAAACATGAGGTTGAGATACAATATAGTCCCTCTATACCGAACAATATCAAGCATTGGAAGGTATTCGAGGATGATCTGGAAATCAGAAAATTTCTTGAGTCTGTCGATGAATTCTCTGCATTGCACATTGATCAAGATCCCGATCCTGAAGGTGACCCTCACCCTGAAACATTTTTAAATAAAATTGCTAATCACCATATTGTTTAGTTTCCTAGCAATCACATTCCAAAAGGATTAGTTCCTTTAGAAAGATTGTTCGATGGGAATTATGTGGAAGTAAAGGGTAGGGTTTCAAATGGAAATGTTGATACAACTAAGTGCAACATCGACACACAGGAGGAGCCTAAATTCGTCAAGTTGTCGAGCAAATTGTCAAGGGAGAAAAGGGCCAAGTATACTGAGTTATTAAAATAATTTTCCATTGTGTTTTCATGGACCTATGAAGACCTCATGACATATGACACATTTGTAATTGAGCACAAGATCCCACTGAAAGAGGAAGCCAAGCCTTTCAGGAAAAATATAAGACAAATTAACCCCATATTGCTGCCTGTCATGGAGAGAGAAGTGAAGAAGTTGTTAGACGCCCAAATCATTGTCCCTCTGAGATATTCTTAGTGGGTGGCTAATCTGGTGCCGATAAGAAAGAAGAGTGGAGAAATTAGACTCTGTGTTGATTTCAGAAATCTGAACAGAAGCTCAAATAAGGACAATTACCCCCTACCTAAGATGGAACACATATTGCAAAGGATGACTTGTGCATCCAAGATATCCATGATCGACGACTTTTCTGGTTACAATCAGATATCGGTCTTGCTCGAGGATAGAGAAAAAACAACTTTCACCACTCCTTGGGGCACATTCATGTATGCCAAAATGCTTTTGGATTGATGAATGCAGGAGAAACATTTCAGGGAGCTATGGACATAGCCTTCATTAGGGAGAAAGATCAGTTTGTGGTGTTCTATCTGGATGACATCACTATCTTCTCCAGATCTAATGAAGAACACTATCACTTGAGGAAGGTTTTGTTGAAGTGCCAAAGGTTTGGCCTCTCCTTGAACCCTAAGAAATATTTGTTTTCTATGAAGGAGGGGAAGCTATTAGGCCATATAGTATCAGTAGAGGGAGTGAGAATTGATCCCAACAGAGTGGAGGCAATTTAGACCCTGTCACTCCTGAGATCCAAGAAAGAGGTCCAATCTTTCCTGGGCAAGATTAACTTTCTGAGGAGGTTCGTCGAAAATTTTGATGAGTTAGTGAAACACATCACAATCATGCTCAGAAAAGGAAATAAATTAAAGTGGACTGCTGAGCCTAGGGAATCTTTTGTCCGAATAAAGAAGGCATTGACTGAGGTGCCTATGTTGATCAGTCCTGATTATTCCAAGGATTTCCAAATTTTTTATTTTGCTTCTTTTGATATAGTAGCAACGATCTTATTGCAGAAAAATGAGGAAGAGCGAGAGAAACCCATTTCCTTCTTCACTAAGGCATTAAGAGATGCCGAAATCAGGTATGAGATTATGGAGAAACATGCCTATGCCTTGGTGAAAGCTCTCAAAGATTTCAGGGTCTATGTCCTACACTCAAAGGTGATTGCATATGTTCCTTCAACCTTTGTGAAGGACATCCTTATACAACCCAACATAGATGGGAGAAGGGGAAAGTGGATTGCCAATATCCTTGAGTTTTCCCTAGAAGTAAAGCCCACCAAGTTGGTTAAAGGGAAAGGTTTAGCCAAGTTCCTGGCTAAATTTAACTATAAGGCTTTGGGGTTAAATTTCGTACATATTCACTCAGAAAATCAACAAGTTGAGTTGTCAGATGGAAGTCCTCAAAGAAACCCCCTATTGGCAGAATGCTCCTGGTATAAAGATGTTATATTTTTCCTGCAGGAGTTAAATCCCCTTAATGAAATCGTGAAGAGTAAGGCAAGAGCTCTAAATTCAAATTAGTCAAATATTTCCTTATTGACCAGATCTTGTACTGGAGAGACCTTTTAGGGGTGTTTCTAAGGTGTCTGAACCCACAGGAGGCCCAAAAAGTTATGTTTGACTTCCATAGCAGCCTGTGTGGAGGGCATCATTTATGGAAGACCACAACCCACAAAATTCTCAGGGATGGGTACTACTGGCCCACCTTATTCACTGATGTCTGCAGAGAAGTGAGAGCCTGCATCAAATGCCAAAGGTTCTCAGGAAAGAAACAACTCAAATATTTGCTACTAAAGCCTATAGTAGCTTCAACACCCTTTCAGTGGTGGGGGTTGGAATTCATTGGAGAAATTCATCCTGCTTAGAGTGGCCAGCATAGATAGATCCTGACTGTAACAGATTACTTCACCAAGTGGATAGAAGCTGTCCCCACTAGGAATGCTTCACACAAGGTAATTATCAGCTTCCTGGAGGATATTATAGCCAGATTTGGTTGTCCGAGTAGAATTATCATTGATAATGCTGCTTCTTTCAAGTCTGAGCATATGGTTAAGTTCTGTGAGAAGTTTGAGATTTCAATGATACATTCCACCCCCTATTATCCTCAAGGAAATGGGCTGGTAGAATCTTCCAATAAAAGTCTGATCAAGCTCATTAAAATATTGTTGGAAGACAATAAGAAGGCCTGGAATTCAAAGCTCAAATTTTCTCTATGGGCCGATCGAGTGACAACAAAAAAGTCCCTGGGCACCTCTCCTTTTCAAGTTTTTACGGGACAAGAAGATGTATTTCCCACTCAACTGGCTTTACCTATGGAAAAATTCTTTCAAGATTATGAAGGAGAGCTAGATCATATGGTGAGAAGAATTCATCAACTAGTGGAGGCATAGTAGACCAGGGAGTAGGTAATGGAAATAGCTCACAGTCATCAGCAGAAAATCATGCAGGCCTTTGACAGGAAGGTCAAAAAGGAAGAATTCGAGCTGGGAGATCTGGTGCTTAAGTGGGATGCACCCAGGCAGGACAGAGGAAAGCACAACAAGTTTGATGCCCTCTGGATTGGACCTTTCAAAATCTCTGAAGTATGAAGTATTCTCAAACAACACTTACAGGTTGCAAGATTTGGAGAGGGAAGAAGTTTTTAATGGCCCAGTAAATGGGCATTTCCTGAAGAAATGTTTCGTTTAAAGCCTTAGATGGCTCCTCTGTTTTTGTAAATATTGTTTTTCTATTTGTTTTCGTCTTAATAAATGACTCCATAGCCCAACATCAAGGCAATGGAACTGCAAATGAGTCCTTAGAGCATCACAGGGACGACTCTATCCCCCATGGAGCCGAATGTTATCACCAATTCTTGTAAAGGGTGTGTTTTCCTAAGAGATAAGCCCCTTTGGGTGGAACAATGCGAAGAAGTGGGGTAAAAACCCACTTACCCTAGGTTGGGGAAAAAATGCACATTTGGTTAAACGACAGGTAGATCTGGGTGGCCAGAATCTGTGCGCCTAGATCTACGGTCAAGGTTGGATTCCGGAGCCCCCTCGCCATTCTACCTTTAAAGCGGGGGAGGGGGGGGTCCGAAATTAGATGGGAATCTCTCAATGGTCTGGATTGTGAAGCCTGGATCTGCAGTCAGGGTTGGATTCCAGACCCCCTTTGCCTATCTACCTTTAATAGGGGGGGGGGTCCGAAATTGGTGGTTTAAAGCACTCGCCCCTTTGTCAAATCTTCGATTTCCTCCATCGTCCACCTTCCGCCATCTATCTTCTGCTCCATATCTCACCTCCTCTCAGTGTCATCCTAACACACCCTATCCCCTTTCGCTCCCTCTTTCCTTTCGACACCTATCCCACTCCCTTCCACGTTGTCCTGCCATAAGCGACGTGTCCTCCCTCGAACAATCATATCCTGTCACCTTTCCTCCTTTCGTCTATCACCCTCCTACCCCCTGTCATGTGTCTCACCCCTGTCACTTCCTTGGTCACTTCCCTTCCCTCTTCCATGATGAGCAAGCCAAATCATCCCCGCCTAACCTTTGTTCTTACACTACTTCCTATCTTATGCCCCTTTTATCGCACCTGCCTACAAGTCTTTCCAAGCAGTCGGTTGGCGGATCCAGGTGGCACCGTGAGAAGACATCCACGTCCTAAAAGCTAGAGTTGACCAAGTTGTTCTCAACCCTAAGGAGGCAGTTATTGAAGTTGTTGGTGGTAGTTAGACATCATCTCCACTATAAATGGAAAGCCTTGAAAATGACACAAGACAGGTCAATTCTTCTGTGGGGTGCCAGGAGTTTGATTGCATTTGACATAAGTGCACGACCGTCTAGAGATTGCAGGTGCAGTCTGCTAGTAAACATGCAGACGTAATGTTGTTAATGAAGAAGTCTCATTTTTTTTTGTTGTTATTTGCTTTGTGTATATGTGGGCAATTTTTCCATTTTGTAAAGCATCGTTGGTAGAGCTAAGCTCCCTGTTGTATGGTTTTGATGAAGCACTAGTTTCTCTGATCATGTATGTGCATCCAAGATTTCTTGTTTAAATGGAAGTCAACTTTCTTATTTACTCTATTTTCCTTCTGATGCTAAGGAGTTCATGATCGACAGATTCGCATGAACCATTCTGACTGTGTTATGATAAATGATTTGTTGTAACGTTGCGATATTCCTTAGTTTTCATGTGATTTAAATTCTAGGAGTTCTCATGTTTAAATCATTCATCCTTGGGTTGCTGAAAGGCTTCACATCTTTGGTCGTCCTCTACATTTTCTCGTTAATGTATTCCTCCTGCTTACCCTTACTACAACCTACTGACTGAAGTTAGACTAAGACCTAGCCTGTTCATATGTAGTTCAGTCCAGGATTCTGAGTTAAAATGATATCATTCTAAGTCTGCTCTCTTTCGATCACCCTTGATAAACAAATCGTGACATAAATTAATGGGTGTCGGGATCTTCTCCTGATGAAATCCAGGAGTGACTTCTGACGCTAACATTTTTGGCGTCGTTGCTGGGGATGAATTTGAATATTTTCCTTGGGATTGAATGACATTGAGCCTTTGATTATGAAGGTGCATTAGGCATCATAGCCCTACAAGATTTCTACTATGCACCTGGTGAATCTATTGTGATGACTCCACTTTGATGAACCTGCTGTTTCAATTGTGGCTTCGAGGGGCAGACACACAGGGTCTCATCCACAGTCGCCTCTAGTTACACCTGAAGTAGATCCTGAGAAACTTGTCAGAAAGGGAAGGGACCTCGAAGGAGAAACTTTTGTTGCTGAACCAGATACTTCTGACAGTTCTCATCTTCCTCTGTTAGAAACTCCATTTTCTGCTTCTTAGTTTCCCAACCGACCTATTATTGAAGTTTCCCATTTTCTAAACTTTGGGATTGTTCCTACTGATTTTTCTTCTCCTGGTCCGGGACTGGAGGGAGAAAATTTTGTGACTCCTATCTCCCCTGACATTGCAGCTTGGTCTAGACCTAGGAGCATAGGAGATTTTCCCACTCCTATCTTTGCCACCCCTCCTTTTATTACCATGGTTTCTATTGTAGAGAGAGAAGCATCTGCTCATTCAAGCCCTATATCCTTCTCTCTGAATCCTCCATTGTTTCCCATTCTACCTGAAAGCTTAGATCCACAATCCCCTATTCGAACTCCTTCTCCTCCTAGTTCTCCTCCACCTAATATTCCTATGGCAGGAGAAACCCCCCCCATGACTAAAATGGAGTCTATAATAGCTTCTAGGTATGATCCCCTTGTGTTACCTCAGCCTCTAAATGCCCTTCAAGCAAATGGCTACCTTAAGCAGTTACCCAGGTTCATAAGCGAAGGAGACATATCTACAAAACAACACCTTGAAGCCTTTTACATTTTCACAGATGATCTTGTTATCATGCATGCAGACGTATGGATGAGGATTTTTGTCCATAGACTTGAAGGCGAGGCTAGGAAATGGTTTAAGGCCATGCCTCTTGGATCTATCAATGGGATTGAGGCTTTGGAAAATGCCTTCTTGAGACAGTGGGGAGACAAAAAAGACTTCATGTATTACATGAGAGAGTTTGGGTCCTTGAAGCGAATGGAAGGAGATTCTGTCTATGATTTCTCCAAGAGATTCAATAAAATGTACAATAAGATTCTTGCTGAGATAAAGCCCTCATAAGCCTTTGCCAAAATCACTTATGCTAGTGATTTTGATCCTGATTTATGCCTGTTGTTGAGGGAAAGACGAGCCATTTCCTTAGCTCATGTGCAGGATTCGGCTGTGGAAGTTGAGTCAAATATATTGGCTATTGATCGACTCATAAATAAAGTAGATAGAGATATGCCCAATAGGAGATCTGAACCCTCCTCATCAGGTTCCTCTTCCCTTTCCCCCCAAGGGGACGAGGTAACTAAAGTGTTGAAATCACTTTGGGCTAGGATGGAAAGGTGGGAATTATAGGGGAAGCCAATATATAGAAACCCCCAAAGTATTGATAACAGAGGTTTCAGGAGGCCAAATAATAATGTCCCTCAAATTATGCCAAGGGAACAAAGGAACAGAGATAGAGACGACCAGAGGATTCAAACCCCTCTTCAAAATAACCTTGTTGTTGGTGAGGGAGAAGAGGAGATAGATGAGCTTGGCCCTGAAATCCATTGTTTTGGAGACACCTCCCCTTTCCCCCATTTGACTCAATCCGCATATGAATAATCCCTTATGAACAGTCAAATCAATGATTCAGTAAGGGGGAGAAGGTCAAAGGGAACAATCCTAATAGATACAACCTTAGGTCAAAGAGTAATGAAGGGAAGGATGATATTCATGATCAACCTTTTGTAGCAGAAAGGCCTTCTAAGCCTACAATGCACACTACCAAGGAAAGGATCACTCAAAATATTTCTCCACAAGCCAAAGACCCTATCCCTGAGGTAAGAGAAGCTCCTAAGCCTCCTCCTTCCTTTAGTTTTGAGCATGAAATTCATAAAATTAGAATTCCTGTACCTCTCTCGGAACTAGTTAAAAATGAAGATTTCAAAAGGTCCCTCTCCAGACTGCTACAATCTGAGTCCCCCCAGCTTGCCACAGACTCAGTAAATCTCCAGGATGAAAAGCCGGTAGTCATCCTAGGTCCCATGGTATAAGACAAAGATGATTCATCCCCTCACTTCTACACATCCCTGAACATACATGATAAGGTGCCGCATAACTGCCTGATGGATTCAGGGGCTTCCCATGACCTCATGCCCAAATTAGTCATGGAAGAATTGGGACTAGAAGTAACAAAGGCCTATCATTATTTGTACTCTTTTGATTCAAGGAGGGTGCAATGTCTTGGAGTCATCAAAGATCTGGCAATATCATTGTTTCAGCTTCCCATGAAGAGTGTGGTCATGGACATTGTAGTAGCTGATGTTCCCCCCAAGTTTGGCATGTTGTTATCAAGATCGTGGATTAAAAATCTTGGAGGGACATTACAGATGGACCTCACATATGCCACCATTCTAGTCTTTGGAGGGGAACGGAGAAGGTTGTATAGAGAAGCTCAGCTGGCCTACATTGTTAGTGATGAAGCAGACCCCACCAATCATTCTATCTTTTCACTTGATACTGATTTGGGGTCTAGTTTATTGCAGGTCATTGATGCTCCTGAAACTACTCTTCAAATAAGAAAACATAACACATCTGATCGAGAAATACCTCCCCCAACTACCTTTGTGTGGAAAATGTTCTTCGATGGAGCTTCTTCTAGTGAAGGTGCTGGTGCTGTGGTGGTTTTTGTGTCGCCTTGTCAGGAAGCCATTTCCCTGTCATACAAGCTAGAGTTTGAGACCACCAATAATGTGGCTGAATATGAGGCTCTTGTTTTGGGTTTAAGGGTTGCAAAAGAAATGGGAACTGAGGAGGTAGCAGTGTTTGAAGATGCAAAGTTGATAGTTCAGTAGGTTAGAAATGCTTATCAGGCTAAGAATCCTCGACTTAGAAGTTACAGAAATAAGGTATGGGACCTAATTGACAATTGTTTTTGGGCATTCAACATTACATTTATTCCAAGAGAGGAAAATACTTTGGCCAATCCCTAGCTGTATCGACTAGCCAGTTTAAGATCCCTTTTTCTCCTAAGATCAAACATGAGGTTGAGATAAGATATAGGCCCTCTGTACCGAACAATATCAAGCATTGGAAGGTATTCGAGGATGATATGGAAATCAGAAAATTTATTGAGTCTCTCGATGAAATCTCTGCATTGCACATTGATCAAGATCCCAATTCTGAAGGTGATCCTCACCCTGAAGCATTTTTAAATAAAATTGCTAATCACCATATTGTTCAGTTGCCTAGCAATCACATTCCAAAAGGATTAGTTCCTTTATAAAGATTGTTTGATGGGAATGATGTGGCAGTAAAGGGTAGGGTTTCAAATGGAAATGTTGATACAACTGGGTGCAACATCGACACACAAGAGGTGCCTAAATTCATCAAGTTGTCGAGCAACCTGTCAAGGGAGAAAAGGGCCGAGTATACTGAGTTATTAAAAGAATTTTCCGATGTGTTTGCATGGACCTATGAAGACCTCAGGACATATGACACATCTTTAATTGAGCACAAGATCCCACTGAAAGAGGAAGCTTAGCCTTTCAAGCAAAATCTAAGACAAATTAACCCCATATTATTGCCTGTCATGGAGAGAGAAGTGAAGAAGTTGTTAGACGCCCAAATCATTGTCCCTATGAGATTTTCTAAGTCGGTGGATAATCTGGTGCCAGTAAGAAAGAAGAGTGGAGAAATCAGAGTCTGTTTTGATTTCATAAATCTGAACAGAAGCTCAAATAAGGACAATTACCCCTACCTAAGATGGAACACATATTGTAAAGGGTGACTGGTGCTTCTAGGATATCCATGATCAATGAATTTTCTGGTTACAATTAGATATCAGTCCTACCTGAGGATAAAGAAAAAACATCTTTCACCACTCCTTGGGGCACATTATGTATGCCAAAATGATTTTTGGATTGATGAATGCAGGAGAAACATTTTAGCGAGCCATGGACATAGACTTCATTAGGGAGAAATATCAGTTTGTGGTGATCTATCTAGATGAAATCACTATCTTCTCCAGATCTGATGAAGAAAATTGTCACTTGAGGAAGGTTTTCTTGAAGTGCCGAAGGTTTGGCCTCTCCTTGAACCCCAAGAAATCTTTGTTTTCTATGAAGGAGGGGAAGCTATTAGGCAATATAGTATCAGCAGAGGGAGTGAGAATTGATCCCAGTAGGGTGGATCCAATTCAGACCCTGTCACTCCCAAGATCCAAGAAAGAGGTCCAATCTTTTCTGGGAAAGATTAACTTTCCGAGGAGGTTCGTCTCAAATTTTGTTGATTTAGTGAAACAGATCATAGTCATGCCCAGAAAATGAAATGAAGTAAAGTGGACTGTTGAGCCCTGGGAATCTTTTGTCCGAATAAAGAAGGCATTGACTGAGGTGCCTGTGTTGATCAGTCCTGATTTTTCCAAGGATTTCCTAATTTTTTCTTTTGGTTCTTTTGACACAATAACAACGGTATTATTGCAGAAAAATGAGGAAGGGCGAGAGCAACCCATTTCCTTCTTCAATAAGGCATTAATATATGCAGAAATCAGGTATGATATCATGGAGAAACATGCCTATGCCTTGGTGAAATCTCTCAAAGATTTCAGATTCTATGTCCTGCACTCAAAGATGATTGCATATGTTCCTTCAGCCTCTGTGAAGGACATCCTTATACAGCCTGGCATATATGGGAGAAGGGGAAAGTGGATTGCCAAGATCCTTGAGTTTGATCTGGAAGTAAATCCCACCAAGTTGGTTAAAGGGCAAGGTTTAGCCAAGCTCCTGGATGAATCTAACTGTAAGTCTTTGAGGTTAAATTTCATACATATTCTCTCAAAAAATCAACAAGCTGAGTTGTCAGATGGAAGTCCTCAAAGAAACCCCCTGTTGGCAAAATGCTCCTGGTATAAAGATGTTATATTTTTCCTACATGAGTTAAAGCCCCCTAATGAAATGGGGAAGAGTAAGGCAAGAGATCTAAAGCTCAAATCAGTCAAATATTGCCTTATTGACCAGATCTTGTACTGAAGACACCCTTTAGGGGAGTTTCTAAGGTGTTTGAACCCACAAGAGGCCCAAAAAGTTACATTTGACTTCCATAGAAGTTTGTGTGGAGGGAATCATTTCTGGAAGACCATAACCCACAAAATTCTTAGGCCTGGGTACTAGTGGCCCACCTTATTCACTGATGTCTACAGAGAAATCAGAGCCTGCATCAAATGCCAAAGGTTCTCAGGAAATAAACAAATCAAATCTTTGCCACTAAAGGCTGTAGTAGCTTCAACACCCTTTTAGTAGTGGGGTTGGATTTCATTAGAGAAATTCATCCTCCTTTAGGTGGCCAACACAGATGGATCCTGACTGCAACAAATTACTTCACCAAGTGGATAGAAGCTGTCCCCACTAGGAATTTTTCACACAAGGTAATTATCAGCTTCCTGGAGGATATTATAGCCAAATTTGTTTGTCCCAGCAGAATTATCACTGATAATGCTGCTTATTTCAAGTCTGAGCCTCTGGTTAAGTTTTGTGAGTAGTTTGAGATTTCACTGATTCATTCCACCCGCTATTATCCTCAAGGCAATGGGCTGGCATAATCTTCCAATAAAAGTTTGATCAAGCTCATTAAAAGATTGTTGGAAGACAATAAGAAGGCCTGGGATTCAAAACTCAAATTCGCTATGTGGGCCGATCGAGTGAAAACAAAGAAGTCCCTGGGCACCTCCCATTTTCAACTTGTTTACGGGACATAAGTTGTATTTCCCACTCAGTTGGCTTTACCTGTGGAAAAATTCTTTCAATATTATGAAGGAGAGCTAGATCATATGGTCAGAAGAATTCATTAGCTGGTGGAAGCGCAACATACCAGGGAGCAGGTAATGGATCGAGCTCGTAGTCATCAGTAGAAAATAAAGTAGGCCTTTGACAGGAAGGTCAGAAAGGAATAATTTGAGCTGGGAGATCTGGCGCTTAAATGGGATGCACCCAGGCAGGACAGAGGAAAACACAACAAGTTTGATGTCGTTTGGATTGGACCTTTCAAAATCTCTAAAGTATTCTCAAACAACACTTACAGGTTGTAGGATTTGGAGGGAGAAGAAGTTTTAATGGCCTACTAAATGGGCGTTTCCTGAAGAAAATTTTCATTTAAAGCCTTAGATGGCTCCTCTGTTTTTGTAAATATTGTTTTTCTATTTGTTTTTGGCTTAATAAATGACTCCATAGCCCAACATCAAGGCAATGGAACTGTAAATGAGTCCTTAGAGAATCACAGGGGCGACTCTATCCCCCATGGAGCCTAATGTTATCACCAATTCTTGTAAAGGGTGTGTTTTCCTAAGAGATAAGCCCCTTTGGGTGGAAAAATGAGAAGAAGTGGGGTAAAAACTGTAAAAATTGCTTCCCCCAGTCTGTAAAAATAACTATACTGGCCAAGTATTGTGGCAAACTCAAAAATGTGAATGTGTAATGTGAATAGGCCTTGTGAAAAAGGTCGATGAATGTGAATAATATTATGAATATATATTGCAGGACTTTTGAGAGGGGAATATGCTGAAAAGGAGACCATGATGGCTGAATAAAGGTGGTGGAAGGCACCTGGAATGGTGGCGTTAACTTCCACCGAAAACCAATATCGTATTTGGTCTTCACTAGCCCAGAGAACCAAGAGCGGCTCGCTAGCCTGAAATTAATTACTCGCAGGTTGGTAGGTGGA
>JZKD02S1156845.1:78916-119917 GCA_000966675.3 Picea glauca
GCTCGGATCTACAGTCAGGGTTGGATTCCATACCCCCTTTGCTTATCTACCTTTAATAGGGGGGTCTCCGAAATTGGTGGTTTAAAGCGACCCCGCCTTTTTCACATCTTTGATTTCCTCCATAATCCACCTTCCACCATTTATCTTCTACTCCATATCTCACCTCCACTAAGTGTCATCCTGGCACACATAATCCCCTTTCGCTCCCTCTCGCCTTCCGACACCTATCCCACTCCCTTCCACGTCATCCTCCCATAAGCGACGTGTCCTCCCTTGAACAGTCATATCGTGCCACCCTTCCTCCTTTCATGTATGACCCCCCTGCCCCCTATCATGTGTCTCACCCCTGTCACTTCCTTGGTCACTTCCCTTCCCTCTTCCACGATGAGCAAGACAAATCATCCCTGCCTACCCTTTGTTCTTACATTGCTTCCTATCTTATGCCCCTTTTATCACACCTTCCTACAAGTCTTTCCAAGAAGTCGGTTGGTGGATCCAGGTGGCACCGTGAGAAGGCCTCCATGTCCTGAAAGGCATAGTTGAACAACTTGTTCTCGACCCCAAGGAGGCAGTTATTGAATTTGTTAGTGGTAGTTAGACATCATCTCCACTATAAATGGAAAGCCCAGAAAAGAACATGAGACAGGTCAATTCTTCTGCGGGGTGCCAGGAGTCCTATTTCGTCTGACATAAGTGCACGACCATCCAGAGATTGTAGGAGCAGTCTGCTAGTAAACATGCATAAGTAATGTTGTTAATGAAGAAGTCTCGGTTTTTTTGTTGTTATTTTCTTTGGGTATATGTAGGCAATTTTTTCATTTTGTAAAGCATCGTTGGTAGAGCTAAGCTCCTTGTTGTATGGTTTTGATGAAGCACTGGTTTCTCTGATCATGTATGTGCATCCAAGATTTCTTATTTAAATGGCAGTCAACTTTCTTATTTACTCTATTTTCCTTCTGATGCTAAGGAGTTCATGATCGACAGATTCACATGAACCATTGTGACTGTGTTATGATAAATGATTTGTTGTAACACTGTGATATTCCTTAGTTTCCGGGTGATTTAAGTTCTAGGAGTTCTCGTGTTTAAATCATTCATCCTTGGGTTGCTGAAAGGCCTAACGTCTTTGGTCGACCTCTACATTTTCTTGTTAATGTCTTCCTCCTGCTTAACCTTACTACAACCTACTGACTGAAGTTAGACTAAGACCTAGCCTATTCATACGTAGTTCGGTCCAGGATTCTGATTTAAAACAATATCATTCCGAGTCTTCTCTCTTTTGATCACCCTTGATAAACAAATCGTGACATAAACTGATGGGTGTCGGGCTTTGATCCTGCTACAATCCAGGAGTGACTTCTGACGCTAGCATTTCTAGCACCGTTTCCAGGGATGAAGTTGAATATTTTCCCTGGGATTGAATGACATTGAGCCTCTGATTCTGAAGGTGCATCAGGCATCATAGTCCTACAAGATTGCTACTGTGCACTTGGAAACTCCATTGCGACGACTCCACTGTGACAAAACTGTTGTTTCAGTTGTGGCTTCGAGGGGCAGACACACGCGGTCTCATCCATAGTCGCCTCTAGTTACACCTGAATTAGATCCTGAGAAGCTTGTCAGAAAGGGAAGGGCCGTCGAAGGAGAAACTTCTGTTGCTGAACTAGGTACTTCTGATAGTTCTCATATTCCTCTGTTAGAAACTGCATTTTCTGTTTCTCAGTTTCCCAACTGACATGTTAATGTAGTTTCTCATTTTCTAAACTTTGGGAGTGTTCCTTCTGATTTTTCTTCTCATGGTCCGGGACTGGAGGGAGAAACTTTTGTCACTCCTATCTCCCCTGACATTACAGCTTGGTATAGACCTAGGACCACAAGATATTTCCCCACTCCTAGCTTCACCACCCCTCCTTTTATTATGGTCGATGCTACTGCAGAGAGAGAAGCATCTACTCATTCAAGCCCTATATCCTTCTCTCTGAATCCTCCATTGTTTCCTATTCTACCTGAAAGCTTAGTTCCAGTATCCCTTGTTCGAACTCCTTCTCCTCCTAGTTCTCCTCCACCTAATATTCCTATGGAAGGAGAAAATCCCCCCATGACTAAAATGGAGGCTATAATAGCTAATAGGTATTCTCCCCTTTTGTTACCTCAGCCTCTCAATGCCCTTCCAATAGATGGCTACCTTAAGCAGTTACCCAGGTTCACAAGAGAAGGAGATATATCTGCAGAACAACACCTTGAATCCTTTTACATTTTCACATATGATCTTTTTATCATGCATGCAGACGTATGGATGAGGATTTTTGTCCATAACTTTGAAGGGGAGGCCAGGAAATGGTTTAAGGCCCTGCCTCTTGGATCTATCGATGGGATTGAGGCTTTGGAAAATTCCTTCTTGAGACAGTGGGGAGACAAAAAAGACTTCATGTATTACATGAGAGAGTTTGGGTCCTTGAAGCGAATGGAAGGAGAGTCTGTCTCTCATTTCTCCAAGAGATTAAATAAAATGTACAATAAGATTCCCACTGAGATAAAGCCCTCAGAATCCTCTTCCAAAATCACTTAAGCTAGTGATTTTGATCTCGATTTCTGCCTCTTGTTGAGGGAAAGACGAGCCATTTTGATTCGGATTATTTTCGGCACGAAATGAGATCGGAGATATAATAAAGAAATGCACAGAGATATCGAAGATATTCAATAATATAACAGAAATGTATCGGAGCTGCATCCATAAACATAGATATACATTAATACACGATTTCTATTAATGAAAGAAATGTATAGAGACTGTAAAAATACAGTGGAAGACTTGCTAGAATGGTGGCAGCTTATCTCTGAGAAGAGATGTGACGGCTACTCGCATTAGCAAGAAGATGATTAAAATGAGTCTCTGAAGGCATTTTTACAATAAGAAGGAATTCCAAAAACCCTAGAAATCCAAAAACCTAACCCTGGGAGATGAAGCACCAAAAGTCATGTGGGCACCGTTTGGGTAAGTGAGTACATCAACTTCCCGGGGTCGTAACTTTTGCATACGATGTCCGTTTTAGGTGTGTGATAGCTCGTTGGAAAGGTACCATCAAGGAGATTCATTTTGGGGGCTCAAAAATTCCTTCAACTATCATTGAGAACCTAGATATAAAAAAACCTTCATTTGGGCCCTCAAAATGGCCCTGGAAGTTAAAACCTGCTAAAAATAGTAAATTGCCAAAATTGCAAGAATGTCGTTTTGAGCCATTTGGAAAAGGTGGGTGGCCATCGATATCCACCTGGATCACATTTCCTTAGCTCACATGTAGGATTCAACTGTGGAAGTTGAGTCAAATATATTGGTTGTTGATCGACTCAGAAATAAAGCAGATATAGATATGACTAGCAGGATAGTTGAACCCTCTTCATTAGGTCCCTCTGCCCTTTTCCCCCAAGGTGACGAGGTAACTAAAGTGATGAAATCACTTTTGGCTCGTATGGAAAGGTGGGAATTAGAAGGGAAGCCCATATATAGAAACCACCAAAGTACTGATAACATAGGTTTCAGGAGGCCAAATAATAATGTCCCTCAAATTATGCTAGGGGAACAAAGGAACATAGATAGAGACTACCAGAGGATCCAAACCCCTCTTCAAAATAACCTTATTGTTGGTGAGGGAGAAGAGGAGATAGATGAGCTTGGCCCTGAAATCCATTGATTTGGAGACACCTCCCCTTTCCCTTATTTGACTCAATCTGCATATGAAGAATCCCTTATGAACATTCAAATCAATAAGTTGGGTAAGGGGGAGAAGGCCAAAGGAAACAATCCTGACAGATACAACCTTAGGTCAAAGAGGAACAAAGGGAAGGCTGATATTCTTGATCAACCTCTTATAGCAGAAAGGCCTGCTAAACCTACAGTGAGCACTACCAAGGAAAGTATCACTCAGAATATTTATCCAATAGCCAAAGACCCTGTCCCCGAGGTAATAGAAGCTCCTAAGCCTCCTCCTTCCTTTATTTTTGAGAATGAAATTCATAAAATTAGAATTCCTGTACCTCTCTCGGAACTAGTTAAAAATGAATATTTCAAAAGGTCCCTCTCCAAATTGTTACAATCTGAGTCCCCCGAGCTTACCACAGACTCAGTAAATCTCCAAGATGAAAATCCAGCATTCATCCTAGGTCCCATGGTAGAATACAAACATGATTCATCCCCTCCCTTCTACACATCCCTGAACATACATGATAAGGTGCTGCATAACTGCCTGATGGATTCAGGGGCTTCCCATAACCTCATGCCCAAAATAGTCATGGAAGAATTAGGACTGGAAGTAACAAAGGCCTATCATGATTTGTACTCTTTTGATTCAAGGAGGGTGTTATGTCTTGGAGTCATCAAAGATCTGGTAGTATAAATGTTTCATCTACCCATGAAGAGTGTGGTCATGGACATTGTAGTAGCTGATGTTCCCTTGAAGTTTTCCATGTTGTTGTCAAGATCGTGGATTAAAAAGCTTGGAGGGACATTACAGATGGACCTCACATATTCCACCATTCTAGTCTTTGGAGGGGAATACAAAAGGTTGTATAGAGAATCTCTGCTGGCCTACATTGTTAGTGATGAAGCAGAACCCACCAATCATCCTATATTTGCACTTGATACTGATTTGGGGTCTAATTTATTGCAACTCACTGATGCTGCTGAATCCCCTCTTCAAATCAGAAAACAACCCATATCTGATCGAGAAATACCTCCCCCAACTACCTCTGTGTGGAAAATGTTCTTCGACGGAGCTTCTTCTAGTGAAGGTGCTAGTGCCGGAGCGATTTTTGTGTCGCCTTGTCAGGAAGCCATTTCCTTGTCATACAAGCTAGAGTTTGAGACCACCAATAATGTGGCTGAATATGAGGCTCTTTTTCTGGGTTTAAGGGCCGCAAAATAAATGGGAATTGAGGAGGTAGCAGTGTTCGGAGATGTAGAGTTGATAGTTCAACAGATCAGAAATGCTTATCAGGATAAGCATCCTCGACTCAGAAGTTACAAAAATAAGGTATGGGACCTAATTGACAATTGTTTTTGGGAATTCAACATTACATTTATTCCAAGAGAGGAAAATACTTTGGCCAATTCAATAGCTGTTTTGGCTAGCCAGTTTAAGATCCCTTTGCCTCCTAAGATCAAACATGAGGTTGATATAAGATATAGGCCCTCTGTACCGGACAATATCAAGCATTGGAAGGTATTCAAGGATGATCTAGAAATCATAAAATTTCTTGAGTCTATCGATGAATTCTCTTCATTGCACATTGATCAAGATCCTGATCCTGAAGATGACCCTCACCCTGAAGCATTTTTAAATAAAATTGCTAATCACCATATTGTTCAGTTGCCTAGAAATCACA
The DNA here is from genome assembly GCA_000966675.3 of Picea glauca. Lineage (NCBI taxonomy): Eukaryota > Viridiplantae > Streptophyta > Pinopsida > Pinales > Pinaceae > Picea > Picea glauca. Next base: position 84,299 of record JZKD02S1156845.1, read on the forward strand.
TTCCAAAATGATTAGCTCCTTTAGAAAGAATTTTCAATGGGAATGATGTGGCAGTAAAGGGTAGGGTTTCAAATGGAAATGATGATACAACTGAGTGCAACATCAACACACAAGAGGAGCCTAAATTTGTCAAGTTGTCGAGCAACCTGTCAAGGGAGAAAAGGGTCAATTATACTCAGTTATTAAAATAATTTTCTGATGTGTTTGCATGGACCTATGAAGACCTCAGGACATATGACACATCTGTAATTGAGCACAAGATCCCACTGAAAGAGGAAGCTAAGCCTTTCAAGAAAAATCTAAGACAGATTAACCCCATGTTGTTGCCTGTCATGGAGAGAGAAGTGAAGAAGTTGTTAGACACCTGTTATCAGATAAATTGGTAGGTGCGGACACTAACATATCTCCCTATATCCACCTGGATCTAGAACAAAATAGGACAGGACACAACTCTTTCTCTAAGTTGCAGTCATTGAATCTACTACTAAGAAGGAATGAGTGACATACCTTTATATCGCTTCCTTAGGTCTCTGTTATTCCCGCTTCGCTCTGGTGCTCTTGTGAAATCGAGTCCAAGACAACATGAACCAACCAAAGTGAAGATAGCAAAGTACATTCAATGTCAACCTATGCATATGATCAAGGAGTTATGAAATAAAATAAGAGTGATTTTATGGGAAAGGGACATGCCGCTTTATTATATTAAATGAAAGTAGAATATACAACCTAATCACCTTGATGTCGCAAGCTTCCTTTCAGTGACCCTTGGTTCCAACACACACACTTGCTCTACATTTGCATGAAGAAGATCCAATGCAACTTGATAGACCAAATAGAGTCTTCAAGCTTCTATCCAAGCAGATTTCTCCACACAATGCCTTCACCAATTCTTCATTCAATATATAGGAGAAGGAGAGATGGTTAAATGGATGAGGATGATCCCACTAAATATGAGAAGTTAGTAGGATTCCAACCATGCGAATGCCAACTCATTTTCTAGAAGATTCCCTTCTAGAACCTTCATGACCTCTTCTCTTTTCCAAGCTTTGAAACAGGTTCGCACCCTACCTATAGAGAATATTGTGAACAATTCACTCCCTAAGTTTGGTTTGCCTACGAGAATGAAGGATTTTCAGACCCTATAATATAGGCAACATGTGAACTCTTCTTAAAAATGTGTTTTTTGGAAGAAGACAACAATCACTTTTCTCAGGAAAAAATTCCTTGTGGGAACCTGAATACATCACTTGTAGAGACATCACTAGAGTGAACAAAATCATGTGTAACAAAATTCCCCCCAAAGTATGAGGCTGGAACTTGTGATAGCCGAAATACTTTGTAAAATGCGTGTGTGTGTGTGTGTCAGAAACAAGGAGCGCACCTAATCAGAAACTTGTAAACAACCAAGCATCTACAGAATATAATACCAGTTCTGAGGTAGGCATTCACATGCTCAGATCACAAATGAATGGAATCATAAACATAGGTCATGGACACCAATCATACACCGTGAATCCATGTCATCAAAATGCTACATAGCCACCAAGAATACACTGTGGATCTATGTGAGAGGACTTAAATAATGACATAGCCACGTGACATACAAAGTAGATCTATGTGCCGATACAAATCATACATACTCCATCGTAGCCTGGATCAAAAAGTTGATACCCAAGGTCTTCAATCCCATCACCTAAAAGTACAAATCTAGCCATGTGATTACATGTGTTGAAGTTGAACATGGTAGAAACCACTTGATTACCGGTCATTGACAAAAACTGTTAAAAAGTGTGAGGGAAATCACCATTGATGTCAATGACTCCCAAGGTATCAAAGTACAATCTGAACGAATGAGAATGAATGAACTGAAGTCGAGCACTCAGTGAAATCTCTCGATCAGGGATAAATGATGTGAAACCCCTATCGAAAGTGAAGAGACCTACCATTAAGGCATGCAGGTTCCAAGGTACTAAATGATTTCTAAGTCTCATTTCTGGATAATGATTTGGAGTTGACAGAACAAGACTCATCATAGGAGGGCCTTGATGTATCCCCCATCAATGACACGAAATAAGTAACATATTTTGAGGGTAAAACAAAGTATGAATACAGGTTGAAATAAACACAGAGAAGGTCGACATAGTAAGGATGGACAACTGTAGATGGCCGACTCAATAAAGGGCTTGTGTGAACTTCTCTGGAACATATGAATGACACGACCAAGGAATTGGGAACACTAACTCAAAGATGACCCAAGATATGACCTTGTAATAAGTTGAACGAGAGACAAATGGATTTCCCAACTCGGATTCAAATGACGAATAGGGGGTGTCATGTTCAAGAGCGATGCTTACTGCCATTAATATGAATACAAAAACACATCCCTTTCCCAAAATTTCCCCCACCATTTCTGGCGAGTACCTCTTTATTTTTACACAAGATTGTGGAGGATAACATATGCTTGTTGATGTAAGCTCATCCTTCGGATGAGTCCCTCAGAGTATATTTAATGAACCCTAGGAAGGAGTGGTTCGGTCCCATTGTGGGTCTTTCGATGTTTGTTTAATGAGTCCAAGGATAGAAAACTCGGGGGTTTTTCATGGTTTGAGAGTCTGAAAAACACTTAAAGAGAACTCTCCCAGTTCCTTTTTTGTAAAAGAGTTCGACGAGACCGAAAAAGTGATAAACTATCGCCCGTCGAACGTTTTATTCAAATACTTTAACGAGCATGAAAAGAACAAGATTGCTTGACAATCTTTTCATTTTTATGGAGTGTGAAAAGAGCTTAAAGGATACTCCTTTACGTTCGTCGTTTTCATGCTACCATGACGAGTATGAAAAGACGAGAAAAAGTATACTCGATTACGTTCTCATATATTTTTGAGCGCGAGAACGAATGAAGACTGAGCTCAAGGTTTTTTCTAAAAAACCCTAAAAAAGTAGTCGTACATGCGACAAAAAGAAAAAACACCTGCATCCTCTCGTTCAGACTTCGAATTTGATATATCTACGAAAAAACACACTCACAAGGCTATTAGGGTATTAGGTTTTATAAACAAAGTAATAAAAATAAAAAAAAAATCAATAAAAAATAGTAAAAAGTGAATAAATATGGGTGAAAAATACTTTTTACCATTTCATTGTTACTTTGCCCAAAAACTTGTCCAACATACCTCATTTTCCTCCAAATTTCTTTGCTCAATTATAGGAAGCACAAGCGATCATTCGGTGAATGGTTTCAGCCAACGAGGTAATCTCTTGATTCTCTAACTTTTCTATAGTTTATTTTTGGTTTTTATTGGTAATTTTTTTGGTTTTGAGTCCATTTTAGGGTTGGAACACGTGCCCAAGCATTCTCGCAGGTGGGCCATGTGGGACCCGTGATAATCTAAGATTCTCGCAGGTGGCCTTCAGGGAACCTGCGAGAATCTCACACTGTGCAAAAGGGCCACCTGCGGGGGCTGAAAAACGGATTTTAAACTGAGGTTTTGCTCAATAAAAATTATGCAAGAGTTTAAAACAAGTTGTTGACTCCCCTCTCATGGTTCGTTTGTAGGCGTTTGACCATCATGATGTTGGAATGGAGAGAAAGAGAACATGAGGAGGATGATGCCATTGCTGGGAATGAACTGGGTACAGTCGCTGCCCTTCGGGGCTATGGGCTCTTGAAAATTTTCAGGATTCCGAGCATGAGAGCCCAACTCAGGTTGTTAGAATACCTGGTCCACATGTGGGATGTCGATCAATAGTTATTTCACGTGGGAGTCCATACGATGACACTAGATATCGAGGATATCTATTTTCTATTGGGGTTGTCACGATGTGGATACCATGCTACTTTGACCAGAGGTAGAGGCGACAGACTCCCTATGAGCGAGTATTGTCGCCAATATTGTGTTCCCGAGGCAGAGAGAAGCAAGGGTAAGGTTGCCATTTTGGGGGTCCAAGATCTGACACTACAAACCATCTTATTTACTATTGCATGCATGGCTAGGAGTGCAGCTCCACACATGGCTCTCCAGAGCTATTTCCAATACGCCATAGAGTGCACAGAGCTTTGGGTTTTCAACTGGTCGGATGTAGTTCTCCATAGCATGAAGAGACAATTGTCGAAGTGCAGAAAGGGTGACTTGAAGTAGTTTGGGTACGGTTCACTTTTGTGCCATTCTTCCTCAAGAGGGTACCACTATTGTGACTACAGGTTGATTGGGGTTTACTAGCCCCACAGGATCCGAGGATGCTGAGGTGGTGTAACCTCATGGATCGATACATAGCAGGGCATATAATCAAGTATAATGATTCATTTTATGACTGGTTGAGGCCCTAGATGCTGATGATCGACGACTATGCATATGCTGGTTTGGATTTTCGAGGGGATCTGGATTTGGCCCTGCCTGAGGATGCTCAGTGGAGTGACGTAGTTAAGAAGTACACATTTTGTTCTTTTTAAATTTTTTTGCAAATTTTATCATATGAAATGTTTTTATGTTTATCCAAGAACTAATCCAAAAATTTCTTTTTGATGACACAGATGTATGGCCATATCGACCTCCAGGAACATCTCCCATTCAAAGGAAAGGAGATGCGTCTCCAGTGGCGATATGGGGTGCCGAAGACTATGAGGCAGTGGAACAGAACTTAGAGGGGTTGACCGCGGATGTCCCAGATATTTCTATTGGGGAGATCCCGAGACGTTACCAGTGCCATACTGTTAGCGTTTTCGAGTCTCTCAGTCGACTACTCCATAGGGTAGCTCAAACAGTTGTGTGTTATCGTGAGCGTCATCCGTGATGCTATTTTGTAGAAGCTATGGGCTTCGTATTTTGAGATTTTGATCCTTGGACAAAAACTTTTTGTAAAAACTTTTGATCGTTATATACATATATACGGCTTCTACTAACTTATTTTGTGTTGTGTTATACATGTAATGTGTGATTGGTTTATAGATGTCCCAAATGTCTGTCTAACACATAGTTAGCTAATGCATCAGTCAATGTATTTAGACATCTAGGAATGTGCTGATTTTCGATATAATCAAAATAACATTCCAAGAGGCAAATTCGTAAATATACCCGTAATAAAGTAGGACTTCAGATAGCATAGATGTTAATTAGCTGTAGTACTACTAGGTATGAATTGATTGGTATAACCAAGTGGCAGATATCAAGATAAATAACATCAATCAACAAATCGATGACGACGCTATATTCTTCAATATTATTGGTCACACGACCAAGGTACACACCTCGTAGAATGATAAGATCATTTGTAGGTGCGTAAATTGCCCATGCAGCAAAAGAAAGGTTCCGAGTACTATGGCTAGCACCATCGACGAAGCCAATGTGGGGTGGAAAAGACTCCGACATATGGAAAACAAGCACAACGCAAGATAAGCGGTCGAGGGCAGAGACCAAATAACGAAAAAGCATACTAAAGTAACGAAAAGTATGATACAATAAAATACAAGCACTCATGCACATGTGATCTTAAGCATAGTACTTCTTTAAGTACAACACATTTCTGGGTTCACTCAAAGGGATACCATTGTAGTCCACCAACTCATAAGATCCTTTCTCCAAAACTTACCTGACGATATAAGGACCTCGCCACATAGCTTCAAATTTTTCAGCTCCTTGTATATCCCGATCTTGTTTGTAAAGGAGAACCAGATCACCTTCAGATAAAACACGTGGCTTGACATGTTTGTCGTATTGGGTTTTGATGCGGTTCTTCTGGCTTCTATAACTAGGGTGGCGTCGCGACGGGTTTTGTATAATTTCACGAGATACAACAGACGTTCTTCTTTAGCATAAGTGTTTGGGAGAAGTTTGACGGCTAGTTTTAGGGAGGGTATCTCACATTCAATTGTCAATATGGATTCTAGACCATAGACTAACTGGAATGGTGTAAACTCAGTAGTAGACTTAACGGATGTCCGGTAAGCCCACAATGCTGAAAACAAAATCGTGTGCCATTTCATTTTGTGAATCCTTATCATTCGTCGAAGCATGGTAATGAGGATTTTGTTTATTGCTTCAACTTGGCCATTGGCTTGTGGGTAATAGGGTGTTGAGTTTTCATGGTGAAGACCCAACTTTTCAGTGAGTTCAGACATCATGAAGTTTCTAAAGTGTCTACCATGGTCAGTAACGATAGCTTGAGGAACACCAAACCGAGCAATGATGTGATTGAATATAAATAATGCTGCAGTCCTTCCGGTATTGTCGAATGTTGGCATCGCCTCGGCCCATTTCGTAAAATAATATACCACTACAATAATGTATCCATGCCCCTCAGACGAGTGAGGGTGACATGTCATGAAATCGATACCCCATTTCGCAAAAGGACCAACAGAGACCACAGGGTGTAGAGGAGCATGGTGTGATCGTATTTTATTGTTGTATCTTTGGCAAGCGTGGCATTTTTGGACGACAATTATACAATCGTTTAATAAAGAAGGCCAAAAATACCCCTGCTCGTAAGATCTTTTGGGCAGTAGCATACCCAGACATATGACCACCACAGGATCCAGAATGGTAGTCATTTAGGGATTTCTCGGCTTCGTCAAATGTGAGGCAGCGTTGAAAAACTAAGTCAATCCCACGACGATAAAGAGTATCACCGAGGATAATATACTGACGGGCTTGGTAGCGTATTCGACAGAAGTCAGTGCTAAACAAATTGGGCCGGAAAGTCTAGGTTTAGAGATATATGATGATATATCCGTACCAAAGTTCATCGGAACTAATCAGGAAAAGGGATTCATCGGGTAATGAATTTGCTGCTACATTTTCCGTCTCAGAGAAGGGAAGGTCGCATATCAACTCAACAAACAACAAGGATTTCTTAGACTTAGCGAGCTCGAATTTTAAGTCAAACTCCTGAAGTATTACGATCTATTTGGAGTATTTTCCCCCTAGCAATTGGCATGTAAGAATGTGTTGCATAGGGTTGTAGTTAGAAATTATCGTAGTCTTGCAAGAAAGGATATAGTTTCGGAAACGTTGAACAACTTGAACGGTTGCCAAGGCCAGTTTTTCAACATGTAAATACTTGGTTTCGGTAGTCGTGAGACTCCGACTCAAGTAATAGATGACATGTTCATCATGAGAATCATCCTCTTGGACAAGAATGATAGCGATGGTATAGTCCGAGGTTGCGAGGTAGAGGAAATAATCTCGACTGTAATCCGGTGGGAAGAGTAGTGGGGTACATGTCAAAGACAGTTTCAAATCTTTGAAAGCTTTGTTGGCAGTGGTATCCCATATGAACTCAGAACCTTTCTTGAGAAGTCACGTAAATCTAAGAGTTAGCTTAGTATAGTTCGGGATGAAACAATGGAGAAAGTTTTCCTTCCCTTGCAAACTTTGTAACTGGCAAAGTTAGGAAGGAGGAGGGAGATTGAGAATCACCTCGACCTTCAAAGGATCCATCCGGATCCCTTGACATGAAACAATAAAGCCCATAAGTTGGCTGGATTCTACACAAAAAACACATTTGTGGGGATTCAAGCGTATATGGTAAAACCGACATTGAAGGAAAATGGCGCAGAGGTGTATTAGATGATCTACACAACGCATGGAATGAGTGGGTAAGTCATTGAGATATGGCTGCACGATGTGCTTTATATCATAAAAGGCATAAGACATAGCACATTGAAAAGTTGCACTGACATTCTTTAAACCGAATGGAAGTTTTCGATAAGTGAAAGTGCCCCAAGGACAAATAAAAGCGGTCTTGTGTTGGTCCGTGGGTATGATATTGATTTGATTATATCCAAAGAAACCATCCATCAGAGAGAATATTTCACTTCCGACACAATCATCGACGATCTGGTCAACGAAGGGGGTAGGAAAGTTGTCTTTAGGACAAGCTTTGTTAATGTCCCTATAATCAATGCACACACGGATTGTGCCTTGTTTCTTGTAAATCAGGACAAGATTGGAAACTCAGTCAGTTAGAGCCATAGGGTAAATAAAGCCATATTTGAGAAGTTTCTCAACTTCAATCTTGATAGCGGCTGCTTTATGTGGGTGAACTGGACAAAGTCGTTGCTAGACGGGTTTATCACCTAGGTATGTCTTATTCTCATGTACCACAATGTCGGGGTCAATCCTCGACATTTATTCATATCTCCAAGCGAAGACGTCACGAAATTATTGGAAAAGAGACTTGTAGGTGACAAATTCGTCATGGGAACATGAAGCTTCGATATGGACATTTTCAACAACTCCAGGTTTTATGGATATGTCGAGGGGGATGGTAGGTGAGATATTACTTAAGTTCCCTTCGTAGAACATATTGTGTGTAGACTCGAGAATGGTATAAATGATGACAACGATCGACAGAGTCGAGATTCGTTGGTAACAATCGATGGTGTGTTGTTCCAGGAAGAGGATGGAACGATGATGTCCATCATCCCAAGGGGAATATTCCATGGACATAACAGACATAATCAACTTGTCTGTAGGAAAAATGACGCGGAATGGATCCGAAGATAAATCACCAAGAGAGGGGGTAGAAGGGGTTTCTGATTGAATGGCTTGATAAGCGAATTCGACTGGACTCAAAGGCATTTCGTTTCCATAACGAATATGATGGCCGAGGTTGGGTACCATCCACAGGTCATAAGGCGTAGGGGTTCTGTGAACAGAGGCAGATATCATGTTGATCGAGGCAACAAATGGATGTGGAACATCGAGTGGTGGAATGGGGAAAGTACCCATCAAAGAGGAATCTTTAAGAAGACCCACACCGATGTTCTCATATCCAGGGGGGTTTTTTTCAATGAAAGGTACATTTCCAGTACGTGCATCAGAGTGAAAGAAGGCCAATTTTTCTATGGTAACTACTTTTCCTTGATGTGGGAAACACATGACACGAAAAAGAGTGGACACAACTGCACTCATGGAATCGATCCAACTATGGCCAAGTAGAAGGTTGTAATCGAGAGGAGTGTCAAAGACCTCTACTTCAACGTCGACCGTTTTGCCTTCTAACGTAATAAGCAATGAAGGGAGGACACTGTAAGGCTTAAAACCAGAGCCATTGAAGGCTTTGAGTGTGTTGTGGGATTCAGTCAAAGGAGGAGAGACGATGGATTTAAAACAGGTAATAGACATGACACATGTCGAGGCACCCTCATCAATAACTATTCTACAAATGTTTTTGTCGTAGACAATAAATTGTATTTGGAATGTGAGTTGAGGGGGTAACCTTGGAATGCGATCTTCCAAGTCAAAAATTATTAAATTTGTATTCGTAGGGTCTATTCCACCAATATCTTTCAATAGTGCCTTCCATTGTATAGGAAAACTCTGAAGGACTTTGAGGGCTGACATCGTGGATGGTGCTTGGGCCAGATCTTTGACAATACTGTAGTTATGGGAAACACGTGCATGGGGATTGAAAGCTGATTTTCAAACAACACCCTTCGGAGGAGGGTGAAGGACTGTATCTAGGCTCAGTAGTTTGAGATGAAGAGGACCGTTGGTAGGTGGAGTCGTGGGAGATGGTTGGACCAACGAAGGAGGTATTGCATCAACCTTCTCCTTAGAGGGAGAATAATCTTTGGCTCGAGTGGTAAGTGTGATGTCATTCTTCTTTGAATCACCTGTACACATTAAGACATAGGATGTATTGGAGGGGAAAGGTTGGTCATGAATGACCAATTGGGCCTGTTGTTGAGAAAGGAAGGGTTGTGACAACACGACCGGAGTGGGGGGTTTCGGGGTCCCTTGAAGGAACTTAGTAACCTCGGCTAATCATGGACAATCCTTAGTGTAGTGATCATCACCACAGATAAGACAAGGGTATTAGGGTTTACGCTTATCCCTATCATCAACAGGTGGTGTTTTGGTTTTCTCAGTTTGCAGATTATTTTTATCCTCCTTGTTCTTACCCTTTCCTTTTTTGGATTTATTTTTTCCGGCGGGGGTAGATTGAACAGAGTTTACCTCTGAAGTCTTGCCGGTGGGAGGGGTAGGAGACAAAGCATTTTGAACATTAGAAGAAATGGATTTGGGGTTGTTGTTAGAGGTTTGGATGGAATGAGGTTGCGTATGGAAGGTGCCAATCACTCCGTCAACTGCATGAGAAGTAGCAGGAGTAGTTGAAGTAGCAGAAGTAGAAGGACGAGGTGCATCAGGGAGTAAGTCATAAAGAGTACTCATTTGGGAGTAAATGAGGTTGAGGTATTGAGCACGACTGATTGCCTGTTCTTCTGTGAAAACTCCACCCATGGAAATGTCATGAGCAATGTCGTTCACGAATGATTTCGTGAACCACTCTATCAACAAATGATTGGGAAGTTTGATTTTGATGAGATGTCATCTCCGTCGCCAGTCATGAATGTGATCAGAGATGTGAGTGGATTTGGTTTGTTTGAAATAACTCAAAATTCCAGTTCTCATTTCATAGTAGATCGGTAACTGGTAGTGGGTAAGGAAAGCCATAGCAAAGGTGTTGAAGTCGATGAAGAAGCCTCGTGGTAATTCTATATACCACTTCGCGGCGGAACCTATGAGGGTCCGCTGAAAAAGGCGTAAATGAATATAGTCATCCATCAAAGAGTTGGATGAGCACCAAAGGTGAAAAGTCATTACATGATTGTTCGGGTCCTCTCCTGGTTTACCATCGAATTTAGGGATGTCGGATGGTAGTTTGGCCAGTATGGTGGGCGATTGAGGAGAGTAACAGATCGAATCATTTAAAATTCTTGACAGATCAGGGAGGTCTAGGGTGGCTAAGAAGGGTAACTGTCTATTCACATGTGGGTACTGGTGACTTTGGGGAGGGAGTCCTGTCGGTAGACCAGTGGGACCATAAGCAGTTTGCATATAATGCAAAGATCCGGGCAGATTCGATTGTTGGTGTGGAGGCAAGTAACTCATAGGGTTGTACCCTTGAACAAGGGTGTGGGGTTGAGCGTTCGAGCCCCAAATAGGATTGGACGTGCATGGATACGGTTGGCCTGTACTAGGGGGTATGAAGGAGCTAGCTTGAGGCTGTTTCCCCCCAGTCGAGTGAGAATTATTTTGAATAAGATAATTCCAATACTGGGCCAAGGATGGAGGTATGTTTTTTCCATAGGGCGGGTTCGTTGGGGGTTTCCCTCCAATCGGGGGTTGCGTCCCAATTGAGATTTGTCCTACAAAAGGGGATTGGGTTTGGCCTCCTTGGTGAAATTTTCCACCTACAGGAATCTGGTAATTAGGTGTGAAGGACGGGATGGTGCCACTAGGGTCAGTTCCGCCAATAGAGGATGGAAGAGGTCCTCTGAAAGGGGGTCGAGGAAGTGTCAGAATGAAACCGAGAATGAGATGGTGCCCAGAGGGAGTAGAAACGCCAGGAGTCCCAGATGAGATTTGTGTAGTAGCATAAATAGAAGCATTCAATGCATGATATCTGGGTGGAAGTGTTGGGGTGAATCTGGGCGAAAGCATTGTGCCAATGGGAGCTTGGCCAACCGTTGTAATCTTGGTGTGAGGATTCATAGTATCTGGGAACATTGTGTAATGGACCATTTATAGAGGGATAGTCAATATGTGGTTAGCTGGCGGAGTGTCTGTACCAGGAAAATAATAGGTAGTCTTAAAAGGTATTGCGTTTGGATCAGATGTTTCGGGCAGCTCAGGTGTGATAGTGATATCAACGCATGCTCCTGAGCCAAAGATATCCTGTCTAAAAATGCCAGTAGTCCAAAAAGGATCTTGACCCTCAGGTCCTATGAAAGTTCCAGTTGGTAATCTAGAAGACTGAACAACTATATCTCTGGAAGAATTTACTCGAACAATACGTCTCTCAGAGTCGAGAGGAAGTCGAAAGTCCTCTCGAGAATTGGTAATTCAGAACCATTCTAAAGAGTTATTTCTTTCCACTTGTGGAGTGGCAATGTCTTAGAATTCACTCTGTTGAGGAGATCCCTCCAGTGAGTTGGTAGGAAAGGGTTGAGAACCTTCCATATCTTCTGGGGGTAGGCCTTGCATTCTACGTGAATGGCATGGAGGGTCAATTGTGATCGAGTTAGAATCTTACGAAAGAAATTCTATGGCCAACTTGGGTAAACAAACAACACGCGCTAGTCAAATCTAGGAAGCAAAACCAAGCAAACAAGACCTTCTAATTTTGAAGTCACTAGTTGGTGATGAAATCCAATGTCGCGACGATGAGACAAGAAGGGGCTAGGTCAGGGTGGAAAAGTTATGTTGACGACCTACTTAACGGAATTACACCCTAATGCAAGCTCCCACACACAATCATGGGTATACCCTCTAGGGAGCCCGAGTGAGTCTGGCCAACGTCGATTCCAGGTACCGTGAAGACTTGCCCCTTCACAGTCACTTTGTGTAAGACCCTAAGAAGATAGGCTACTAAGGTTACCACCAACAACAATGATGCCTGGGGGAATAGTTGACAGTCTGATCCACACGCAAGGGCAGGGTATCTAGCCCGAAATCAGCTTGAGAGGCTTCCAGTCATCATTGTGTGTATACCTTCAAGTGACCCCTGTAATATTTGCATTCTCTACACCGATATCAACAAAGAAGGGTGAGTAGCTCTATCAATATCAATGCGACCTCAGGTTTGACCCTTGTGTGAGAAGGGCTTCCCAGGACAAAATGATGCAAATGGAATTTGACACTCCTTATTACAATATACTATTGTGTGTTTTGTGCTTTGGAGAGTGTGTCTCACTACCTATTCCAAATCTCTAGCCTAGCTAATGTTGGTGTAAAAGAGCCCTAGAAAAAGTTACCAGTTGAATTTTATTATTAAAGGTTGTTGTTACGCAAAAAGGAGATGGAAATGAAACCGATGTTGTGTGAGACTCTAACCCAACAATACATAAATAGGGATGAATGATACAAATTTTGTTCAATGAATCCTATTTACAGCAGGGAAAGAGGAGTTTTCTGGAACAATGTGAACTATGATGTATGATCTTCTTTGAAATGTAATATCAAACAATCATGAACAATGCAAATTCCCTATTCGTTCTCTTTCAATAATTGAATGCCCATATTTTTCAAATAATAGGTTGCTTAAAAAAAAAGAAAATGTATTTAATTTTTTTATTAGAAACCAAGCCACAAGGATGGAACTAAGGAAAAGTAAGAAACCAACGAAAAAGAAATACACAACAAACACCCAAATCGATCTTTCAATGAAGATAATAATAACAAACGAACAAGACCAATATATTCAAATGCACATGGGTAACAATTTTCCAAGTAATAAGCAATTGAAAAGGACAATTATTCTCAAATTTTAATCCAATCAAAGGCTCCTGACCAAAGAGGCACTTGGATTTGAGAATCAGAGATTATACCCTTGTCAAGAAAAGGTCAAGAGGTAAAAATTGAGAAAAAATGATCAAGAAGAGCTTTCAATTTCCGAAAACTAATCATTCGTGAGATTTGAAGTCAAGAAACATTCAATCGCTGGAAAGAGAAGTTCTTTCCAAACACACCAACAAATCTGGGCATCTGAAGACACAAAAGACTTAATCCAAAATTTTTACAAGTGAGTTCGCAGTCTAACAGTGGGGTATAGTGCGAGAATTAAGGATTCTCGTAGGCTAGACACAGGCAGGTTGCGAGAAGTTTGCATTGAATTGAACACTAGGGTGTGAACTTAAGTGATTCTCACAGACTACAGAGAGGTGTAGTGCGAGAAGGTCTGTAATCAAGCATATTTTGGAAAAATGGCAGAAATTTTGAGGGAACTTCTGGATCCAGGGAGTCTGTGAGGATCTCCTCAAGACTCAGAGATTGAATGGGAATGAAAAAGGGTAGGTCAAGAGGAAATGGATAGGTAAAAACCATCAAAATGGGTTGTATCCTCAGTGGAGTCGCCAATTTTTTTATCGGATAAATCGGTAGGTGTGGACACTAACAGATCTCCCTAGATCCACCTGGATCTAGAACAAAATAGGATAAGACACAACTATTTCTCTAAGTTGCAGTCATTGAATCTACTACTAAGAAGGAATGAGTGACATACCTTTATATCACTTCCTTAGGCCTCTGTTATTCCCTCTTCACTCCGGTGCTCTTGTGAAATCAGGTCCAAGACAACACAAACCATCCAAAGTGAAGATAGCAAAGTACATTCAATGTCAACCTTTGCATATGATCAAGGAGTTATGCAATAAAATAAGAGTGAGTTTATGGGAAAGGGACATGCCGTTGTATTATATTAAATGAAAGTAGAAGATACAACCTAATCGCCTTGATGTCACAAGCTTCCTTTCAGTGACCCTTGGTTCCAACACACACACTTGCTCTACATTTGCATGAAGAAGATCCAGTGCAACTTGATAGACCAAATAGAGTCTTCAAGCTTCTATCCAAGCAAATTTCTCCACACAATTATTTCACCAATTCTTCATTCAGTCTTGCTTAATCTTTTCCATGAGAAACCTTTCAATATATAGGAGAAGGAGAGATGGTTAAATGGATGAGGATGATCCCACTAAATCTGAGAAGTCAGTAGGATGCCAACCATTCGAATGCCAACTCATTTTCTAGAATATTCCCTTCTATAACCTTCGTGACCTCTTCTCTTTTCCAAGCTTTGAAACAGGTTCACACCCTACCTATAGAGAAGACTGCGAATATTTCACACCCTAAGTTTGGTTTTCCTGCGAGAATGAAGTATTTTCGCACCCTGTAATATAGGAAGCCTGCGAACTCATCTTAAAAATGTGTTTTTTGGAAGAAGACAACAGTCACTTTTCTCAGGAAAAAAGTCCTAGTGGGAGCCTGAATACATCACTTGTAGAGACATCACCAGAGTGACCAAAATCATGTGAACAACGCCCAAATCATTGTCCCTCTGAGATATTCTGAGTGGGTGGCTAATCTGGTGCTAGTAAGAAAGAAGAGTGGAGAAATTGGACTCTGTGTTGATTTCAAAAATCTGTACAGAAGCTCAAATAAGGACAATTACCCCCTACCTAAGATGGAACACATATTGCAAAGGGTGACTGGTGCATCCAGGATATCCATGATCGACGATTTTTCTGGTTACAATCAAATATCAGTCCTGCCTAAGGATAGAGAAAAAACATCTTTCACCACTCCTTGGGGCACATTCATGTATGCCAAAATGCCTTTTGGATTGATGAATGCAGGAGAAAAATTTCAGTGAGCCATGGACATAGCCTTCATTAGGGAGAAATATCAGTTTGTTGTGATCTATATGGATGACATCACTGTCTTCTCTAGATATGATGAAGAATACTATCACTTGGGAAAGGTTTTCTTGAAGTGCTGAAGGTTTGGCCTCTCCTTGAACCCCAAGAAATCTTTGTTTTCTATGAAGGAGGGGAAGATATTAGGCCATATAGTATCAGCAGAGGGAGTGAGAATTGATCCCAGTAGGGTGGAGGCAATTCAGACCCTGTCACTCCTGAGATCCAAGAAAGAGGTCCAATATTTCCTGGGCATGATTAACTTTCTGAGGAGGTTCATCTCAAATTTTGATGAGTTAGTGAAACACATCACAGTCATGCTCATAAAGGGAAATGAAGTAAAGTGGACTGCAGAGCCTAGGGAATCTTTTGTTCAAATAAAGAAGGCATTGACTGAGGCGCTTGTGTTGATCAGTCCTGATTATTCCAAGGATTTCCTAATTTTTTCTTTTGCTTCTTTTGATACAGTAACAATGGTCTTATTGCAGAAAAATGAGGAAGGGAAAGAGAAGCCCATTTCCTTTTTCAGTAAGGCATTAAGAGATGAAAAAATCAGGTATGAGATCATGGAGAAATAGGCCTATGCCTTGGTGAAAGCTCTCAAATATTTTAGAGTCTATGTCCTGCACTCAAAGGTGATTGCATATGTTCCTTTAGCCTTTGTGAAGGTCATCCTTATACAACCTAACATAGATGGGAGAAGGGGAAAGTGGATTGCCAAGATCCTTGAGTTTGACCTGGAAGTAAATCCCACCAAGTTGGTTAAAGGGCAAGGTTTATCCAAGCTCTTGGCTGAATCTCACTGTAAGGCTTTGGGGTTAAATTTCATACATATTCACTTAGAAAATCAGCAAGCTGAGTTGTCAGATGGCAGTCCTCAAAGCAACCCCCTATTGGCAGAATGCTCCTGGTATAAAGATGTTATATTTTTCCTGAAGGAGTTAAATCCCCCTGATGAAATGGGGAAGAGTAAGGCAATAGATCTAAGGTTTCTGAACCCATAGGAAGCCCAAAAAGTTATGTTTGAATTCCATAGTAGCTTGTGTGGAGGGCATCATTTTTGGAAGACCACAACCCACAAAATTCTCAGGGCTGGGTACTACTGGCCCACCTTATTCACTGATGTCTACAGAGAAGTCAGAGCCTGCATCAAATGCCAAAGGTTCTCAGGAAAGAAGCAGCTCAAATCTCTGCCACTAAATCCTGTAGTAGCTTCAACACCCTTTCAACAGTGGGGGTTGGACTTCATTGGAGAAATTCATCCTCCTTCAAGTGGCCAACACAGATGGATATTGATTGCAATAGATTACTTCACCAAGTGGATAGAAGCTGTCCCCACCAGGAATGCTTCACACAAGGTAATTATCAACTTCCTGGAGGATATTATAGCCAGATTTGGTTGTCCCAATAGAATTATCAATGATAATGCTGCTTCTTTCAATTCTAAGCCTCTGGTTAAGTTTTGTGAGCAGTTTGAGATTTCACTTATTCATTCCACCCCCTATTATCCTCAAGGAAATGGGCTGGTAGAATCTTCCAATAAAATTCTGATCAAGCTCATTAAAAGATTGTTGGAAGACAATAAGAAGGCATAGGATTCAAATCTCAAATTCTCTCTGTGGGCTGATCGAGTGACAACAAAGAAGTCCTTGGGAACCTCCCCTTTTAAACTTGTTTATGGGATAGAAGCTGTATTCCCACTCAGCTGGCTTTACCTGTGAAAACATTCTTTCAAGATTATGAAGGAGAGCCAGATCATATGGTCAGAAGAATTCATCAGCTAGTGGAAGCGCAATAGACCATGGAGCAGGTAATGGACAGAGCTTGTAGTCATCAACATAAAATAAAGCAGGCCTTTGACAGGAAGGTCAGAAAGGAAGAATTTGAGCTGGGAGATCTGGTGCTTAAGTGGGATGTGCCCAGGAAGGACAGAGGAAAACACAACAAGTTTGATGCCCTCTGGATTGGACCTTTCAAAATCTCTGAAGTATTCTCAAACAACACTTACATGTTGCAGGATTTGGAGGGCGAAGAAGTTTTTAATGGCCCAGTAAATGGACGTTTCCTGAAGAAATTTTTCGTTTAAAGCGTTAGATGACTCCTCTATTTTTGTAAATATTGTTTTTTTATTTGTTTTTGGCTTAATAAATGACTCCATAGCCCAACATCAAGGCACTCGAACTGCAAATGAGTCCTTAGAGCATTACAGGGATGACTCTATCCCCCATGGAGCCTAATGTTATCACCAATTCTTGTAAAGGGTGTGTTTTCCTAAGAGATAAGCCCCTTTGGGTGGAAAAATGTGAATAAGTGGGGTAAAAACCCACTTACCCTAGGTTGGGGCACAAATGCACATTTGGTTAAGCGACAGGCAGATCTGGGTGGCCAGAATCTACATGCCCAGATCTACGGTCAAGGTTGGATTCCGGAGCCCCCTCGCCATTCTACCTTTAAAGCCAGGGGGGTATGAAATTGGACGCGCATATCTCAATGGTCTGGATTGGGGAACCTAGATCTACGGTAAGGGTTGGATTCTAGACCCCCTTTTCCTATCTACCTTTAATAGTGGGGGGGTCCAGAATTGGCGGTGTAAAGCGGCCCCCCTTTTTTCACATCTCCAATTTGCTCCATCGTCCACCTTCCACCATTTGTCTTCTGCTCCACATCTCACCTCCACTCAGTGCCATCCTGGCACACCTTATCCCCTTTCGCTCCCTCTCACCTGCTGACAGCTGTCCCACTCCCTTCCACGTCGTCCCTCCATAAGTGATGTGTCCTCCCTTGAACAGTCATATCCCGTCACCTTTCCTCCTTTTGTCTATCACCCTCCTGCCCCCTGTCATGTGTCTCGCCCCTGTCACTTCATTGGTCACTTCCCTTCCCTCTTCCAGGACGAGCAAGCCAAATCATCCCCTCCTGACCTTTGTTCTTACACTGCTTCCTATATTATGCCCCTTTTATCGCACCTTCCTACAAGTCTTTCCAAACATTCGGTTGGCGGATCCAGGTGGCACTGTGAGAAGACCTCCATGTCTCAAAAGGCAGAGTTGACCAGGTTGTTCCTGACCCCAAGGAGGCAGTTATTGAAGTTTTTGTTGGTAGTTAGACATCGTCTCCACTATAAATGGAAAGCCCGGAAAAGGACACAAGATAGGTCAATTCTTCTGCGGGGTGCCAGGAGTCTGATTGTGTCTGACATAAGCGCACGACCCTCCAGAGACTGCAGGTGCAGTCTGCTAGTAAACATGCAGACGTAATGTTGTTAATGAAGAAGTCTCGGTTTTGCTGTTGTTATTTACTTTCAGTATATGTAGGCAATTTTTCCATTTTGTAAATCATCGTTGGTAGAGCTAATCTCCCTGTTGTATGGTTTTGATGAAGCACTGGTTTCTCTGATCATGTATTTGCATCCAAGATTTCTTGTTTAAATGGTAGTGAACTTTCTTATTTACTCTATTTTCCTTCTGATGCTAAGGAATTCATGATTGACAGATTCACATGAACCATTGTGACTATGTTATGATAAATGATTTGTTGTAACACTGTGATATTCCTTAGTTTCCGTGTGATTTAAATTCTAGGAGTTCTCATGTTTAAATCATTCATCCTTGGGTTGTTGAAAGGCCTGACGTCTTCGGTCGACCTCTACATTTTCTCGTTAATGTCTTCCTCTTGTTTACCCTTACTACAACCTACTGACTGAAGTTAGACTAAGACCTAGCATTCTCATACGTAGTTTGATCCAGGATTCTGAGTTAAAATGATATCATTCTGAGTCTGCTCTCTTTCAATCACCCTTGATAAACAAATCGTGACATAAACAGATGGGTGTCAAGCTCTTCTCCTACTGCAATCCAGGAGTGACTTCTGACACTAACAATGAGCAACAAGCGAGGTTTCAAACCATCAACTCTATACCATGTTGGGGAATATGATGAAATTTGTTACGAAGTAGATAGACAATTCTTGAGATAATCGAAGAGGGAATAAAATTTTGAAGACAAAGGTTGTAACGTCCATGTTACCAAACAAATATGATACCATAATTTAACGTCCCCATTTCCCAACTGCTTCTGATACCAATTTGTAACATTATCAAACTTACTACTGAGCAATCCTACTCCCAAAATCCAATGCATAGATTATACTCTATAACATTATTCTATGTAGTAATACTTGAAGTAACATGCTCAACCCCAAGCTGAGTCGTGCCACCCAAATTTTCCTTTTTTGACACAACTTATAACATCAAAAGTAACACAATACAACTGCGCGCACAATCATACTGAGCACACAAATTTACTATGTGTGTAATCCACTCTGAAAATTTGTTCATTACTATGCACACAACCATTCTGATGTCACACACCAATTCTTTTTCCTTGTGTGCACGGATTGCTTCCTTGTGCGCACAAGAAAATTTAGCCTCTTGTGCACACAAAGTATTTCCTTGCGCGCATGGCCATTATAAATTTCTCTCACAGACTCATGAGCATTATCATAAGGTTAACTTAACAAGAATAACTAAAAATAACCATCATACTCATGTATGACTACAAATACTGAATATCTACACTACACTTACATGTGCAAGCAACATTATATATAATAACAACAATTACGTATATGAAACAACATACAAGAATTAAACCCATATTAAACATAGATAATTAAGCACACAGTAAATGAGATAATTACATAAAGACACTTATCTTTTATGAAATATCCCCAACTATGCACAAAACTCAGACGTTCCTCCTAACCATAGACTCTGTTGCTCATATACTTTCAACAATAGGTCACCCCCAAGCTGGGCCTTAACTCCATCAGGGAAAAATGGTTCCTAATGCCAAGCTAAGGTATGATAATCAACATAATTGTTCAGCCCAAGGTTCCACTGCTGCAACAATCCTACAGTCTCTCATTCCACACATGACTATTACACCCAAGGAAGTCTGCCCTTTACTTGCTCAACAATCCCTCAAATTCCCCACTTCTCTTCGAGGTTTCCAAAAATAGGCCGAACAAGAAGTATCAGAGCCATGCAACTAATTCCCAACACACTAGGGAACATTCCCAACAAAAATCTCACCTGGAGAGAATTCTCATGGGCCTAACAACCTTCCTCTACAACAACAAATCTCTTACTTGGAGAGAATTCTCACGAGCCTGACAACCTGCCTCTTGAACAACTAAAAATCTATTTAAAATACAAAAACCCGTTACAATATTTGTTCTATAGATAAGGTAATAGTCGTCCTTTCTCAGATGGTCTGACCCCTTCTGCACATGAGAAAATGAGTGACTCTTTTTCCAAGAATGAGTTCTTCCCCCCCAAAATACAGTAAAGACAACAATATATATATTCCATTCCTTAAAATTGACACTTGTCACTTTCAAAAATAGCTTTATCCACTTGGTGACTTGTTCCCATCCCTCGAGAACTTAGGATAAATAATTATCCATAAATTACACTTTCAAAAATATTAATAAAATATTCCCTAGGACTTAAGTCCCCCCCTTTTCCATTTTCCTGTGGAATTATCCCCCCGTCTCTTTTTTCCTGATCTATCTATGTGAAACGATGTGATATTATTAATAACTTGAGTGTGATTACATTTACAAGTATAGGTGCACTGGCCTATTTGCATCCCGAATCACTAGCCTCATAACCACACAGAATCTCTGACCTCCAAACACAAATCACGCTATGGCCGATTTAGACTCAGACTCAAAGAGAACACACCTAATCAAATCTAGGAAACATCATGCAAACCAATTGGCTCAGGGTCTTCTGAAAACCAACCTCATGGGGGAGATGAAGTCCCCACCAGATTGACTAGCGAAGGTGCGAGGAGCAATTACGATGATCGATGCGAAACAATGATGACCAGTGAAAGTACCCTTTATTAAGGCAGGCACCCTTTGGGGGAACTGATATTATGAATGAATGTATTCCCTAGGTACTACATACATGTCCCACCTACAGTCACCTATGTGGATCCCTAGGAAAGGTCACAAAGGATACCACCTAACAATCAATGCTGAGCAAGAAATGGTAAGTCCGACTGCACATAAGGGCATGGTATCTAAGCCTGGATATTTGAAGGGGTTAACCAACATAACCCCCATATACATAATTATGAAAGTGATACTACAAACAAAAAAATAAGTAGAGAGGGGTAATCTCCCTACTTTCCCCAATGGAACCTCATGCTTGAATCCTGTGTTAGAGGAGCTTCCCGACACACCAGTTGAAAGAATGGATTTAACACTCTTTTAATGAATTCTAGGTTGAATTTTGTGGCCTTAGATAATTTACTCTCCAGTCCTAATCCAAAGCCCTAATCCTATATAGTGTTGGTTTTCTATCAAAAGAAAACATCTAATTAATTTTATATTAAGCGCTTCTTTTTAGAGGCTATTGCTTAGGTCCAAAGGTAATGGATGAAACTTTATTGATGTTTTCACTCTTGAACCAACCAAGAAAATGCAAGAATTACAATGCAATTTCGTTCTCTTCAATGACCTCTAGCTATGGGAGGGAGAGAGGTTTTCTTTCCTTTTGTCAAGTTCAGAAATAAATCACCACACACACCAAGCAACCAATCAAGCAAACCAAATTTGAAACCAACCAATGCTTCTAATGCACTTAAACACTAATGATTCAAAAGAAAACCTAGCATGCAACAAACAATTTTGTCTTTTTGATTATTTTTCAATGTGAATGCAAAATTTCCTGATCTAAAAAAGAAATATCAATGCAAACAAAACAAATCAACAAGGATTAGCAAGCAAAGGGAATATAGGATATTGGGAATGAAGTTGGATCAGGCCACTCCAATGTCACTATAAAAACCACACCCAAAAACTCACCAAGGAGGGATTGATCTAGCAATGGACAATGGTCATCTCTAAAGACAAGCAAATAAATAATGATAATGACAACTAGACCTCTTGAAATATGTTGGATACTCAACCCAACTTCACTAAAGTTCTCAGAAAAATAGGGAAACTATCCAAGAAATACCAACCAATTCACACAAATAGGTTTAAGCAAACCTTTCAAAAGCACTTTAAGTGACTATTAACTCTTCAATCATAGATAAAAACCTTAAATCATGTTGGTTTATGAATTATGTGGGATTTGATAAGGAATGATGTCCTGACAAATTCTGGTTGACTGCACATTGTGTTTGCAGAGTTCAACGAGTGTCAGGATTGCAATGAATTGACACTGAGTGCAGAGAAATGGAAGAGACACCGAATTCTTCTAGTTCAGAGAATGAAGCAAAAGGAATGAATATTCATTTGGGAGTTAAAGGGTCAAACTCCAATGGGCATGGAGAAGAGATAGATAAGGAGGGAAACATGATGAAAACCATTTAACAATTGGATAAAGATGCCCAAACTCACCGAGAAGATAGCAGAAAGCTCAGGAAAAACAAGGTGAATTTAACATAAAGTTGTTAAAGAGTTTGGAAAGAATAAATAAGAAATTGGAAAAGGAGAGTGACTCAAGAAAAATAGGGAGTCGTAGGACCCTTGAGAAGAAAAGAAGATCAAGGAGTGTTAGCAGACATCGATGTCACTCCCCAAAACATTCCAATAAGGAAGCACACAATAGTTCAAGCCCATCTCCTACAAGAAAACATAGGATATCTGGAGTGGATGAAATGAATAATATTAAGCCTCCTACGTTTGATGGAGAACACAAGAAGGAGGAAGATGCTGAGACATGGTTGCTTGGCATGAGGAAATATTTCCAACTGCATAATTATTCCTCTCATGTAGAAGGAAGAGTTGCAATGTATCAACTGAAAGGAAAAGCATCCATGTGGTGGGATCAACTTGTGCAGGTGAAACACATTAGAGAGACATATATCACTTGGAAAGAATTCAAGAGGTATTTCGAGAAGAAATACTTGACTAAGAGATATTATGACAGAAAGATGAAGGAGTTATTTGAACTCAAGATGGGAAGCATGACCATTGATGAATATGAACATAGGTTTTTGGAGTTACTGAAGTATGTTCCATTCATCAAAGATGATACTGTCAAGATTCAAAGGTATCTGAGTGGACTGCCACCTTCCATTGGTGACAAGATTCAATATGATGATCATAAGACTATGGAAGAACCTATAAGAAGAGAGAAATGCTTATATGAGTAGCAAGGATAAAATCCTACTCTTAGGAAGGCTTGGGATGCCAAGAAGAAATTCTAGATGGATCAGAGGAAGAAGAGAACTAAGCCACCTTTTTTCAGAAATAGTCCTCAAGGACAACCATCATTTATAGAGCTGAGAATGGCTGATGTAGGGGAACAAAGGCCAAGGTAGACACCCATTAAGTGTTGGGGCTGTCAGGGAAACCATAAGTACAGAGATTGTCCCCACAAAAATGGAAAATTGAGATCTTTCCACAATGTTTAGCAAGATGAAACAGTGGAGGACATAGGTAGTAGAATGCCAAGGATCTATGAAGCCCTTGAAAACAAGCAAGCTGAATTTCAGTTGCACATGATTGAAGTGGAAGGTATGATTAACAACCAACCATTTACTATTTTAATTGATTCAGGGGCTAGCCATAGTTATATAGATCCTAGAGTGGTGGAAAGTTTTCAATTGTCGAGAAGCAAACATGAAAAATCTTGGTTAGTGTAGCTGGCTATAGGAACCAAGAGAAAAGTCACTGAGTTAGTTAAGTTCTGTCCAGTGGACATGAATGGACTGAGCACAAAGGCTGAATTGAACATCCTACCTTTAGGTTCTTATGACTATCTAATTGGGATGGATTGGTTGGACCAACACCATGCCATATTGGATTTTCATAACAAGGCATTGACCTATCGGGATGAGGAAGGGAATCAAAGAACAGTCCAAGGAATTCCTAGAACTATTGCTATCAGACAAATCTCAGCAATGAAGTTGAAGAAGTGCTACAGAAAAGGCTGTCAATTATTTGCAACCCATGTGGAGGAAGCATATAAGGATGAGGTCTCAAATATTGGAGATCATGCAGTACTAAAGGAGTTTGAATATGTATTATGGGAGGTACCCAGACTACCTCCAAAAAGAGATATTGACTTCTCTGTAAACATGATGCTTGGAGCAGCTCCAGTGTCAAAAGCACCTTACAGAATGAGTACGCCAAAGCTAAAAGAAATAAAATTGCAGCTTGAAGAGATTCTGAAGAAGGGTTACATACGCCCAAGTGTGTCACCTTAGGGAGCCCCAGTCATGTTCATGAAGAATAAGGATGGGACGATGAGATTGTGTATCAATTTTAGACAATTGAACAAAGTAACTGTAAAGAACAAGTGTCATCTGCCGAGGATTGATGGCCTCTTTGATCAGTTGAAGGATGCGAAGATATTTTCAAAAATATATCTCAGGTCTGGATATCACCAGGTAAGGATAAATGATCAAGACATCAACTAGACCGCCTTTAGAACAAGGTATGGTCATTATGAGTTCACAGTGGTGCCATTTGGTTTGTCGAACGCACCCACTATTTTTATGTGATTGATGAATGGTGTATTCAGGGACTATCTGGACAAGTTTGTCATAGTCTTTTTGGATGACATCCTGGTTTATTCCAAGTCGGAGGAAGATCATGAACAAAATTTTAGGATGGTGTTGCAGGTGCGAAGAGAGAACCAACTGTATTCCAAGTTGAGCAAGTGATCGTTTTATCAGGAGAAGATCCATTACTTGGGGCATATTATTTTGAAGAATGGGATAGTTGTAGATCCCAAGAAGATTGAGGCCATCAGAGAATGGTTAGTGCCAAAGAACATGACAAAATTTAGATCCTTTATGGGTCTAGAGGGTTATTACAAAAGGTTTATCATAGGGTTCTCGAGGATAGCTCACCCTATCACTTCCTTGCAAAGGAAGGAGAAGAAGTTTCAATGGACAGAGGATTGTGAGAGAAGCTTCCAGCAATTGAAACAATTGTTAACCAGTGCTCCAATCTTGAGGATTGCAGATCTGAATGAAGACTTTGTAGTGTGTACAGATGCATGCAAAGAAGGACTGGGAGGAGTCCTTAGTCAGAAAGGATTCATAATCTATTATGAATCCATAAATTTGAAAGAGCACGAAAGGAACTATGCAACTCATGATTTGGACTTGGCAGCCATAGTACATGCTCTAAAGAAATGGAGACATTACCTCATGGGACATAGTTATGAACTAAGAACAGACCATAATGGTATGAATTATTTGTTTGATCAACCGACCTTGAATGCTAGACATAGTAGGTGGTTGGAGTTTCTTTGTGAGTATGAATTTTATATCAAGCATATCAAAGGGAAGGCGAACAAAGTGGTTGATGCACTCAGAAGGAGAGTGCATGAATTACATGCTACAACCATTAACATGTACCAAACTGATATTAAAAGTAGAGTTTTGGAGGCTGTAAATACATATTTGAAGTACATGGATTTGGTAGAAAAGCTACAACAAGGTAGTATGCCACAGAAAGTGGATATTTATAAATTGGAAACCAATGGAACACTTTTGTACAAGAAAAAAATTTATATACCTAATGTCCAGGATTTGAAACTTGCAATTTTGAATGAAATACATAATGTTCCTTATGAAGGGCACCCTGGATATTAGAAAATTGTGGTAGCATTCAAGAGACATTACTTTTGTCCAGATATGAAGGAAGAGATTGCTGAATACATCGCCAGATGTATGGAGTGCTATTGGAACAGGGGCAGACCCAGGGTTCAACTTCAAGAGTGCACCAACAAGCCCTATCTACTGGCCCTTTTGGCAACACCTGCGAAGCAGATGCAATCTCACCCGAAGCAACTATGAGGGGGTTGCAGGACAAAGATGTCTACAACCAGGGGAATATCAAGTGAATCTATTATAACAACAATACATCATGCATCTATCATTCAACAAGCCAGATCTATCCTTCATAGCTATATATTTGATCTAATACAATAAGGAAGGTAACAATATAAGAACGACAGAGATCAAAGCATCAATCACACACACAACAACAGATGTACGTGGTTCACCCTCTCTCTAGGGATGTGTCCGCAGAACTGTGCTTATGATTTATTAAGGTAAAGCATACAGTTCTTATCTGTGCTCTCAGCTAGCAGATCCTCTTTCTTCTCTCTCTTTCTCTCCTCTTCCTATGCACCCAGCTATAGGACTTGACCTTTGCACACAACAAAAGATCTTACAACACCAGAAGGCTTCCTCTCTTTCAGCACTTCTCTCTCTCAATACAATGATCCCTCACACAATACTATAGCTAGATAAACAAAAATATTATACCACATAATTACTAGCCAAACCTATGCCCTTTAGACCTCTATTTATACATTAGAACACCTCACCAACAACCATAAACCATAAAATACCAAAACCTTAGGTGTCTAAAAACCTAGGTCAACTTGACCCGCTTTTTCTGGGCTTCGCTAGCATGTATTTCCTTCCTTCTCATGTGGTGCTCCAAAGAATCCAACGGTGGATTTTTCCACTTGATGAGTTGTCCACTATCCATATTCCTTGCTGATCTATCATCTTTCATCTCCTCATCCAACAAATTTCATTTCCTCCCTTCGCTCCATATTTTCTACTCTTTTGCTCACTTCGACCCAGTGACAGTCATTGTGTCTCCCGCAAAGTTCGCTTTTCACCTTTTCTTCCTTGTTCTTCACTTCCTTCCATGAACAAGGGCCAACAAGCCCCCAACACTCACCTTTGACTCATCTTGAGGCACTTCAGATCTGATCCTTCTCTGTATTGCTTCGACTTTCGATTGTGAAACACAACCCTTGCTTTCTGCTATGTGCCTCCTCCCCATCCTTGTGTAGACTGTATTTTCTGTGGTTGGTACCCATTTTCAACTGCACCTGGTACCTAGAACCTTTTTCTTATGCTTTTACCGAGAGCTGCGAGGCAACTCGTTGTCATAGTACGACTTCAGCCGACTCCCATTCACCAATCCTTCCTTCCAATTTCCGTTTAATTTCTTCAGCTGTGTAGCTCCTCCTTCTGTAACATAGGCGATCTCATATGGTCCAAGACAATGTGTTTTGAACTTCCCTGGGTGTTTTATAAACTTACTATCATACACAAGTACTAAATCACCTTGTTTGAATGCCTTCTTCTTGATGTGCCTATCATGATATGCCTTCTCTCGTTCCTTCTGAACCTGTTGGTGGAATCCTTCAATGAATCTGTCTTCTTCCAGTTCAACCAACTGTGCGAGATTTTCTTGAACAACACCAGTGTCATTCATACCTGTAAAAGAAACAATTCTTAAGCTTGGTACCAAGTATTCCATCGGGAAAACAACTTCGAGACCATAAAATAGCTTGAAAGGGGTCTGCATTGTTAATTTCTTGCAAGTGGTTCGATAGGCCCATAGTACTGTAGGTACTCTTAAGTCCCAGGCATCCCTATTCACAGTGAAAATATTCGTTAATGTTGTCTTGAAGATATTGTTGAATGCTTCAACTATTCCATTTTCTTATGGATGATAAGGTGTAATCTTTTGATGGTGGACTGCAAATTCTTCAGTTTAGGATTCAACTGTCTTATTGATGAAGTGTGTACCTTGATCACTTACAAGGATCTTAGGGCATCCAAACCTATTTATTATGTCATAAAATATAAAATACGTAGCTGTAGTTGCACTACAGTCTTTAACTGCTTTGGCTTTGGCCCACCTGGTTAAGTATTCTGTCGCAGTAATGATATACCTTTCTCCTGTGTGATTTCCTGGTGGGTTTATAGGTCCCACGAAGTCAATGGGACACTTTTAAAATGATTGTAGGGTAATTTGCGGTGCTAAAGGCATTTCATATCTTTTTGATGGTTTCCCAACTCTCTAGCATACATCGCATGCTCTATCATAATATTTAGCATCTATGTGTAAGGTGGGCCACCAAAGGCCAACTCTCGGGACCTTCTGCATAGTTTCTCTCCCTGTGTAGTGTCCTCCTGTAATGCCTCCATGAGATTCTGAAAGGATCAATGGTCGCTCTGTCTCCATAACACATATTCTTAGTAGCTCATCAGGTCCTATTTTGTATAGCTGACCAACTATAAGTGAAAAGTCTGCAGCGCGCACCACTAGCTATTTCTTCTAGGGAATTGTATACTCACTAGGTGCCATTCCTGTTGACATGAACTGGACTATGTCTGCAAAGTGGTCATCAATATTTCTAATGGTGAGAAGCTATGCATCCAACAATGTATCATCCAAACAGGTGGGTTCTTCGCCATGTTCCATCCTCAACAAGTGGTCGGGACCCTTGTTCATTCTTCCTATCTTAACTAGGATTTCAAAATCATATTCTTTAAACAATGGAATCCATATGCATATTCGCCCCCCCAAAACTGGCTTGTTGACTAGATATTTCGGCATGGAGTGATCTGTAAACATTTTAAAGTGTCCTCCCAACAAGTAGTGGCAGAATTTTTGCAATGCATACACCATGGCTAATCCTTCTCTCTCGGTAGTGGTGTAATTAATTTCAGTTGTACATAGCTTCCTGCTAGCAAAAGCTAATGGGTGGTCGATCTCCTCTTCTCCCAGTTGTGCCAGTATTAATCCCATTTCAATAGAAGACACATCGACATGTACATGAAACTCTTTTCTCCAATATGGAAAAACTAGAATGGGAGCAGTGACCATCTTCTGTTTCAGCGTGTCAAAGCTCTACTGGCATTCATATTTCTAGCCAAACTGACAATCCTTATTCAACAGCTTCTCCATCGGTGCTGTGATTTGGGCATAGCCTTTAATGAATTTCCTGTAATAGACAATATGTCCTAGCGCAGTGCATAGTTGTTTGACTGAAGTAGGAGGTGGCAAATCAACTATAATTGCAATTTTAGATGGATCAACCAACAATCCCTGCTTGCATTCAATATGGCCTAATAACACTCCAAATGGTGAGAAGAAGATGCACTTCTTCAGATTCAAAGAAATTTGACACTACCTGCATTTATCCAACATTATCCTTAGACATTCAATATGATTTTTCAATAAACTAAACACAGTCCAGTCATCAAAATATGCTTCTAAAAATTTATGCAAAAATTCTTTGAACGCTTCAACCACCACCTTAGAAAAGATGGCTGGGGAATTCTTCAGTCCAAATGGCATTATTGTATATTGGTAGGATCCCCATTTTGTGGAAAACGTGGTCTTGTGGCAGTCCTCAGTAATCCAGATCTGATTGTATCCTGAAAATCCATCTGTAAAAGTTTATACCTCCTGGCCTCCCACATTGTCTAATACTTCATCAGTGAATGGTGTAGGGAAAGGGTCATGCAAATAGGCATCATTCAACTTTCTGAGGTCCACACATATCCTAATTTCTCCTATGTTCTTGTCTTTCACGACCATAGGGATAATCCACTCCGACTCTTCGACAGGTTCAATAATCCCCGCTTCCAACATTCTGTCAAGCTCAATCTTCACTTTTTCCTTGTATTTTGGATTCAATATGTAGGGTCTTTGCTTGATTGGCTTCACATATGGTTTCAAAGGTATTCTCATATATCCCATAGGTCCTTTTATACCCTTCATATTAGTGAACTTGGTCGGAAACAAGTCCTGATATTCGTGAAACAATTCTGTAATCTTTTCAATGGTAGCAACATCCCAATAATCTCCGACATTGGCAAGATTTGGTGTCTCCTCTATTCCAATATTGACCTTTTTGATCTTGATTGGTTGACCAATAAATGGTAGCTCAACTCCTATCCCCTCCACATCTCTTTTTCCTTCTATCTCAGTGATGTTTACCTTTCTCGGATCATCGTCATCATCGACATTGATGTTGTAGCAAATCTGCAATTTCTAGAGAGGCGCAGTCCATTTGTCCTCTTCTTGTTCCATAGGGAGGTTAAATGCTTCCTTGAATACCTTCTTTCTCACAATATGTAATGCTTGGTCTACGGAAGGATATTCAATTTCAAATAAAAAGGTGGTTACAAAGTTTTGAATGATACCTTTCCAATCTGTAGTGACGAGGTGCAGCTCTGCTTGAAGGTACCAGTTGATAGGGGTCATGTCCAATGTGTTAATGAATCTATGCACCCATTGTTCTTGAGGAATGTCACTCTAGACCTCTTCAAATATTCTCACGTGATCCTTTGGGAAACTTCAACTGATATATCTTACTTCACAACTTACTGCTTGTGTTGAGAACCACATTGTCATCAAGGTTCGACATTAGGTATAGTCTGTGATATTGATTTTATGTGTCCCCCACCATCTTGTTGGTGTGGCTTTCAGGGCCTCCTCCATTTCCAACAATCTCTGTTGTATTAGTACACTTGTTTCAAAATATGATAGGAAGTCTTATAAAGGGTTCATACCATCAAATGTGGGTAAGTTACTCACTGTTGTGCCGATCCAACGAACTTTTCTAGTTAATCTAGCACATCTTCTGGTAGATACTTCATATATCTGGTTTTTCCAGTTCTCCAGTGCTTCTTCTGAATTTGATGAGAACGCGTTGTCACTTCGCCAACTTAGATTCCCATCGGCTGTAGGGTTGATGTAATATTTCTATCTGGCTATTAGTTTGTAGATGTTTTCCAATTCGTATGCGTGATCTTCTTCTCTGATGGGCTCTATGTATCGCAGACCTTCATCTGGATATAAGGGTGAAATGACCCTAAGGACATCTCTTTCAAATGTCATATGTCTTTTCTTCAAATCAACAATAGTGGAATTTTTGAAGGCCCAATCAATTCCTAGCAATGCAGGGTAAGGGCAGTTGTCATCAACAATTTCAATTACCTCAAAATATGCAAAGGTTCTAACTCCATCGATGTCCACAAGGACATGCTCCAATCGTTCAAATGGGCTGACAACTTGCTGA
Organism: Picea glauca; assembly: GCA_000966675.3. NCBI lineage: Eukaryota > Viridiplantae > Streptophyta > Pinopsida > Pinales > Pinaceae > Picea > Picea glauca. The sequence continues at coordinate 115,375 of JZKD02S1156845.1, forward strand.
TTAGCCATCCTAAGTCTGATAGGGGAATAGATCAACCTCGGTTTTCCTATTAGTGCCCAAGTTTTCTTCGTCATGACATTGACCTCCGACCCTAAGTCGAGGACCACATAGTCTATATCATACTCTCCTATTTGAGCATTCAAATGTAATTCTTTATTTTTCCTTCTATTCTTACCAATTTGGTGTACTTCACTATTTAGTAAGGGGTATATCTTCCCTAGATCATACTACCTGATAAAGTTCTATAGTTCTTGCACAACGTTCTCATCCTGAATTAACTTAATACAAGTGAATAAAAATTCAATGAGATTACTGACCTCTTTTCCTCCTTTTGGTGAAGCCGACTGATCAAATGCCTGAGGAATACCATATTCTCTAATTTCTAGTCATGTTTTGGAGGAAGAACTTGGATCTTCTTTGAACTCTTGCCTTGCTTCCTCAAAGTTTTTTCTTTCTTTCTTCGCATCAAAGATTTGGGTGTTTTCTACATCTTTTTTGGTTCCTGATTCTTCTATAGGATTCCCTTGGGTCACTCTATCCTATCATGTAGCAGTGCCTCCTCGAGTAATAACAATGACTCTAGGGTCTCCTCTGTGAGGTTCAACATAAATCAATTTCACTTGTGGGTTATGTTGGGGTCCTCGCATTTTTTGAAGCTTGGATAGCAGCACAGGGCAGTCCTTAATGATATGCTCGAAGGAGTTGCAATAATTGCAAGTGGTACAAGGGTTCTGACAGTCCCTTGCTAGATGTCCTAGTTGCACACAGTTATAACAGATTATATGTCCTCAGCCTCGGCCCATTCCTCCTCCTTGTCCTCGTCCTCTGTATCCACCACGAGGATTGAAATTTCCTCTTCCTCGGGAGTTATACTTCGCATTGTTTCCTTCTTGATGTGCTTTTCCTTGGATCTTGTATGTGTCTATTGATATTTTATGCATGAGATCATAAGCTCTGCAATCTCTATCTTCATGCCCTACTGATTTACAGAATGTGCAATACAAGTTTGTGGGTGTCTGAATGTATTTCTGCATGAAATAACACTCACTAGGGTGATGTTTATTTCTGCATACTTCGCACCAAGGTAAGGTGACTTGATTCAAGGGGCTTGGAGCATCAGAAGCCAAATATTCATTGAATAGAGGGTAGTGTTCCTTGTCATGACCTTTTGATCTGCATCTGACAGACCAAATGTCTTCTCTTTTGTATTTTCCCTTGTCTTTCTTCATGTCTTCGACCTGTAGAGACAAACTAGTTAGTTGACTCAAGATCTGACTCATACCTGAGATGGATTCTCCCATAGGGGTTGATTCAAGCTTCATGGAGATCTCCAATGCTTCTACCTATGAAGAAATATTTTATTGCATTAGGGGGACTTTGATATGTGGTAAGAGATCAATGATGAACCATTCTTTGTTCTGCTTGTCTGGGATCTTAAAGGTCAATATTCTTGTAAGGGTCTTGAATCTCTGATTGAACTCCCAAACAGGTTTGGCTACCTTTTGCTTGATCTCTTTCATCTCTGTAATACATTGGTAATATGACTTAGGTTTCTTAAATTTTGCAATCAAAACATTCTTGATCTCGTTCAATGGCTTAGGTTGCGTAAGTCCTTGGACAAGTTTCATGTACTAGCTCAACGTGCGGTCTCTCAATGCAGTGCTAAACTGGTTTCTTTTAATAGCTTCGTCGGTTCTATTTTTAATGTTCCATACAACCTCACACAGGAACCAGTGTTGATTAGGATCTTCAGATCCGTCTCCTTTAAAGATAGGGAGCCTCAACTCATCTTCCATTGAGTTGCCTAGGTTTCCTGTCTAAGTGGATGTTGAGCTACTAGTAATAGTGCTCTGCAGACTCTTTTGATTTGGAATGTTCTGATTACTTAGAGTTTTTGAAACAATAGGAGGATTGATATTACTTACTTCAGTAGCCTGTGCAGTTCCTGAGGTTTCTGGCTCGTTTCGGCGAAGTTCTTTGGATTCTTCTTCCTCTAGCTCCATGGGTCCTGAATGTTCTTCGTCTGTCAGATCTGCCTCTTCTCCACTGTAGAAACCCTCTTCCCCATAGTTTTTCTTAAATAGTTTCTCAAGGTGAACCCCTCGAAATACTCTTCCACTGCACATATGTCCCACTTCTGTGTCTCTATTGCTATCTGAATTTTTGAACATTATCCTTTTCAAATCTTCTCGATCTACTGTATCTTCAAGATGTGCTTCTCATGAAACAAAATATTGAGTCTCAACTTCGGGACTTGTAAAAAGTTTCCTCTGGTTCGTTTAAAGAAATATCTTTCATCTTGGTTGTATGAATATACTCTATCAACATAAAACTCAGTGATATACCCTCCAATGGTATTATCAAACCAGTGATCTACTTCCCTGGATGTAATGTTATCAACCCTTTTAACCTTCTGGATCAGTGTCGATGTCCAAACTACAAGAGATCTAGGTCTTATCTCAAACTTGGTATCTGCTAACCTAGCTAACCACTCATGTAGCTCTTGATGGATCCCTCCAAACAATATCTCATGAATGTCGGTAAAGATATATTTCTCCAACCAATCTTCTGTACTAAGATTAGGGTTCTTGTTCTGGGATTCAATGAAGTCCTTCTCTTGATATTCTATCCACTTTTGAATCTCTGTCTTCGATGGGAACCACCTTGACATTCCCTCATGAAGATTCTTGTCCCGAAAATGGAACCAATTTTTGGCACAGCGGTAGACCCAGGGTTCAACTCCAAGAGCTCACCAAGAATCCCTAGCTACTGACCCTTTCAGCAACACTTGCAAAGCAGATACCGTCTCACTCGACGCATCTATAAGGGGGTTGAAGGACAGAGATGTCTACAACTAGGGGAATATCAAATGGATATATTATAACAACAATACATCATGCATCTATCATTCAACAAGCCAGATCTATAAAAGATAAAATAATAAAATCATCAATCACACACACAACAACATATGTATGTGGTTCACCCTCTCTCTAGGGCTATGTCCATAAAACTATGCTTATGATTTATTAAGGTAAAGCATACAGTTCTTATATGTGCTCTCAGCTAGTAGATCCTGTTTCTTCTCTCTCTTTCTCTCCTCTTTTTGTGCACCCAGCTATAGGACTTGACCTTCGCACACAACAAAATATCTTGCAACACCAGAAGGATTACTCTCTCTTAGCACTTCTCTCTCTCAATACAATGATCCCTCACACAATACTATAGCTATATCAACAAGAATATTGTACCACAGAATTACCAACCAAACCTAGGACCTTTAGACCTCTATTTATACATTAAAACACCTCATCGATAGCCTTAGGCCAAATCCTAGGTTCAAAAACCCTAAAATACCAAAACCCTAGGTGTCTAAAACCCTAGGTCAACTTGACCCGCTTTTTCCAGGATTTGCGAGCCTATCTTTCCTTCCTTCTCATGTGATGCTCCAAAGAATCCAACGGTGGATTTTTCCACTTGCTGATTTTTCCACGATCCATATTCCTTTCTGATTTATCATCCTTGATCTCCTCATCCAACGACTTGCATTTCCTCGCTTTGCTCCATCTTTTCTTCTCTTTTTCTCACTTCGACCCAGTGATAGTCACTGTGTCTCCCATAAAGTTCACTTTTCACCTTTTCTTCCTTGTTCTTCACTTCCTGCCATGACCAAGGGCCAACAAGTGCTAGAAGGTTAAAGATGAGCACAGGCACCCAGGAGGGTTGCTGCAACCTTTACCCATTCCTGAGTGGAAGTGGGAAGTGGTGACAATGGATTTTATCACAGGATTGCCCAGAACATGCAAACAACATGATTCAATCACGGTGGTAGTGGACAAGATTACAAAATCTTCCCATTTCCTTTCATTAAAGACTACTCACAAAGCAAAGGATGTTGCCAACATCTTTATGAATGAGGTGGCGCGATTACACAAAATTCCCAAGACAATTGTGTTTGACAGAGAACCAAAATTTACCTCCAAGTTCTAGAAGGGGTTGTTCAAAGGATCCAGAACAAATCTAAACTTCAGCACTACTTATCATCCTGATTCTGATGGACAGACAGAGTGGGTGAACTGAGTAATAGAAGACATGCTAAGGATGTATGTGATGGACAAACCATTGAAATGGGAAGACTACCTACACTTGGTAGAATTTGCCTACAATAATGGGTATCAAACATCATTGAAAATGAGCCCATTTGAAGCACTTTATGGCAGAAAGTGAAATACTCCAATAAGCTGGGATAATCTAGCTGATAGGGCAATAGTTGGGCCAGAGTTTCTAAAGGAAATGGAAGATCAAATGCTAAAAATTAAGCAGAATTTGAAAGTTTCCCAAGACAGGAAGAAAAATTATGCCGATAAAAATAGAACCCACAGAGAGTTTAAAGTGGGCAATCATGTTTTCCTAAAAGTGAAAGCCAATATAAGTTCCCTGAAGCTGGGAAACTGCGCCAAGTTGGCAGCCAGATTTTGTGGGCCATTTGAAATCCTAGAAAGGATTGGGCCAGTTGCATATATGCTTGCATTACCTGCATCCA
>JZKD02S1156845.1:121675-192044 GCA_000966675.3 Picea glauca
TTAAGAAATATATATCTGATTCTAATCATGTAATTGATTGGAATGTGATTCAGGTAGAGCAAGAAGGTGTCCTGCAAGTGCATCCTATGCGCACATTGGACCGAAAAAGAAAACAACTCTGGAATCAATCCATAGGGTTTGTAAAGGTCCAGTGGACTTGGTACGGTCCTGAGGATGCGACATGGGAGCATGAGGATGCTATGTGGGTAGAATACCCACATATTTTTGAAGATTTTGAAAATCTTGCTGATGCTGTGTGAAATTTGCACTGAGGACAGTGCAAAAAATAAGGGGAGGAGATTGTAATATCCCCAAGGACCAGCCCTGTTGTAATCATGTTTATGAATTGTAAATCATGTTTTGTAGGCTGGTGAGCTAGGTATTGATAAGCCGGTGGGCTTATGTGTTTATTAGGTCGAAGAACCTAAGTGTTATAGGCCAAGATCCTGTTTTTTTATATGTAATTATGTAGAACATTAATAAAGATTAAACATGATTGTGTGCAGACCGAACACGAAGAAAGAGTGATGGGGGACTAAGATTCCACAAGGTGGGTAAGGGAAAAGGGGCTGAAAGGTTGGAAAGAGGAGCTAATCTTAGGGGCTTAAGTCCTTGAGAATAATATTCTATTATTATTCTAAAGCTGTGTGACAAAACATGTTTTTATCCTAAGTCCTGGGAGAGGAAACACATGCACCTCCAAGTGTGAAAAAGGGAACACATGCATCTCCAGGAAGACAAGTGTCGACCTGTGCACATGCAGTTAAAAGATGAAGCGTCAATTGGGTTTTAGGTTCGTCCTCCATTCTACCGTGGGCTTTCTGAAACTGAGAATTCCATTTGGTCTCTGGGTTCGTCCTCCATTCTTCCGTGGGTTGTCTAAAACCAGGAATTATGTCTAGTCTCTGGGTTCATCCTCCATTATTTCATGGGATTTCTGAAACCGAGAATTCCTTCTGGTCTCTAGGTTCATCCTCCATTCTACCGTGGGATGTCTAAACTGGGGAATCTCTGCATCTGATCTCTACATGCCTCACACAACTTTGAAAACCGAAGCCTGTGATGTTTTCTTGAGAGGCCGATACACCTCTTTTGGAACTGTTGAGTCTGTGTTCGACCTCTGTGTGGATTCCTTGTCTCGCACCTTGAAAACCAGTGGCAAACCCGTGTCATTGTGTGTTCTATGAGCCTAGCCTATCTTCTCTTACAGAGTCGAGCCCATACCTGAACTATCTTTGGGTTGCTTCCTTCTGTGTTTCCTGAGTGGAATTGGCAAGTTGTTGTTGTTGTTATCCTCACCTTACAGGAATTGGGCTGAAACTGATTGAAGAAGTGGGTTGTCAGGCCCGTGGTAGAAGAGGCAGGTTTTCAAGCACGTGAGCAACTCTCTCTATGTGAGAGAGTCTACTGGGAATAGGTTTTCTCCCAGAGAGAGTCCAGCACCAGCTACGGAGCTCTGAGAATTTCTAATCTGGCCTATTTCCAAGACCCAGAGAGGGAGGTGAAGCACCGATGGAATGTGCTTGTGAAGGTGTACACTCCCGGGTGGAACATGCATGTGGGGAATGAGAGTTCATAAGTAGTGGGCGTAAGAAGGCTCCTAGAGAAAATCCTTCCAATAGCTCTGTGAAGTTTTCCTGTAACTTCAGCCTAGTCTAGGATTCCCTTGCCCTTGGTGGAGCTTGGTCCCAACTTAGGGGTGACCCACTACTGAGTGTGATGAGTAGCACGGTCTAAGGCTGGGAGGTTCATGGAAGGTCTGCACATAGTTGGTGGAGTTACTACTATTTCAAAGATAAGTATCACTATGTGTTTAATTTCAATTAAAATGCATATCTGTGATGCTTGTAATATTACCATGTATTCCGTTGAATGAATTAATTACTTCTAATTCCATTATATCAGTATGTTAGCAGTAATTATGTGTTTACAATGTGTTAAGTCATCTAAATTCATTTAAATGTATACTATATAAGTGTTATTCCACGTAGTAGCATTGATCGACTGTGGGGTTGATGGTCGGGGAAGTTACAGTATGGAGTACATAAAATTTGTGATCAGATTCACGATGTTTGAAACCAACTCGAAGAAAGAAACTATCAATATTAGCATACAATATTGGGGAGCTTGCTTCAAACCAATAAGTGACTTCTTGAGTTGAAAAACCAAGTTAGAATATGTCACAAAACTAGGTGGCTTTTGCATGAAAATTTCTGTAGATAGGTCTCCATGAAGAAAAACACTCTTAACATCCATCTGATGGATTTTCCATCCAAAACGAGCAGCAAGGGAAATAATTAGTTGAATATAGTTCATCCTTGCAACATGGGAAAATGTCTCAATGTATTCAATACCATCTTGTTGATAAAATCCCTTTGCAACCAAGCATGCATTATGTCACTCAATAATACCTTCAAAAGGTAATTTTGGTCCTATAGACCCATAGAAACTTCACAATATTCTTTCCTTGCTGTTGAGGAACTAATCCCCAAGTATGACTATTCGACAAAGAATTAATATCTATCTCCATAGCCCATTCCCATTCAGGTCATCCTTGAGCATCTAATTAGGAAACAAGATCAAAAGTTTCAAGAACAAGAGTCGTCAATGCAATGATGGCATGTTTCTTTTGACTTTGAGTTTTTTGTTCGGAGGAAATATCATCGACATCATCACTAGTGGCTTCAATTTTCTTGGCATCTCATCCAGGTAGACAAGAAATAGGTGAACTGTCGTTCACTGTAGAAGTTCGATCAAAAGTCAGAACAATTTTTCGATGGAGATGATAGACCAGTCAAAACAAATATTGACGGACTAATCGACTCAGAGGTTGACGGTCTAGTTGAAACATGAATATTGTTCAATTGTCGATTCAAAGGAATGAAAAAAGAAATGGAAGAACCATTGTCGGAGGAAACATCAAAGGGATCACCCTACAACAATCTAGAGGAGTTCAACAACTTGATGCCAAAATACCTCTAATCAAGCCATACATTTATTCTGATAATGATTTTTTGTTTGATAGGATCAAATAGTCGATAGGCCTTAGTTTCTTCAGAGTATCCCATCATGATGCAAGCATGACTATTTGCATCCAACTTCTTTCTACAATCATAACAAATATGAGCCCATGAAACACATCCAAACACACATAGGTGGATGACTGAAGGATACGTTCCACACCATCACTCGACTAGAGTCATGGAAGGAACATATGGAGTTGATATGCGATTGGGAAAATTGTTTTCACAATATATTCTTTATCCCAGAAGTGAGGAAGTGGATATTTGGCCTGCAAAATACATCTATCCATTTCGAATAACATCCAATTCTTGCATTTAGTGATTCCATTATACTAAGGTGAGTGAGGAACCAAACACTGCTAGTCAATAGAAGATTGAACCAAGTATTATTCAAAAGGTTTATTTACATAATCACCACCATTGTATGATATCAGAAACTTGATCAGTAGACCACATTGGTTTTCAGCAAAATCTCTAAACTCTTTGAACTTTTCAAAGACAATATTCTTATTCTTCAGATAATAGACCCAAGTGAAACAAGAGAGATCATCAATAATAGTTAAAATATACATTGCACTTGCTAGGGAAGGTAGATTGACGTGGTATAAATAATTGTGAACTATCTCCAAGAGATTCTGTGCTCACCACACTTTTCCAGAGTCAAAGGGTGCCTAATGATGCTTGCTAAGCACACCACCTTTACAGACTCCTTCAAGGGGAACACTTTAGGTAGAACGAAAACTGTGTTCTAAGTTTCCATTGACTATAGACTTTGAAAATTTAGGTGTCTGAGTCGTTCATGCGAAGTTATAATTCACTCATCAATGTGGAAAAAAAGAGCAGTTGGTTCACTGTCGGGTCGATTCGTGTTAGAGAATCTATACAGACTTTCTTTTAGGCCAAGAAACCCTTTGACAACAATCGACTAACCTTTCTTCAAATCTAAAACATAGAATTGATCTATCCAAAATTCTACAATCTTACATGTCTATGTTAGATGAGAAACAAACAACATATTAGCACTGAGGTTTGGCATATAGACATTGAAAATTTTCCATGTCGACATGTAACATCACCATGACTAGAAGTATCAAGAGAAAAATCATCGGAAACATAAATCTTCCTCTCCTTGGCTTCATCCAAGGACATGAACAAGGAAGAATCCTTATCCATATGACGAGTGCACCCGAAGTCGAATACCCATTCATTATGTGCAGAATGAGACAACAAGGCGTGAGAAGTTCCAACTTGAAAGGTGAAATTATCAGCATGTCGGCATGCATCAGACATGTCTACTTCAAGGTGTTTAACCTTCTTCTATAAATCATCTATATTCTTGTATCATATTTTCTCCACATGTCTAGTATTTCCACAACACTGACATGTCTTCTTCTTTCAACTTTGACGGGGTGCATCTATTTTCCATTTAGTTTTCTGGTCGTGGCATCCAGGTCTCTGCGTAGGGGTATCAAACGGTCCTCTTTCCTTGTGATTCAACTTTCTCTTTCCCTTGATAAAGTGGGATTGATTTTTACCACCAAGATTTTCTTCTTCAAGCAATTTGTGCTAATCAGTAATAAAATTCCACAAAAATATTTAAAGGTGTAATCATTTCTATCTTCATTGTGTTCCTTCCAATTGGTGTGTAAAGTCAAGATGAACGTGTTGAATGGTGTTCTCAAATTCATCAATACCAACTCGATGATTTTTCCAAATTTCTTCTGATAATTCTTTTCACATTCACTTAATTTGATCTAGAGTTGCTTTACACATGCCAGATAGTCCTCTATTTTGTCAAAAGAATGAGGATAAAGAGAGATCAACTCTTTCTCCAATTGCATGACGTGAATTTCATCAACTTTGTCGAAGAACGACTTCAAATTATTCCATGCTTGATGAGGGTATTTGATTCCACTAAGATGAAAATGAATCTCCCATGAGATATAGGTCATGATGACCCCCACAACCTAATCCTTCTTGCCATCAACAATGAACTTTTCTTGATCGTCTCTTGGATCTAGAATCAAAATCTTTGTATACTTCCACAGTCCTTTACTCTTCAATAGGGTTTCCATGTCTTGTTCCCATACTGCATAATTTGATCCGTTCAGAATTACAGGATCAATATTTGAATCCATCTTCTATATCTCGACATAAACAATCTTGTTTCAATAAGTTCTAATAAAAAAACCACCGGCCTAGATTCAATCACACAACATATCTGACTCAGTAAGGTTTGTGAGTAACAAACGAGGTTTCAAAACATCAACTCTGATACCATGTTCAGGAATATGATGGAATTTGTTACGAAATAGATAGACAATTCCTTAGATAATTGAAGAGGGAATAAAATTTTGAAGACAAAGGTTGTAACGTCCCTGTTACCAAAAAAATATGGTACCATAATGTAACGTCCCCATTACCAGACTACTTTTGATACCAATTTGTAACATTACCCAACTTACTACTGAGCAATGCTACTCCCAAAATCCAGTGCACAGATTCTACTTTATAACATTATTCTATGCAGTAATACTTGAAGTAACGCACTCAACCCCAAGCTGAGTCGTGCCACCCAAACTTTCCTCTTTTGATACAACTTATAACATCAAAAGTAACACAACACAACTTTGTGCACAAGCATACCAAGCACACAAATTTATTGTGTGTGTAATCCACTCTGAACATGTGTTCATTACTATGCACACAACCATTTTGATGTCACACACCAATTTTGTTTTCCTTATGTGCACAGACTGCTTTCTCATATTCACAAATGAATCTATCCTCTTGTGCACACAAAGTATTTCCTTGCGCGCATGGCCATTATAACTTTATCTCGGAGACTCATGAGAATTATCATAAGGTTAACTTAATAGGAATACCTAACAATAACCATCATACTCATGCATGACTACAAATACTAAATATCAACACCACACTTATATAACAACATTATATATAGCAACATTATATATAATAACAACAATTACGTATGTGCAACAACATACAAGAATTAAACCCATATTAAACATAGATAATTAAGCACACAGTAAATGAGACAAGCACATAAAGACACTTATCTTTTATGAAAAATCACCAACTACGCGCATAAATCAAACGTTCCTCCTAACCATAGACTCTGTTGCTCATATACTTTCAGCAATAGGTCACCCCTAAGATGGGGCTTAACTCCATCAGGGAAAAAGGGTTCCTAATGCCAAGATAAGGTCTGATAATCAACATAATTGTTCAACCCAAGGTGCCACTATTGCAACAAGCCTACAATCTCTCATTCCACACATGCCTATTACACCCAAGGAAGTGTGACCCTTCTTTTCACAACAATCCCTCAACTACCCCACTTCCCTTCTAGGTTTCCAACAACATGCCAAACAAGAAGTATCCGAGCCCTGAAACTAATGCCCAATGCACTAGGGAACATTCCCAACAAAAATATCACCAAGAGAGAATTCTCATGGGCCTAACAACCCACCTCTTCAATAACAAATCTCTCACCTGGAGAGAATGCTAATACGCCTGACAACCTGCCTCTTTGACAACTAAAACTCTGGTTACAAAACAAAAACCCCTTACAAGATCTGATCTATAGATAAGTTAATAGTCATCCTTTCTCAGATGCTCCAACCGCTTCTGCACATTAGAAAATGAATGACTCTTTTTCCAAGAATGAGTTCTTCCCCCCCGAAATACACTAAAGACAAATATATATATATATATATATATATATATATATATATTCCTTAAACTGGACACTTGTCACTTTCAAAAATAGTTTTAGCCAATTGGTGACTTGCTCCCATCCCTCAGAAACTTAGGATAAATAATTATCCATAAACTACACTTTCAAAAATATTAATAAAATATTCCCTAGGACTTAAGTCCCCCCATTTTCCCTTTTCCTGTGGATTTAGCCCCCCGTCTCTTTTCTCCTGATCTATATGTGCACAACGATGTGATATTATTAATAATTTGAGTGTGATTACATTTACAAGTATAGGTGCACTGGCCTATTTGCATCCTGACTCACTAGCCTCATAACCACACATACTCTCCGACATCTAAAAACAAATCAACCTATATGGAACTTAGAATCAGACTCAAAGAGAACATCCCTAATCAAATCTAGGAAACGTGATGAAAACCAATTGGCTCGGGGGTCTTCTGAAAACCAACCTCATGGGGGAGATGAAGTCCCCACCAGATTGACTAGAAAAGGTGTGAGGATCAATTATGATGATCAATGTGAAACAACATTGACTAGTGAAAGTACCCTTTATTAAGGTGGGCATCCTTTGGGGGAACTTATATCATGAACGAACGTCTGCCCCAGGTACTATAGGCACGTCCCACCTGCAGTCACCTATGTGGATACCTAAGAAAGGTCACAAAGGATACCACCTAACAATCAATGCAGAACAAACAATGGTAAGTCCAACCACACATAAGGGCATGGTATCTAATCCCAAAGATTTGAAGGCGTTAACCAACATAACCCTCATATATGTAATGATCAAAGCGATACTAAAATCACCAAAACAAGCAGAGAGGGGTAATCTCCCTAATTTCTCCAATGAAACCTCGTGCTTGACTCCCGTGTTAGAGGATCTTCCCAACACACCAATTGTAATAATGGATTTAACACTCTTTTAATGAATTATAGGTTGAATTTTGTGGCCTTGGATAATTTACTCTCCAATCCTAATCCAAGGCCCTTAGCCTATCCAGTGTTGGTTTTCTATCAAAAGAAAACATCTAATTAATTTTAGATTAAGAGTTTCTTTTTAGAGGTTGTTGCTTAGGTCCAAAGGTAATGGATAAAACTTTAGTGATGTTTTGACTCTTGAACCAGCCAAGCAAATGCAAGAATGACAATGCAATTTCATTCTATTCAATGAGATCTAGCTATGGGAGGGAGAGAGGTTTTCTTTCCTTTTGTCAAGTTCAGAAATAAATCCCCACACACACCAAGAAACCAATCAAGAAAACCAAATTTGAAACCAACCAATACTTCTAATGCACTTAAACACTAATGATTCAAAAGAAAACCTAGCATGCAACACATATTTTTGTCTTTTTGATTATTTTTCATTGTGAATGCAAAAATTCCTAGTCTAAACAAGAAATATCAATCCAAACAGAACAAATCAAGAAGGATTAGCAAGCAAAGGGGATATAGGATATTGGGAATTAAGTTGGATCAGGCCGCTCCAATGTCACTATAAAAAGAACACCCAAAAACTCACCAAGGAGGGATTGATCTAACAATGAATAAAGGTTATCTCTAAAGACAAGAAAATAAATAATGATAATGATAGCTAGACCTCTTTAGATCCATTAGATACTCAACCCAACTTCACTGAAGTTCTCAGAAAAATAGGGAAACTATCCAAGAAATACCAACCAATTCACACAAATAGGTTTAAACAAACCTTTCAAAAGCAGTTTAAGTGACTATTAACTCTTCAATCCGAGATAAAACCAAGCCAAAAAAAAAGAACCCCAACACACTTTGGACCACAAGACATATCTAGAACCACAAACTAGGGCTTAGATATGCAATTCTGTTGTTTTGGTAGTGCCTCGCGGGACATAGGCTTGTCAACCAATGAAGATGCCTCACGAGACATGTATAATGAAACACACAAGGACCTGGGAAATTTTGGTTTTTTAGAGAGATGGATCAATGGTAGATATTCCATGTTTGAATCATATCTACTAGATATAGGCCTAATACTGAGTGAAATGGAAGAAAATTGAAATGCAATTCACAACAAGAAGAGGAAGAGGTAGGCAAGGAGACTTAACTAGAGAAGAATTCTTCCCCAATGGAGTCTCCAATCTGTTATGGGAAAAATTCTCACAGGGATCTCACTAAATACATTAGTAACATCTCCCTAGGACCAACCTAGTTATCCTAGACAGGAGGGGGTAAACTTCCTATTGGATTCCTAGAAACAAGCAATATAATCATATACAAAGAGATAATTAAATGGATTACCTTTTCCTAAAGGTTTTTCTTAGCGTCTCCTGGATGTTGCAGTCCTGAAGTTCCTGCTCCAACCTCTACAACCTACTTCCTACACACCAAAGACAAGACAAAACCACTCTAATTTCTTCCCAATGTTAGGATCCTAGATCTAGCTTGAATATAATATGATCTATAATCTACAAGATCATATCTGAAAATTTATACATCAATTGACAAATATTCAAAGGGGGGAAACCAAATAATCTATTGATTGTAAATAAGAACTTACATCAAGATAACATACCTCAAGTGTTAATGTAGGCTCCTTCAATATCCTTTCTCCTTGCTTCTCCTTACAACTCCTTGGTCATGCTAGGCTCCAGTGACTTCTGGCTGAATAATTCTGCAATTTCACAACATAACCTTTCTATTGAATTCTCTCCTCCTCTTTCCCAAGGCTTTCCTTTGTTATATATCTCTTGGAGGAGGCTCGAGGGAGGCTTCTAAATATTATAGATCCTACTAGAGACTTGAATGATGTGATTTCCTAGGCCTTTGGCATGAATATTCAACTCATCCTTCACCAATCACCTCGTAACTCCTTAATTCTATAAATCTAACAGTGCCTCGCTTGACGAGCTACTAGTGTCCAGTGAGGGCCTCACTTGTTTTCTACCAGGTGACTCATGAGGATGTCAATAAGGGATAAAAAGTGCTCCCAAATGGGTCAAACCCTAGGAAAAATATGTACTTTGGATTTAATCCTCTGATAACTTCCTCTCTGGCCTATAGGGTGGAAATTAAGGTTATAACAACTTGGGAACAAGATAATTGATGTTATAATTTATTTCAAGATGATATCTGAAGCCATATGTATGTACTTCATGATTATGATATTATTTCTTAAGCCTTTGTTCATCATTTCTCCTCATTATCTCATTTTGCGCTTGTCACCAATAGAGTCTATTGGGAGTGAGAGGTACCAGTCATATGCTGGACCTATTGGAATTTGGAGAAAACATTTCACCATAACATCATCATGTTCGATCAAATGAATATCAAAAATGGTGAGAAACTAATCTAAATGATTTTTTGGATCCATAATTCCATCACGAGTAACAATAGGAAGAATTCCTTGAGGAAGAGTGGGAAACTGATGTTTCTATCTTAAGTTCATGGGACTAGATGTCACTCTTCTCCTTGGGTTTCTTTATCTATCACCTATTCTTTCTTCATTCTTCCTTCATCATTTCTTCTTTCATGATTAGGGTCTTCACAATCACCCATACATTTTCGAGGAGAAATGGACGATGGAACTAATAAAGTCAGAACTTGAACCATAGAACTATTATATTTCTCTGTTTATTTGATAATATTTTTTCTACTTCTTGTTATAGGACCTTCAAAAACATTTGAAGTGGCCAGATTAAGACTTTTTATCAGATTCGCCTTTCGAAATTTTGATGAAATCGAGGTTCCTGTTGAGATAATACTTTCCAAGAATGTTCTATTAACACTCAAAAATTTCTTTGGGTTGTATCAAAGAAAACCCCAAGGTAACTGTTTCAACCAACTTTAGATTGTATTTTGACCTATACAATCAAAGAGGGCTCTCTCAGATGTCTAATGACAGGTAATATCTCAAAGGATTCATCAATAAATGCACAGAGGTTAGATTATGCAATAGGACATGTCTATTTTTGTTTCTAAAAGGGTTGGTAGGACAAACACAGAAAATGTACCATTGTCCAATGGAGTCAAGCCCTAAATTTCAATGTTTTTACAGTCAACAACTATTTGGTTTCTTTCTATATATTGAAGGAAAAATGTGCACTATGCTTAGCAAATAAATGATATGAGATGAGAGATGGAAAAGAGAAGAACTCACACTACACTACATGGATCAATCAATGGATGAATCTCCAGTGCAACTTTAGAAAAAGGACACGAAGATTAATTTCTAAAAAAAGAATCAAACAAAGATGAATTCTATAAAAGTAACTATTAACACATAACAAACATCATCGGTGTGAAAGGAGCATCGAACATGGATGAATTCCTACCACTTAATCTTAGACAATGCTAGCAGAAAAACACAATCTTGGAAATGATATACAAGAAACACATACTGAACATAAACACTGTGATGGATATCAAATCTCAAAAAGAGAAAACTTCTACATTAACTTCAAAGGAATAAACAAGTCTTGATCTGCAGTACAATAGTCCTCTTTTCCCCAAAAAAGTCCCCCTGTTTACATCAAAATGACCAAATTATATAGAAAAATAATTCCACACTTGGTTGTTAGGGTCAAACTACTACCACCTAGAATGATGGATCCGGTTTCTTTGAAAGAGAACAATAACTTCAATGGATTTACTAAAAATAGAAAACCCAACTTTGCCAAATCATAATCGTAACCGAAATATTTTTTACAATCATTGATCATGATCAAAATTCGAGCATATGGTTGTGATGAGTCATCATGTGCACTTCTGGACACTCTGTCACCCTTGCACAACAAGTCTGCTATGCAACCATAACCTTCAACAAAAGTGCAACAGATTGCGCAATAAATTGAGAAAATAAGGGTTAAATATGACATCATATATCCTGAATAAAAAACTATTTTTCGAAACGAAGAGAGGTTTTTGTTAATGAACTTGTTATTGAGAAAAAACTCTCTCAGTTTTATAAAAATCCTCTCCATTCTCTTGGGATCTGAGCCCAAATATTATGACAAAAACAAAATCTAAAAAAATGGGTTGTAAAGATTCATTCAAATCTACCCAAATATTACACTTTTTGAAAATCTGAGAAAGTTTTTTATTACTTGGTTTGTCCTTGACAAAAAAATCTCGGGGAGTTTCAAAATTCCTCTCCAATTGGTCATAAAGTGATCTTTAAGTTGACCACTAAACCAGTCATTTACGCAACATGCCCTGTAGCTTGTGCGTAGTAAAACCCTTTGCGTGGAAAAACCCTCTGCGCGACAAAATCCTTTGCACAGAAAAATCCTCTGCACAACAAAATCCCCTGCGTGGAAAAACCCTCTGCGTGGAAAAATCCTCAGCGCGAAAAAATCCCCTGCATGACAAAATCCTCTGCGTAGCAAAACCCTCTACGTGATAAAATCCTCCATGTAATAAAATCCTCTGCGCGACAAAATCCTCTGCACGGTGAAAGTATAAAAATCCTTTGCGCAACGAACTTGCACAACAAGTATGCTTTTGAAGTTTGCAACGATACCAATGACATGGAGTGTCATGATTGTTCCTTCTCTAACCCCATGAAAGGTGATGATGAACCATAATACCTTTTGACATGATATTCACCCTAACCTATGATTCATCTAGGAATGCCTTGATTTTCCCAAGATCATGTAATGACTTTGAAAACTTTGGACAAACCTCTAACCTTAGCTATGGAAATCATGGTGCTAACACGTTCAATCTCTTCTTGATTCTTTTTTATCTTCAATACCAAATCATACAATTGATTCAAAATACTTCTTTGGTCATCCAATCCAATGGGAAGATGAGGTTGGACTGACTCAAGAAGAGTCATTAATGGGAGATAAAAACTTATTTTTTTCCACAGTATGGTCACCATAAATGTTGATCTCTTTTCTTTATAGGGACAAGAGTTAGCCTTGTAGGGTGTTCTTACAAAGAATTATTAATATCCCTCTTTGTTTTTATAGAGGTGGTACTCCTGTTTATCACTCATATTTTCAATATACTTATTCAAACAATAAATTTAAACATTAAAACATCTACACCTATGAGTGGATAAGGTGGTAAAATAATTAAAAGGATAGAAGACAATTTACAACAGAAAGATAACAACCATGATTGCAATATACAACATAACTACATCCATTCCATCAAATCCATTCATTTGAGCAATGAGGAAGAAGATTCAAAGCAATACTCATAAGACATAAAATGGATTAGTGGTCCAAAATAGAGGGATTTAAATGATTTCACTTATTTAATATCATTATATGTGTTGGGGAAACATACTCGAGCTCTCATGCTCATATAAAAGGCATAAATAACAAAATTTATGAACTCTTGGAATAGCTCTCTCCGAGAGTCTTTAAAATAATATTACACATATATTTTTTGAGTTTGAATAAAATGTTTTCCTAAAGAACAACACAATATTCCTCATACTTAAATGACAAAAGGAATGTGTTCATCGATAAAAGGAATGTGTTCATCGATAAAAGGAATGTGTTCATCCATATGGATTGCGATGGGGATCCCGTGGACCAAATATTATAGCATACCTGGGAGAGAAAGAGAGAAGCAATTAGGATTTGAATTTAACAGTAAGAAATAAACCAATAAAGTTGGATGATCAAAAATTGGGAAGAAAGAAAGGAAATTCTTCAAAAAAAAGTGTACTCACAAAAAGAAAAGTGGAATGATGGATGGACCTCCCCCACCTTTGCTAAGTCTTCATATAAATAACTATAACTTGATTCCTTTCACTTCAACTGCTTCTTGGATTAGTTATATATTTTAATGAACTCTTGAGCCACTCTTCGATATATTCTTTTAGTAGTGGGATTGTTATGTTCTGATTCACCCAGAGCGAGAATATCTCATCTTCCATTGCTTTGAACTTAGAGTGTAATTCTTGAATTGATGACAAATGGTGTTCATTATCATTCACAAAATTAACTAACCATCGGTTTAATCACATCCTCTGGAAAGTTAGTGAGATTATTAAACTCACTATCCCATGAAGTTTTGAGTATGTTTAACTCCGTTTCCAATTGCTCCTTGGTTAATAACTCAGATTCTCTTACCAATTGTGGACCCTCAAGTTTCTTAACTATTTCGAGTGATTTCAAAAATAAATCACTTCTTTTTCCATCAACCTTTTCACAAATTGAAATAAATTCATGCAAGATTTCTATTCTTTCCAACCATCCAATCTTTACTTGAACTTTATTCTATTATTTGATGGAAAGTCTTGTTGTTTCCTAGTGAAGTAATTCATACTTTTCCCTCATTCCACAAATGTACATAGAGTGTTTTTATAGAAAAACTCATCTTGCTTCAAGTCCTTTTGTTAATATTCAATAAAAGAAGTAAATATTTGTCCTAAATTCCTCAAGCTAGTGATGACTTCTTTATTGTTTGTATCTAGTAGCTTGAAGATGTCACACATTTTAATGTTTGTATCTAGCTTGAATATGGAGTGTTTTGATATGTGTTGTGGCTGCAACAACCCCCCCTTTTTTACTTTTTATTTTACAAGAGAAAGGACAATTCCCCCCTACTAAAATTTCAATCCTATTTCCTAATCCTCTACCGCTTGATCCTAATGTTATGTCTTTTCCTACTTTGAGGGAGTTGAAGTTTTTATCTCGTTGGATGATTTTTTTTTTATGGGTTATGATTTTTCCATTCGATCTGATGATTTCAAATGTCTTGATGATGCTTATTGACCTATGATGTTTCGTTGACATTTGTTTCAACTATTCGTTGATTCTGAAGTGTTTGATGATACTATGTGGCTGCAAGGTCTAGTGTTCTATTGCATGTACTGAATGAGGTTGTGGCTAATTATTTATTGATTGAATAATTCAAATTCTACATCCTCTTTCTAACATGTTATGTTTTATTACTGCATACTTATGCTCTCGCATATGGATCCTACTCTTTTGTTTTGAATTAGCATATATAGTCTTAAGACACTCATCTACAGTGACCACACTATTGTTCAATAAATATAACACCCTCTTATAAGTTGGTTAAAGGCATGTAATACATTCTTTATTATATTGGATAGTATTCTTTTGATTTCATAACTGATCTCATTCTTTTGATTTGTAGGAGTAGGTTTGCAGAGACACTTTGATCACATGACCGCTCCAACCTTGAGAGGAATGTTTGGGAATCTATTGATCATTTTCTAGAACCTTGACTTTGATCCTTACAAAGCCTCCTCTTTTTCTATTTCTTCTCCTTGTTTTCCTCTTTATTTTCTCTAACCAAATATCATAGTTGGATTCTTCCCATCGAGAGTTGTCCAACGACTATAACCATACTTAAATTTGAGTTCCAGATTGAAAGTTATGGCATCTCAAAGTTTCCTAAGTATTCACTTACCTTTTCCACCTCACTTACACATGGATTCCATGTGCTTAACTCTTGCTTATTTTGTCCATATTGGTGTTGATGCATGGTGCTGATGAGGCATACACCACCTTCCCTGATCATCGTCAAACTTTTTCCCATCTCTTCTTCCAAGCCTTTCGTTCACATACTCCAACAAAGATGTTGGAGATTCATTGTCCCTAGATTTCATACTCTTCATTGGAAGAGTTATTCTCTGATAGTTTCATGACTACATTGCCCATAGAACATATTCTATCAATGAATATTTGTTGGCAAATTTTCCTTCACGGTCTTGGAAAGAATCTTTGTGCCCAATGTTTCTCACCGCAACACGGTTTGTCGACAATTCAATAGACAATTCATAGGTTCAATTATCCATTTTCCCTCCACGTGACCAAAAATGGAACCACAAATTATTTCTTTACGAAATTTCACAAGCTTAAACCTCAAGCATATTTCCAAAGTGAAACTCTCCCAATCTATCGATCTTTTCCCCAAGTGAATGGTCAGATTTTTTTCGTACAACAATATTATGGTTACAACTTGTATGGTCGGAGTTAACACTCCAAATGGTCTCCTTTAGACTCTGAATGAATTTTAATTATGGCTGTTGATCATCAATGAAAGGATGATCCAGATCTTTCACATGAAAAACAAAGATATGAGGGAATATTCCTCGATACCTCTTTTCAATACCTTGAAACTTCACAAATTTTCTGGATGCCAAATAATTAGCTCTGACTACACGTCATCACTTTTTCGGGATTTAACCTTCAACATGCAAATCGAAGAAGGAATATTCTTCGATTATTTTCTTCGATACCTTTCCACTGGCGCATTAGCGTGGACTACAAAATAGCTCCCCGATGGATGTTGTATATTTCTCCAGATCTATTGAACGACTAGATATCGCTCTCGGAGTTAATACGTCAGGATGGGAATTGAATAGGAGATAGGAATACCTCGATGCTAAGTTATAAATGAACACTCTACCATTTCAAGGTCTAATGGACAATTGACTAGAATTGTTGATCTAGTGGGTTTTCTCTTCTATAGGTTCAATAATTAAGGGTCTAGATTAACCCATGGGCCTAGTCAATGGTTGTTGAGTGAGGAATTTTAAACAACCATAACTTTTGATTTTATGCCGAAATGAGGCCTGTAATACCTCATTGGAAATGTATCAGACAAAAGAAAGCAATGGTATGGGTTTCCATGTCGAACAATTGATAGAAGTAATAAAAAAATATAGAAAACCAACAACCATGGATTTGGGGGGGAAAATGACCATACCATCTTCAAGAAATCATATCCGGGGCTATGAGTAACAAAATAAAGTCCATGATAGATCGATAGAAATATGGAGAAGAGAATAATAAGTTGGAATATAAAATGGGGGAAGATTGAGAATCTAAATTGCTTGAAAATGAAAAACATAGACATAGCCCTAATTCATATGAAGAACCAACCATGCAGACTTCAAACAATCTTATCTTGAGATACCAACAACAAAATTTATCCAACAATAGCTCAAAGGAAAGTTGAGACATAGGAGAACAAGAAAAAATGATATCATTCATTATATCAGATCCAAAAACACCTAGAACAACGCAAGAAATTCAGAAAATGACCCAACAGATAGAGTGAATGATAAATTTAAATAATATCATTGGTAAACTGTCAAAGGGTGAATGTTACCACCCGAGAGTCTCTTTAGATCCTATTTGTAACTCCTACATCTAAATTTTCAAAATTCTAGAGAAATTTGAAATGTAAAAAAGACAAAATTAGGGAAAAACGAAACGAATGGTCATGAGAATTCAAGAGTCTCTCTCTTGTTCTATAAAAATGAGATAGTTGAATGTATCTATCCTTTTTCCCTTTGTAACAAAGGATGGTACTTTTACTTTTGAGGAATAAACAACAGAAGGCATTTTATAAATTTGTGGCTTTGATGGATGTAGTAGAGACTACTCTTGATGCATTTATCTTTTGCTTAAGTAGATAGGATTTTTTTGTATGGATTTTTTTTTGCACTCTGTGTTGTTTACTCATATTGTCACATGTTTCTTCATGGGTACATAAATGATGTTATAAATGTATTGTGCAACTATTTGTTTATACATCTGTAACATTATTGCTTTCGTTTACCATTAGAATACATGAATTATTTTTGTTTTTTATAGTTATCTTTCTCTGTACTCATTCTATTAGTTTTTCTCCCATGATAGGTTATCATTAGTTTAGATTAGATTAATTAGCTTTTATTTGGTTTAGACTTAGAATTAGTTAGAACTCTTTGGGGGGTAGTTTGTTGTTTTCCCCTTTTTATTCTTTTAACTCTGAGTGACAATGAGGCTCATAAACTCATGGGAAACACTACCCCTAACGAGAGTGGGTCTGATTGGGACCTGCCATCAGGCGTTTTCTCTCATCTGATTGAATGGGTCATTCTGGTCCATCAACAAAAATGGCGCTAGAAGGAGCGCCAGATGACACGCTGAGCCTGTGCAGTCATTCTTGTTAATTTTTTTTTAATGTACTAATGGATCCATCCCATATCTCTTTATGGAGGCATTTTTCTGGTACTATACCTCCCAAACCCCCTATAAATATTTTACATTTCTTTTCGCAACTAAGATTTTATGACGAGGGTGAAATCTCTGCATTTGAACATGTTTTTAATTTATGGAAATTTTGTGGTTCTCACAATATTACTGATAGAAATATCATTTTCAAGTTACTCACTCTCACTTTTGTAGGTTGGGCCAAGCGTTGCTATGATACTTTGTTGTCTGCCTCTATTCACACATGGGAACAATTTATACACGAATTTTTGCATGCTTTTGAGAACTATGATTATGATAATTTATGTGCAGAAATTTTAAAGCTTAAGAAGAACGAAGATGAATCTCTTGCATATTTAATTACCATATTTACTCATCTTTTCTATATATTTCCTTTATAAGATAGGCCCTCTAATAATGATTTGATTTGATTTGATTTTTAGTTTCTCTTGCAAGTGAAACATATGAGTTAGTGCATGAAGAATCTAAATCACGTCCTAATGTTCCTTTACATGCTAATTTAGATTTAAATGAAATTGTTGAAGATGCTAATGGTTTGGATGGAATTCATATGTCTGGATCTTTCTTTACTATGAGGGATATACATCATATAGAAAATTATTTTTTGGAATAAACCTATGTATCCTCCCACCACTCCATTGCCCCTTACCTTTCTTGTGGTGAAAATGAGTCCCCTTATGTTGTAATTCCAATTTCATATTTTTCTGTAGTTGGCCAAGAGGAGGGTTCTCCTGCTGATAACATGACACTTTGGTCTACACTGATGGTTATGTTAGGATCTCACTATCCTATTTCATCTTTTCCATCACAAGAAATGGAGGAGGGAGCTATGGAGAAAAACTTGAAAGCTGATCATTTTGTTAATGAAGAAAATATGGACACTCATGAAATCAATTCTTCCTCACCCATGGATAATTTGAAATTAGTTCCTCTTGTTTTGGATTGTCTTGCTGTTACAGATTCTCCTTGTATATATGACATAGATCAAGAATGTTTTCCTACTGCTAGTGGATCATTTATTGAAACTTATTGTTCTAAAGATTCTTTTGATTTTCTCCCCTCTTCTAACCATGAATGTATTTTGGAAGACTTTTCAGATTCTCATATTTTGCAGGGGCAAGGAAACCATGCTGATTCTTTCACTTCAGGGGAAGAAATAAACATGTAGGACATACCTCTTTTATCTAAAAAATCTATTTTTAATTTTGAAGAGGAAAACCATCTTGATGAAGGACGTACTAATTGTGAAACCACACCTAATGCAGATCCCATTGATTCACAAGAAATCACCGATGTTCTTAAGGAAGAGGAACTACCACTCATGAAGTCATTTTCTGAATTTTTTTTTGGTTCTAGAGAAGCTTTTAATTCTCTTAATTCTTCCACTTATTACCACTTGTATCCTGATCTCTTTAATCATTTAACTTTGCAGGGAGATACTCATAGTCCTATTCGAAAAGACTCAATGGAGCCAACTCATTTTGAAGTACTTGATGGTGTTGATGCGCATTTGGAGGACAAAGAGGATAAGGCCTCTTCCCATGAACTAATTACAACCATCCTTATAAGCCTTTTTCATGGGATGAAGAGAATTCTATAGAAAATGTGTATCAAAGGATGAATTCCTCTTTTTATTCTTCATTTTTGATAAATAATGAATCTCCTTGTTCATGTAGCTCATTTTTCAATATTGTTAATACTAGTGGATCTCATCATTTTTTTGAAATTGTCTCTCATACCATGTTTGGTCCTAACCCATACATATCATATGATCTCACTAGTCTATCTCAATTAGTTGGTTACTTGAAGTGTGAGTCCAGGGATGATTTCCAAGATAATGAGGCATTTCGGTCTTTGCTCATGGTTATGTTAGGACCTTATTCTTTTGGTTTGTATTCAGGGATAAACAAATTTTTTAGCATGAAAACTCTCTCATCGAGCACAATTTATATAAACTCTATGCATGATTCTCATTTGGCATGCTACTTTCCATCAAACTCCTTCCATCAATTCTATGAGAGAAGTGCAATATTTTATGATCATATTGAAGCATGGTTGGAGAGATCCTTTTTAGATAGATTTCCCACAGATTATCACTATTATATTTCTAATATGGTGGATAGATTTTATCATGCTTTAATTTTTCCTACTTTTAGTCGATTCTTATTCCAAGCTCTATCACTAATCCCGTGTCTTGAACATATTTATGCAGGGTTGGGATTAACTGGATGGCTACATTGGCATTATGACTTTACATAGCTCATTTTTCATCCATTAGTAGCATAGAATATGAATAGAATGGAATAAATTAGTGTTTTTCCTTTGCATAGTTTAGCTTTGCTTCCTAGTTTTTTAATTAGTTCTCTATTTTCCTTTTCTTTTATTTATTGTTGGTTGATCAGTAAATGAATTCTCAGCAAAAATGGAAATACATAGAAGGATTTCCCTTTAAATTTCCCCTTTTATGGATTTTGAATTAAATTTTGATGTGGGGAAGATTTACTTCATTTCATTCTCGAATTTTTCTATGTGTTGGGCAATTGCCAGATCACTGATTTGTATGCATGATCACCATGTCAAATCCTTTCCAATGCATTGTTACATCTTACAAGTGGGGTATTTAAAATTAAGACACTATCCATTCCCTCTTGTAATGAAAATGAACAATCATATTTGTCCTACATTCACATCTACATGATTCTAATGGGAAAAGTTTGCTTGGCTGATATACTTTTTAAGTTATGATTTTTTATATCCCATATACATTGAATCTAAATTCTAAGTATTAAAACTCTTCCCATCTAAAAGTGAAGACACTTCAAATATGTTCTATTTCCTTAGATGATTATTTTTCTGTGGTTTTGGAGTTATCCAAATCTTTTCTTTCTCATCCACTCTTTTCTTTGATCACTTTCAGCCAACATGAATTTTCTGCATAGAATTTTTGTATAATAAGCTTAGATGATTTCTTATTTTCAGTCATCACTTGTAGTTTTAATTTTTGGGCATTGGCTGCCATTATCCTATGCTATGTTCAATAGATTTTTTTAAGTACAATTCTTTCTTTTACATTGTACCTTTCTTCACCCAAGATTCTTCTCTTATACGGTAATAAAATACATTCTTTCATGCTAACTGGAAACACATTTTTGACATTCTGGATGGAATGGTAATTCAAATATTTTGTTGATATCTTTTTCATAAAATTGATTGGGAACTCATAATTTTATTCCCTAATCTAACGATTGACCAAAGAATCGATCTTAGCACTACCAATTCATTAAGTTTTCACTCTCATTTTTATAACTTATATTTATTGGTGGATTTATATCATCAAAATATGGATGGGATTGAAATCTTATGGTTTTGTTTCCTTAATTTGATTGACTATGATTTTAGGAACAAGACATCATGTCCAGAGATCCAAATATCACAACAATTGTGACACTAAAGTCATATGGTAAGTTTTTTTTTGAGGGAAAGAACATACTTCTCATATCTCAGGGAGAAGGCTGTGATATTTGATTGAATGGAAATCTAAAAAATACTTGATAACTTCATTGACCTTCACATAGAGTTTTATGACAACCAACTTAGTTTAAGTTTATTTGAGCTTGGCATGCTTTTCCTAGAATTAGTTTATTTTTTTATCTTCACTTTATTTTAGTTTAATTTCATTCCAATAACTTAGTCATTTAGAGGAAGAATTATCCTTGAGTTGTCTAAGAGTTGATCACAATGTTCTATTTTGTATGCAGGTTGTGAAAATGGCTTGTTCAACCATTGACTTTGAAGTTTTCTCCTTGGTTAAAAGAAAATTAGGGAAGTGTTGATCTAAACTTGGCTACTCAGATTCCTTTGCAACATTTTTGTCACCAACTCAATAGCTTATTAGAAATGTGTTCTCATCCATTTACTCTTATATTGTTTTTGATCTGGTCATTGTTTGGTTGGATTAATTTTAATGACCTCCATTACTATTATTTCCCTCTTTGCTTTATTAGATTGAATTATTGGGATCTATGTGATTGATGATCTTTTATAGACGAGAAAATTGCACTTGAGTGAGAAATATGAAATGTAATTTTTGTTATCGGAAAATTCAACATTTTTAAAATTGCAAAGGAATTATTTATGTCAAGAAATATTGAGAGCATTTGGGTTTATGGAATATTATATGAAATTGTCTTTTGAAAATTTATTTTGATTGAGCATCTACACTAACCCATTTTTCTAGGTTCCTAGGAGTTTTTTGCTTTGTTTCCCTCAATGAAATAAATTAGATTGGAGAATTGTGTCACAAATATTTTATACTAAATCATCAATTCTTGTAATCTAGTTTGTTTTTCATTTCAGATCGAAAACTCTGGGAGTTTTTTCTGTTGGGATTGATATCAAATGGTTTCTATTTATTGAATGATTATTTCCCTTGGATTATTTTTTGAGTTTTCACTGAAAACACTCTCTTTGTTGCTGCAACAAATTTATTGCTTGTTGTTGGTTTTCTTCTTATTTTTTAGCCAATTTTATTTCTTTTTTGATGATTGATAATTTAATTTTAGATCCCTTAGTTTATTTTTATTTTCTCATGAATTTGATTTCTGATTTCAATCATGTTTTCTACTTGTACATCTTAATTCCATATTTTGATTTGACAACTGGTGTTTCCTCTGAATTGAATTGGCTTTTAGCCTTCCTTGAGGATTGCTCTTTTAATTTTGATAAGGGGTTGGTCAATTCTGGTCACATACTGAAGATTTTTATTAGAAGTAATAAGATGCATGGGATGCTTTGTCTAGGTGAACATTCATAAAGTTCTCAGCTGTAGGTATGCATTGATAATTATGGTGGAACACATGTGCCTGTTGTGCATATCATGATAACCCATAAGTATAGGAAAGTGTCTATCCACTCTTTTCTTTGAGCTCCATCCACTTCACATTGATAAAATGGCCAATACTATAATAGTTTTTGGGGAAACATGTGAGTTAAACTAAAATGCATAACATCTACTTTGCAAATCAAAGAAACTCTCGTATCACCCCGCTTCTTTCACCCTATGTGCATATGCATATCTATATCTAAATATAAAAGGGTGATAATTTTCTGAAATAAAAGATTAAGTTGAAAGAACTAATAATAGTGTGGGAAATACAAGTAAACCCATTAGGGCTATGTACTCCTACTTGCAGCGGGGCTATGCTTGTATGGTACCGAGGAAACTTCATCGGGACTATGGACGCTCGCTGGCAGCGAAGCAATGATGAGAAAAGAGAGATGAGTAACACACTTAGGTAGATGTTTGCTTGTTTTAAATTAAAAAACCATGGATGAAACCAAACCTAATTTGAAGTGTACAACCAGTAAAATAACTTCTCATTATTTGGCTCTTTGAAAAGGGTGTGTTAGATTCCAAGTACGAGAAAAATTGAGTTATGTCTTTTATAATTTTGGCATCATTGTGGTACCCATGATTATTGGAAGCTTGTCTATAGTTTACTAAACTTATATTTAAAACTCACATATGAAGTATAAGCTCTTGACTTCTATTGACAAAGATAACTGGTTCTTCCAGTGTGTCGCCATTTGTTGTGGCCACAACAACCCCCCTTTTTTTACTTTTTCTTTTACAAGCGAAAAGAAAAGGGTCCCCTACTAAAATTTCAATCATATTTACTAATACTATGCCACTTGAGCCTAATGTTATGTCTTTTCCTACTTTGAGGGAGTTGAAGTTTTTATCTTGTTGGATGATTATTTTTTATGGGTGTTGTTTTTTCCTTTCGATTTGATGATTTCAAATTTCTTCGTGATGTTTATTGACCTATTTGCTGATTCTTAAGTGTTTGATGATATTATGTGGCTGCAAGATCTGATGTTCTATTACAGGTCCGAGATGAGGTTGTGGCTAGTTATTTATTGATTGATTAATTCAAATTCTACATACTCTTGATAATATGTTATGTTTCATGACTGCATACTTATGCTCTCGCATATGGATCTTACTCTTCTATTTTGAATTAACATATATAGTCTAAAGATGCTCATCTATAGTCACCATGTTATTGTTCAATAAATATAACACACTCTTATAAGTTGGTTAAAGGAAGGGAATATATTCTTTATTAAATTGGCTAGTCTTCTTTTGATTGCATAGTTGATATCATTATTTTGTTTTGTAGTAGTAGGTTTGTATGGCAAGTTTGATCACATGACCGCTCCAACCTTGAGAGGCCTGTGGGGGAATCTATTGATCCTTTTCTAGAACCTTGACTTTGATCCTTACCGAGCCTCCTCTTTTTCTATTTTTTCTCCTTCTTGATGACAGACGTCTACTACGTCCGCCCATAGGATCGTTCCTTCTGTCTCCCTGAGCCGAAGCGGCTCATTTGATTCCTCTCTGGAATATCCGATGAAAACCTGTTCCATAGGTCCTGCTCTTATCCCACACGCTCTTCTGCACCCAACTGTGGGTTTCCCCGATTGAATTTTGGGTTTCGAGACTTTATGGTTCCCGATGTCAAGAGTTCCCTGTCCTCGTGGACTCCCGAACTTCGAAATACCGATGCGCTCCCTTGCTGCCTTAGCCTCCCTGGCTATGCCTTTAGTCCACACGACCTCCTCTTATATGACCACAGTCATAATCCTTATTGGGATTTGGGGTTTCGAGTGTCGAAATGTATTAAATCGCTTGCCCATGGAATCCCCGATATTCTGACTCACGATTTCCTGATTGATGACTTTTCCTTTCAGGAAATTTTTTGATCGCTTCAATCTTGGCCACGCGTCCTCAAGGATGGATGGTCCTTGCTGCTTCAGGGTTTTCCCCGTGGAAATTCTCGATGTCTCATTATAATGAGATGATGTCAGCTGGGTCCCACGTGGGACTCTCCTTTTTTTGGAAAATCGGACTTCACGATTCTGAATTGCAAGTCCTCCAGGACTCACGAAATGCTGACCCCCGACTTTCTTTAGATATATGACACGCATCCCAAGTGGATGGATGGTTCAGATCAACCCTTGGGTTTCACCAATTACAAAACCAAAACACTTACCTACGCAATCTCCGATGTCCGGATCTCCGATATTGGATGATCGTGACACATGTCCCTCCCGAGATCCACTGCTGTGGTTTTCTTGCGGTTTTAGGGTTTAACAGGTCTTGGACCCTTAGTCTCGAGACTCCCGATATGCCGATGGCCCTCAACTTCTGCCACCTGTCCCGACAAATGGACGACTCAGGTTTGTATCGGGGTTTTCACTATGAACTTACCCGATCTCCTGTCCACGGGATTTTCGACTTCCCAATTCCTGATGCCTCGATATCCCGATATGTGTCGGGACTCTTGCTCGGCTTGAGAAGGTTTAAACCCTATGCACCTTCCGGCCAATCCAACGGCTGACGGGTATCTAAGTGAGATCCGACGGCTCACGATCTCCTCTTCTGTGTGCTCCTCTTCCTCTTTCCTAGACATAGAAGCCAACGGTCCAAATCTCTTTTCTCCATCCAATCTGATGGCTGCTATGCTTCCCCCTAACTTGTGCACTTTCTTCCTGCACTTGGAAGAATTCCAAAAGATCCAAAAGGCCTCGACCCTTTGTCTTCTTTCTTCCCCGCAAAATCTCGACTCAGCTGCAAAATTCATGAGCTCCTACTCATGAGCTTCCCACCTTAGCTGTGGAAATCCTCCTGGATCCCAAATCATCCTCTGGAGTTGTTCATCTACTCCATCTCCTTGCTGTTGCTGCTGCTGCTTCTTCCTTTCTTCTTAGC
Organism: Picea glauca; assembly: GCA_000966675.3. Taxonomy (NCBI): domain Eukaryota; kingdom Viridiplantae; phylum Streptophyta; class Pinopsida; order Pinales; family Pinaceae; genus Picea; species Picea glauca. The sequence goes on from JZKD02S1156845.1 coordinate 147,191, forward strand.
CTCTCCTCGTTGGTAGTCCTTGCTTACCTTAACATCAGCTCTCGGATCTCCTAGATCACTTCATCCAACTGCTCTAGTGGTTGTCTCTGTTCGTGCAGTCTCCTCCGCTGCAAAAATTTTCTGCAAATGGGTAGATCATCATGATCTCCCATGCCATCCTCTTCATCTGCTTCCAACTTCACTTGTTGGATGTGCATGCTCTGCACTTTCAACCTTCTCTCCAGGGCTTCTATCTGTTCATACAGATCAGCCAAACTAATGCTGTCTGTTTCTTCTTCTTCTTCTTCTGCAAACTCCTTGGTTGCAGTCTTTTGAGTCTCCTGGCTGGAAATATTGAGCCATTCCTCAGAATTCTCATCATCCTCTCCTGCTTCTTCTGCTGTCAGCTTCAGTGCTACAACTTCTTGGTTGAATATGCTGAGCCATTCCGTAGAATGATCATTTTCCTCTCCTTCTTGGGTAGCTTCAGATATCTGCTCCAATTCTCCTTTGACAGTCTCAACTAGATGTCCTTCTGTTGTTGTCGCACCTGCAACACAGATTTATGCCTCCTTCTGGGCAAGTGGTAGGAATATCTGAATTCCCCCAATCATCAAAAGATTTCTCATATATTCTTCTTCTATCAGCTGCATCTGCTGATCTAGATCCACCCCTGAGCTCATCTGCTCTGTCATCTCTTCTGGTTGATTCCAACTCATCGGCTTATCCCTACCCACCTGGAAATATGGGATGCTTCCACTACCCTACTGGCAGTCTTCGAGATCCTGCAACGACCTCATATCATTGCCCAGATGGCAATGTGAAATTCCCTGGCTATCCTCATGACAGTCTCTGAGATCCCGCAGTGATCTCAACTCGTTGCCCACCTGGAAAACTGGAATTTCCTTTCTGCCCTCTTGGCAGTGCTTGAGATCTTCAGCCGATCCCAATTCACTCTCTTCATCGAGAATTTTCCCAGTCTCCGGTTCACATACCTAAACCATTTCCTTAGGTTCGTCGAGGTTTTCAACATACCTCAACCATCCTTTTAACAACCTACACTATCTTCTAGCCATCAACTCCTTGACTGGCCATTTTTCTTTTGCCTTCCTCATGGGCCATTCATATACCCATCTCGGCTTAATATTTTGTTGCATCCATAATGCAAGCTTTTCTATCTCCCTCTTTATATCAACGAGCTCTTCATCTATATCTTATTGGCTCCATAGCTCTGAGGTTTTCCTTCCAGCATATCTACGGCCTTAAGTATCCATGTTGTTGTCTCTGTCTGCTCTCCTAGAAAACCTGTTGCTCAGTCCTGCAAACCTGAGTGTCCCAGCTTCTCCTACAGTCCTCTTGACTGTCTCCTTGACTGTTGCCTATGTGCAAACAATCACCACAGAGTCTCCAACAACCCTGTGTTCTTTTTCCTTCTCCCTCTGCTTGCAATATACAAATAGAGTTCTAGCTCTGATACCACTTGATGACAGACGTCTACTATGTCCGCCCATAGGATCGTTCCTTCTGTCTCCCTGAGCCGAAGTGGCACATTTGATTCCTCTCTGGAATATCTGATGAAAACCCATTCCACAGGTCCTGCTCTTGTCCTACACAGTCTTCTGCACCCAACTGTGGGTTTCCCCAATTGAATTTCAGGTTTCGGGACTTTATGGTTCCCGATGTCAAGAGTTCCCTGTCCTCGTGGACTCCCGAACTCTGAAATACCATTGTGCTCCCTTGCTGACTTAGCCTCCCTGGATATGCCTTTAGTCCATGCGACCTCCTCTTATATGACCGCACTCATACTCCTTATCGGGATTCGGGGTTTTGAGTGTCGAAATGTATTAAATCTCTTGCCCACGGAATCCCCAATATTCCAACTCATGATTTCCCGATTGATGACTTTTCCTTTCGGGAAATTTCCCGATCGCTTCGATCTCGACCATGCATCCTCAAGGATGGATGGTCCTTGATGCTTCGGGGTTTTCCCCGTGGAAATTCTCGATTTCTCGTTATAATGAGATGACGTCAGCTGGGTCCCACGCAAAAATCTCCTCTTTTTGGAAAATCAGACTTCACGATTCTGAATTGCAAGTCCTCCAAGACTCACGAAATTTCGATCCCTGACTTTATTCAGATCTTTGACACGTGTCCCAAGTGGATGGATGGTTCAGATCAACCCTCGGGTTTCTCCAATTACAAAACCAAAACACTTACCGATGCAACCTCTGATGTCTGGATCTCTGATATTGGATGATAGCAACACATGTCCCTCCCGAGATCCACGACTGTGGTTTTCTCGCGGTTTCGGGGTTTAATAGGTCTCAGATCCTTAGTCTCGAGACTCCCGATATGCCGATGGCCCTCAACTTTTTCCACCTGTCCCGACAGATGGATGACTCAAATTTGTATCGGGGTTTTCACTATGAACTTACCCGATCTCCTGTCCATGGGATTTTCGATTTCTCGATTTCCGACGCCTCGATATCCTGATATGTGTCGGGACTCTTTCTCGGCTTGAGAAGGTTTAAACCCTGTTCACCTTCCGGCTGATCCAATGGCTGACGGGTATCTAAGTGAGATCCAACGAATCACGATCTCCTCTTATGTGCGCTCCTCTTGCTCTTTCCTGGATGTAGAAACCAACGGTCCATATCTCTTTTCTCCAGCTGATCTGACGGCTGCTGTGCTTCCCCCTGACTTGTGCACTTTCTTCCTACACTTGGAAGAATTCCAAAATATCCAAAAGGCCTCAACCCTTTTTCTTCTTTCTTCCCCATGAACTCTCGACTCGGAGCTTCGCCGCGCGTATAAAAACGCTGACCCTCTCGAGCTTATCGAACTCCTACATCTTTGTAGGGTATTCACATGCACACACAGGTGCTATCCACCTAGAGTTCTCCTGTAGATTCGACCTCCCAGGAAACTCATCCTTTCTCCCTTAGATGGAGAATTCAGATGCCCTTCCTACGATCCTTCACTCAAGCAACCCCTTGCTGATCCTATCAGGGTGTTCAACAACCCTGTGAAGATCCCTCAGTGGACTCTTCCTTTAGAATATAGAACTCAAAGAGTTCTCTTCTCCCCGTGCCTATCTGCACGCTGTCTCTATGCCCTCCTGGCAGAGTGTGTTCTCACAGAACATCCAACAGTCCTGTCTTCTGTGCACTCCTTGAACCCACTCAATGCCCACTTGGCAGAGCTCTTCAGAATCCTTAGTGACTCTGGTTTCTTTCTGAACTCGCAGCAGAGTTCCTTCCTCTTTGCACTCCTTGCACTGGCTCAATGTCCACCTGGAAGAGCTTCAAAGAACTCCTCAGAGCTTCTGTCTGCAACTGTGTTCCTTCCCCACAGCCTTACCTCCTGAGGTGTTCAACGACCTCACAGGTCTTCGTCGAGTTGTTGATTCCAGTTATTGTGCCGTAGCACGTCCTTGTCTGAACCTATAGTATTCATAAGTCCTTCAGTGCACTGGTATTCGGAGACCGCAGTACTTTGTCACACCCTCATGGCATAAAACCTCAAAGACCTTCACCTGAAATCAGACACACTCCTACAAATGCAAACCTACAACATACATCTACATTATACATTCATATCATATGAAGAACACTCACAGACATTCATTTAACACATAATCATGCAGGAAAAACTGCTTCTGTTTATATTAAATGGCAAATTCCTGTATTTACAAGGTGTTCCTAAGCACGGCCTGTAACAAGGTCTCGACTCCTCTCCCTTCTTCTCTCTACTCGTAGATTCTCTTTTTTTCTCAACTAACTCTTTCAACTTCACTCCAGTCTACTAAAGAGATACAATAGATCTTTTACATGAGGGGGATCTTCGAGCTCTTCCCTCCAACCTACCTACCCTATTCAATTACATTGAATGGGTTGTCTAGTCCAGCATCCGGATCTAGATCTCAACCTTACAAACATTAAAGGCCTATCTACCTAATGCCTGAACAAAGGCATGGATTCACATCTCACCATCTTAAACATTTAATTACATTAAATTCAAATTCCAAATGAGGCTGCACCTCTCTTCAGCCTTGAATTCACGCGCTTGACATGATTGGCTGGCTGGCTGGCTGACGTGGAGAGATGCTCCTGCATCACTTCTTTTCCTCTATTATTTTCTCTAACCAAATATCATAGTTGGATTCTTCTCATCGAGAGTTTTCCAATGAATATAACCATACTTAAATCCAAGTTCCAGATTGAAAGTTATATTGCATCTCAAAGTTTCCTAAGTATCCACTTACCTTTTCCACCTCACTGCCACGTGGCTTCCACGTGGTTCACTCTCGATTGTTCCATTCGACTTTATGTCGATGCATGGTGATGATGTGGCATACACCACCTTCCTTGATCATCGTCATATTTTTTCTCGACTCTTCTTCCTAGCCTTCTGATCACATACTCCGACAAAGACGTTGGAGCTTAATCATCCCTGGCTTTCATAATCTTCATTGGAAAGTTCACCTGATGGATTGGACAAGAACAAGGTGAGAGATTTGAATTAGTTAGAAATCTTTGGGGGCAAATTCACTATTTTTTCCCTTTTTATTCTTTTAATTATGGGCGGCAGCGAGGCCCGAAAACTTGCGGGAAACACTACCCCAAATTAGAGTGGGTCTGATTGGGAACTTCCATCAGGTGTTTTCCCTCATCCGATTGAACGAGTCATTTTGGCCCGCCAAAAATATGCTAATGAATACTTCTTGTAGTAGTGTCATGAGTTCTAGATGCAAGAGTGCATGAGAATATTTGAACTTGTCATTTGAGGATTATTTTTCCATCAACCTTTTCACAAATTGAAATTGATTCATGCACGATTTCTACTCTTGCCAACTATCCATCCTTTACTTGATTTATTCTATTATTTGAGGGAAGGTCTTGTTGTTTCCTAATGAAGTAAGTCATACTTTTCACTCATGCCACAAATGTACATAGAGTGTTTTTATAGAAAAATGCATCATGCTCTAAGTACTTTTGTCGATATTCAATAAAAGTAGCAATTTTTTGTCCCAAATTCTTAAATCTAGTGATGACTTATTTAATGTTTATATCTAGTAGCTTGAATATGTTACACATTTTAATGTTTGTATATAGCTTGAAGATGGAGGGTTTTGATCTGCTAATGAATACTTCTTGTAGTAGTGTCATGAGTTCTAGATGCAAGAGTGCATGAAAATATTTTAACTTGTTATTTGAGGATTCTTTACAAGGATCCATGAGTGAATCTAAGAGGTAGAAACTACAATGAATATGGATGATAATTCCCGGGTGACACTGGGTGCAAGGTCATTGAGGGTGGAATTGAGAAACCGAATAAACCCTAGAAACATAAATAAAGGCGAACATTGGACTAGGGAATCCCAGTAATTGAAGAGAATTGTAAAGAAAAATTATTGTGTACACTGTATTGAGAGAGGATTGAAAACCCATAAAAATAGAACTAAAACAATACTAATTAACTAACCTAAAAACACATCCAATGAGATCTAGGTGGGAGTTCTGGGATTCCATAAAACATATTTGATGATGTCTTGTTGTTGGAGAAAGGATTCCACTTTAATTATAAACTGATGTGTGGAGATTGATGAGAGAATGTGCCAACATATATTTATGTGGGAGGGCACACTCCAAAGGAACCAGATCTAAACTTCTACCATTGAAAACAAAGTCTTTTGAGTGAGGGAAATGATCCTAGAAGAAAAAAATGAGGAAAGAGAAGACTTTTATCAATGCTCTAATACCAAATGCTATTATTTTGACCTCTGAACTAGAAAACCCTTGCTGAGAGGTGAAGCACACCAACCCGAAGAAGAGAATGACAAAAAAATAATAAAGGAAAACAACAATAAGAGAGAATAATAACTTCTAGAAAAAATTTCTTAGTCTATTAGTCTATCCAAGTGTCCTTTATGTATGAATACAATAGGTCCATTGAATATGACCAAAATTCTAGTGTTGTGAGAGAAATGATAAAAAAAACTCATGTACACAACCCGAGGGATATAAATATGCAACTATTTCCTAACTACATTCTTTACACAAAAGTCAAACAATAAATAATAATTGGAAACGAGTCATGTCTCCTTATATATTGGAAGTTGAGTTGAGTTCTATTGGACTCTTGTTGAATGGGTTGAAAAATACCTATTTAAGGATATTCCCTTTTTCAAGAGGATATATGTAGTGATCAAATTTGAAAGGCTACTCTTAATTTCAAGTTGAAGGGTATATATTCATTCAACCCTTCCATGATGAAAAGTTGAAAAATAGTTGTACTTCAATTGACATGATTAAACTAGGTATGTACATTTAAAAAAATATATTCTAAATAATCACACCCCCCCTTCCAATAAGTAAAATATTGTTTTTAATGAACAACTAGATATATAACGTGAAATTTCAACAAAAAGTGATAATAAGCATACTTTGTAATATCAAATATAACATTTTGATCGATTGTATATAAATTAATAATGTCAGACAGTTGGATTAGGTTGATGGACAGTTGGTATGGATTTTTGGTTGTCATTGATGTCAACCATTGGAGAGTGATATTGTAGATTGATGTCAACCCTTGGAGAAGCGTAGTAGCAAATTTCGGTAGCACAAATGCATCAGTAAGGGACCCGAGTCTCTTTGAGGGATAAGGGCATGAAGACCAATGAATTTACAAGTAAGACTATTCTAGATGGATAGTACATGTCATGCCATTTCTGTTGATATGTGGAATGTCACATAACTCCTCACGGTTAGAACGTTATGGCCTTGTGAAGTTGGAGAACCCTCATGAGTTATCTAGAAACCCCTAGAAGATCAAATAAGTCAAATTACTTTAGAAACTCCTAGAAGAAGTTGACAGGTCAAAGTGAGTGAAACTATGAATTAATCATGGGTATAATTGTTGCATTAAGAAAATAATTAAAAATAAATTAGTTGCAACAAGAATTTGTGAGTTTGGTAATTATGGTAAAGTAGTTGTGATGATAAGATTGAATAGTCAAAGTGGTTGACCAAGAAATAAATTAAATAATAAAGTGGTTGCAACAAGACGTTAGTTAAGGAAAAAACAACTATGAATTGAATAATTATATAAAATTTAGTTTCACCAATAAGTTTTGAGTAAAGAGAAATTATTTAAATAATAAAGTAGTCAAAGTGGTTAAGTGGACAAAGTGGCTAAGTGGACAAAGTTGGTTAAGTGGACAAAGTGGCTAAGTGGAAAAAATGGTTAAGTGGATAAGTGGAAAAAGTTGGTTAAGTGGACAAAGTGGCTAAGTGGACAAAATGGTTAAGTGGACAAAGTTGGTTAAGTGGACAAAGTGGCTAACTGGAAAAAGTGGTTAAGTGGATAGTTATAGAGGAAGCTACTTGGAGAGTATAAATAAGAGAGAAAGGGTCTCCTATTTGTATCCATTTGAGCATATTGAATATCTACAAGTGACTGAGGTAACCAAAGGAGATCTAAGGTGAATTTCAGAGGGAAGGTGAAGTAAAGAAGGTAGAAATTCAAGGGAGGATAAAGTCTTTTGATGATGCTTTCTAAAGTATGTTATTTACAGGTCATCTTACCATTTTCACAATAACGCTTTTTCTACAATGATTTAGATAACGAAATTTGGAGGCCGTTGAGGAAACATATCCAAGTAGTTGTGATAAAAATTTCATCTTGTGGGTCATTTTAGTTTTGGAGTTACACTTCATGGAAAATAAGGTTTTTGGCTAGTTCTGAAACTAGTCTAAAACAGGTGTTTCGGGTAAAAACGTCATAACTTCTTCATAACATATCAAAAATTAGTAAGACCAAATGTATCGGTTAGAGTACAGGCTGTAGTATGTTGAGTACCATTTTTATATCCATGAAAAAAACATCCCGTGCAGGGTATTCTCTACAAGTTTGCTCTCTAGAATAATCCATAATTCAACAAGGTATGCCATTTTTTCTATAACCCCTTTTCTGGGAGGTTCTAAGTAGTGAAATCCGGAGGAACTACATAAAAGACATTGAATAACATTGTGTAATATTTTCAGATCTTTATTCATAAGAGGTACATAGTTATGATTATTTCAAGTTAGGGTTGTTGACTAGTCCAAAATTAGTCATGTGAAACTAAAGTAAAGTTTTATGAAAATACTAGTCTCTTGTTGTTAAAGTTAAGGAAGGTTGGTGAAGCAGGAGAATCGTAAGTAGACAATAAAGCAAGCATAAAGGTGAAAGACAGCTGGAAAAGAACCATCGCACATTTTTGAAATGTTTTGAAAAGTTAATGAAGCAGATATTAATGTGATAGCTGGGGAAAGCATACTTACATTTATATCTTAGATGTTGTAAATAGATCTTGAGCACTGCTCTCATCTGTAGAATGTAAAGGCATTTATACATAATTAATGAAAGTAGGTAGATTTGAATTCATAGATTAGACAGTTTAGAGAGTAAGAGGGAAAACCGATATAGACACCCTCACCCTTGTATCATTGTAACATTATGATCATTAGAACAGAAGAAGAGATATTTCATAAGCTGTTGAGCTGTAGCAGAGAGTTGTAGGGAAGAACCCATGTACACGAGCACTTGAGTTAATATATGAAGCTTTGAATCAATTTTCATGGTGTTATGATGCTTACTGTTTACATTTGCTGAATGATATGCTTACAGCTGATTTATTTCTCTATTTATGTATTTTTTCAATGCTGGGTTGAATGTGTGATTTCATGTTGAATGTATGTAGTCTGAGAGAGGAGAAGAGTGAGTTTCAATTGTTTCTCATCCTGAGAGTTCCTGTAAGGAGTGCAGTGAAACGTCCATAAGGTGTGCGTTGACAAGAGTCTAATTTTTATCTCAGAAAGCTTAGGAGAGATACCGTTGTTCTCATACCAGCAGAGGTGCAGGTGAAGCACAGAGCCGTGAAAGGTGTGCGCATGCTAGTTGAAGCCTTAGAACTTATCAACTAAGGTGAAGGTGGAAGGATTGTTGTTTCAAAGAGTGCATAGAGTCGAGGACTCAAATAACCAAAGGTTATTTGAAAGATTGTCGCAAGGAGTGCGAGAAGGATCTCTCTTGGAGACTCAAGTTCACAAGTGAAAAGCTTAGGAGGGTTAGTAACTTTGAAGAGTTCAAAGGAAGACGGGGAGTGAAATCATCATGCAGAAGTTAAGTTCAGTTGAAGGACGCCAAGTCAGTTTGGCTAGAGATTCTTGAGGAGTGAATCAGATGGTCAGAATTCTCCGAGGAGAACTCACAAAATCACGTGGATTGTTGGATCGATCTGTGAGAAGGTTAAGGCTGAGTGCCTTTCACCATTCATAAAACTCAGGAGGAGTGATGACTGTTGGGTGAGAAGCGTCAGGAGCCATTGATCTTGCACTCAAAATATGCTATTTCGGGTTTTGAAGTTTGGAGTGGCAAGTTATTTTGGAGTCATTGCATCGCAAACTCCCGTTACGCAAAATCGCGTTAGTCGTCAGATTAGGGGAGGCTCACAGTTGTTGATACCCTTTGAAGTGAAACATTGGCATTTCAGTATTTCGAGGTTTGCCATACCAGGAATCCTGATGACAAGGAACCGAGACCTTAGCATTGAAAATCCCGAAGTCGCTAAACGCGACGTGCCTTTGGTGTGAAACATCGGCATTTCGGTATTTCGGGGTTCGGCATACTGGTAATCCTGACGATAAGGAGCCTGGACACAGTGGAGTGAAAATCCCAAAGTCACAAAATGTGACAAGACTTTGGGTTGGAATTTCAGGATTTCGGCAGTTCAGGTTTCGAGGTTCCGGGAGTCAAGAGGAAGAGTTGCATGTCAGCGCAACCCCTGAAATCATGAAGAGAGAAAAGCCAAAAAGTAGGGTCCCAAGCATTTGTCAAAGGGTACGTGTGACGGAAGTCAAAAGGGTGGTCAAGCTTTTGGGAAAATCTCAAAAGACCATCGATCTTGCCAAAGGGGGGAAATTTCAAAAACCAAAAAATCGTAGGGGAAGAGGAACGAGGGTGGATCATTCACTCAAATCTTGAAAATCTGAAATTCGTGGGAAAAAAGAGTCGTGTGTTCGACGCATTAAAGGAGTCAACCCTCGTTGACGTTTTAGGTTTCGGAGGTTGAAGAGACAAGGGGCTCGACAACAGGATTCGCGAAATCGTGAATTCTGAAATATCGAAAGGGAAAAAGTCCCGATCACATTTGTTGGTTGATTCTGGAGTTGATGCTGGTGTTGGATCATGTAGGCATAACTTAGAAGGACCTCTGGAATACATCTTGTGTGTGTGGTAGTTCCTGTGGGGAAACCAAAGATTCAATCTGACTCAGGGGAAGATTTAGAATGATACTGTGCAGATCTTGGCTCGAGGGTCGGGGTCAGTATCAATTGTGGTATCAGAGCTTGATTTTGTTTGTATATTTCAGGCATAGGGAGCTAGAGGAAAAGGACTAGTCTGATACACACCATTGTGGTATCAGAGCTTAGAACAAGTTCTTTGCTTTCTATAGTAGAGAGAATAGAGGAATATTTTACAGCCATGTCGCCGAGAAGAAGAGATAGGCCAATGCCAATGCCTGATCCAACAAGAGAGAGAGAACTGTGTGAGTTACGTGCCAGGCTTGATGCCATGGAGACAAAACAGAGGCGTACATTTGACACTGGGGATATCAGCGAGGCCAAAAGTGAAAATGAGCCTGGAAACGAAGGAGAAGAAGTTGTAGTCGAAGATGCTACAGATGAACACCTATTCAGGGTTGTTGCAAGGATAGGTGCCAGAGAAAAAATGGACATTCTAGTGTATGAGGGAAACCTGGATGTTGAAGAGCTTCTAGAATATATTATAGCTCTATACAAGTAATTCGACTTTGAGGATGTCAAGGAATACAAGAAGGTCAAACATGACGTTACTATACTTAAAGGGCATGCAACACTATGGTGGGATGAACTGCAGGCTGACAGACACTGCAAAGGCAAGTAGAAAATCAAAAGTTGGGATAGAATGGTTGCAAAGATGAAAGCCAAATTTATACCAAGGATTATCAAATCACTCTATTTCGAAGGATGTAGAATTTGAGACAGAAGCTGATGTCAGTGAAAGAATACACTGAAGAGTTCTACAAGATAAACATCAGAGCAGGTCATCGACAAAGCGATGATGAAAAAGTTGCCAGGTACATGAATGGTCTATGATATGACATTCAATATGAGATGAGCATGATGACTATTCTAAATGTGGAAGATGCTTATCAGATAGCTCTGAAAGCCGAAGAGAAGCTGAGCTAGAAACAAGGTCAAAGAGGACAGGGTAGAAGTCAAGCTAGAGGCAAAACAATTGCCCAAGACAGAACTCATAAATATAAAGAAGAGGGGAAGAAACCTCAAACTCAACATGAGAGAGGAGGAAGCTCATAGAGAGGGCAGTATGCTCATAGAAATACTTTTCCTCGAGTTAGAGTAAGAGGAAGAGGCAGAGGCGGTGAAGCAAAATGCTTTGTCTGTGGAAAGATCGGACATAAATCCTATGAGTGTCTAGATAAGAAAAAAGATGGTGGTGAAACTCACATTTCCGAAGCTCAAGGATGGAATGTTGAGACAAAAGACACTGAGGGCGGAAGATCCTTAATGATGAGGAAATTTCTCTTGAATCCAGAGAAGGAGGCAGAGAACCCAGCCCAAAGAAACAATTTGTTTCAGACTGCTTGCAAAACCAAAGACAGGGTATGCAAGGTCATAGTGGACAGTGGTAGCATAGACAATATTGTATCTACAAATATGGTAGAAAAGATGGAGCTAGAGACTGTTGTACATCCAAGCCCATACAGAGTTTCGTGGCTACAAAAAGGACATCAGGTAAATGTCACTAAAAAATGTTTAGTTGAATTTAAAATAGGAGGATATAAAGATGAAATATTATGTGATTTCATTCCCATGGATGTTTGTCATCTATTGTTGGGTAGACCGTGGCAATATGACAGGAACGTGATTCATGATGGGAGAAAGAACATGTACACCCTGGAGAAGAATGGGAGGACGCACATGTTGCTGCTGATTAAGAACCCAGAAGTGAAAACAGAGATGAGCAACACTGTACTTCTCATGAGTGGGAAGGAACTTCTTAAGGAGGTTAAGAAGAAGGAAGACACACAATTTATTGTGGTAAGGAAGCCCAAAATTGTTTTGACCAGTATGAGAATAGATGATCTACCTGAAGAAATCTAGGAATTGCTGGGAGAGTTTGCTGACATAGTAGTGGATGAACTACCTTGTTCATTTCCACCTATCAGGAGTATAATCCATCATATCGATCTTATACCTGGAGCCAGTTTACCGAACAAAGCTCCGTACAGGTTGACGCTGCAGGAAAATGAAGAAGTCAAGAGACAGGTCCAGGATTTAATGGACAAAGGATTGATTTGAGAGAGCTCGAGTCCATGCGTTGTTCCAATAGTGCTCAGCCCAAAGAAAGATGGAGGCTAGAGAATGTGTACAGACTCAAAGGAAATCAATAAGATCACCATCAGATATATATTTCCATTACCAAGGATGGACGACTTGATGGATTGCTTGAGTGGAGCAAAGTTTTTTTCAAAGATTGATTTGAAAAGTGGGTATCATCAAATTCAAATGAGAGAAGGTGATGAATGGAAGACAACATTCAAGACGAATGAGGGGCTATATGAATAGATTGTTATGCCATTTGTCTTAATGAATGCACCCAATACTTTCATGAGGTTGATGAACGAAGTCCTAAAGGATTTCATTGGGAAATTCATCATTGTATATCTTGACGATATATTAATTTTCAGCAAAACATAAGTAGAACACTTGAAGCATTTAGCTGCAGTGATGAGAAAATTACAGCAAGAGAAATTGTTGATAAATATGAAGAAATCATCATTTATGAGAACATAACTCATTTATTTGGGTTTTGTTATCTCTGCAAATGAGTTGAAGATGGATCCAAAAAAGGTAAATGTAATTGAGAATTGGCCATCACCAAAGAGTGTGTTTGAAGTTCGAAGCTTCCATGGTTTGGCAAGTTTCTACATAAAATTCATTCAAAATTTCAATGGAATTAGCGCACCAATGATGGATACAGTGAAGAAAAGACACAAATATTTTCACTGGATAGAAGAAGCAGAGAAGAGCTTCAACCTGCTGAAGAAGAAGATCACAGAGCAACCAATTCTGGTTTTGCCGGATTTCAGCAAGACATTCCAGGTCAGGTGTGACGTGAGTGCATTTGCAATTGGAGCGGTCTTGAGACAAGACGACAGGTCGATCACATACTTCAGTGAAAAAATGAATGAAGCAAAGATTAAGTACTCAACATGTGACAAAGAATTCTATGCAGTCATACAAGCGCTAAAGAAATGGAGACATTATTTGGTTCCTAAAGAGTTTGTTTTGTACAGTGATAATCATGCTTTACAATTCATGACTCAACAAGAGAAGTTGAACCAAAAACATGTTAAATGGGTTGAATTCATATAGAATTTTACTTTTGTGACTAAGCATATTTTTGGAACTGCTAACAAAGTTGATGATGCTTTGAGCAGGAAATGTTTTCTTATGTAGGAATTTAGAGTCAAGACTTTAGGTTTTGATAACCTCAAAGAAATGTATAGGGATGACCTAGATTTCAAGGAAGCAAATGAAGCATCTGAGAATCTAGTTCTCAGGGACAGAAGCCAATGGACCGAGTATATGATCCAGGATGGATTATTATTCCGAGGCAATCAACTATGTATTCCAAAATGCTCCATGAGGGAGAACCTGCTGAAAGAAAAACATAGTGGAGGATTGGCCAGACACTTCGGTCATGATAAGACATTCTCAAAGTTGAATGGCTCATATTTTTGGCCATGGATGAGGACAAATGTTAAGAAATTTATGGACAGATGCAGGATTTGTCAACACACAAAAGGGAAAAGGTAGAACACAAGGTTATATCAACCATTATCCATACCAGAAAGGCCGTGGGATGCAGTGAGCATGGATTTCATATTGGGACTGCCAAGGACACAAAGCAGATATGATTCAATCTTTGTGGTAGTCGACAAATTTTCAAAGATGACACATTTCATACCATGCCAGAAAATCAATGACGCAACTCATATTGCGAACCTGTTTTTCAAGGAAGTTGTCATACTTCACGGCTTGCCAAGGAGTATCATGTCTTAATGAGATACCAAGTTCGTTGGACATTTCTGGAGGAATTTATGGAAAAATATGGGAACAAGTTTGTCTTTTATCTCAGCATATCATCCTCAAATGGATGGGCAGACAAAAGTCGTGAACAAAAGCTTGGGAGATTTGTTGAGGAGCTTAGTGACTAAACACCACAGTCAATGGGATCACATTCTTCCATAGGCATAATTTTCTTATAATGATTTGCTCAATAGAAGCACAGGGAAGAGTCCATTCCAGATTGTATATGGAATGCAGCCAAGGGGAGTTTTTGAATTGAAAGTTTCGGAACAAGATGAATTCAGGAGTGCTAGTGCAGAGGACTTTGCAGAAGGAATGAAGGAGCTTCACAACCGAGTCAAGGAGCGATTGTAGAGTTCAAGTCAAGAATACAAGCAGAGAGCATATCAACACAGGCGAGAACTTCAATTTGAAGTTGGTGATCTGATTCTTGCACATCTGAGGAAGAAAAGGTTCCCAAGGGAAACATATAACAAACTAAAGATGAAAAAGATTGGACCGTGCAAGGTCATAAGGAAATTAGGGGTAAACACATATGAGATTGAATTACTCGATGGGATTGGAATCTCACCGATATTCAATGTTGTGGATTTGTACTCTTATAGAGCTGAAGAAGAAGGAGCAAAGAAGGAACAAAAATAAATTCAATGGACCAAAGAAATGCCTGTAGCTGAAAAACCACAGTTGGAAAGCATAATTGACAAGAGGATTAGAAAAAAGACCAGGAGAAAAGAGTATTTTGAATACTTGGTCAAATGGAAGGGACATCCAGTTGAAGATGATAGTTGGGAAGATGAAGCATAAATTCAAAAGCATGGACAGACCGTGTAAGAACTCATGAATAGGAGTTCATGAAAATTTTCAAGCGAGGGAGTATGATGTAGGAGCATCATAAGCAGCCAACCAAGCAAGCATAAAGGCAAAAGATAGTTGGAAAAGCACCAGCGCACGTTTTTGAATTTTTTTGAAAAGTTAATGAAGAAGATATTAATGTGATCGTTGGGGAAAGCGTACTTACATTTATATCTTAGATGTTGTAAAGAGATCTTGAGCACTGCTCTCATATGTAGAATGTAAAGGAATTTATACGTAATTAGTGAAAGTAGGTAGATTTGAATTCATAGATTAGACAGTTTAGAGAGTAGGAGGGAAAATGGATATAGACACCCTCACCCTTGCATCATTGTAACATTATGATCATTAGAACAGAAGAAGAGAGATTTCATAAGCTGTTGAGCTATAACAGAGAGCTATAGGGAAGAACCCATGTACAAGAGCACTTGAGTTAATATATGAAGCTTTGACTCATTTTTCATGGTGTTATGATGCTTACTGTTTACATTTGCTGAATGGTATGCTTACAGTTGATTTATTTCTCTGTTTATGTATTTGTTCAATGTTAGGTTGAATGTGTGATTTCATGTTGAATGTATGAAGTCTGAGAGAGGAGAAGAATGAGTTTCAATTGTTTCTCATCCTGAGAGTTCCTGCAAGGAGTGCAGTGAAACGTCTGCAAGGTGTGCGTTGACAAGAGTCTGAGTTTTATCTCAGAAAGATTAGGAGAGATACCATTGTAATCATACTAGCAGAAGTGAAGGTGAAGCACAGATCCATGTAAGGTGTGCGCAGGCTAGTTGAAGCCTTAGAACTTATCAACTAAGGTGAAGGTGGAAGGACTGCTATTGCAAAGAGTGCACCGAGTCGAGGACTCAAATAACCAGAGGTTATTTGAAAGATTGCCGCAAGGAGTGCGAGCAAGATCTCTCTTGGAGACTCAAGTTCACAAGTGAAAAGCTCAGGAGGGTTAGTACCTTTAAAGAGTTCAAAGGAAGACGGGGAGAGAAATCATCATGCAGAAGTTAAGTTCAGTGGAAGGACACCAAGTGAGTTTGGCCAGATATTCTTGAGGAGTGAATCAGACGGACATAATTCTCTGAGGAGAACTCGTGAAATCACATGGACCATTGGATCCTGCATATCTGTGAGAAGGTTAAGGCTGAGTGCCTTTCAGAATTTAGAAAGCTCAGGATGAGTGACCAACGTTGGATGAGAAGAGTCAGGATCCGTTGATCTTGCGCTCAGAATCTACTATTTCGAGTTTCAGAGTTTGGAGTGGCAAGGAATTTTGGAGTCATTGCATCACAAACTCTCGGTACGTGAAATTGTGTTAGCCGTCGGATCAGGGGAGGCTCACAGCCATTGATCCCCTTTGAAGTGAAACATCGACATTTTGGTATTTCAGGGTTTGGCATACCGGAAATCCTGATGACAAGGAACTGAGACCTTACCATTGAAAATCCCAAAGTCGCGAAACGCGACGTGCCTTTGGTGTGAAACATCGACATTTCGGTATTTCAGGGTTCGACATATCGGGAATCCTGAGGAAAAGAAGCCGGGACACAGTGGAGTGAAAATCCCAAAGTTGCGAAACGCGACAAGACTTTAGGGTGGAATTTTGGGGTTTCGGCACTTCGGGTTTCAGGGTTCCGGGAGTCAAGAGGCAAAGTTGCATGTCAGCGCAACCCCCGAAATCACGAAGAGAGAAAAGCTGAAAAGTAGGGTCCCAAGCATTTGTCAAAGGGTACGTGCGACGAAAGTCAAAAGGGTGGTCAAGCTTCGGGGAAAATCACGAAAGACCATCGATCTTGCTAAAGGGGGGAAATTTCGGAAACCAGGAAATCATAGGGGAAGAGGAACGAGGGTGGATCGTTCACTCAAGTCCTGGAAAACCAAAATTCATGGGAAAAAAAGAGTCGTGTGTTTGACGCATTGAAGGAGTCAACCCTCATTGACGTTTCAGGTTTCAAAGGTTGAAGAGACAAGGGGATTGACAATAGGATTCACGAAATTGCGAATTCCGAAATCTCGAAAGGGAAAAAGTCCCGATCACATTTGTTAGTTGATTATGGAGTTATCGTCGGTGTTGGATCACGTAGGCATAACTCAGAAGGACCTGTGGAATACAACTTGTGTGTGTGGTAGTTCTTGTGGGGAAACCAAAGAGTCAATCTGACTCAGGGGAAGATTTAGAACAATCCTGCGCGGATCTTGGCCCGAGGGTCAGGGTCAGCATCAGTTGGCAGGTATGTGATCATATACACTAGGTATGTTACAGATTTATAAATCAGATTTGGATGATGAAATTGATGAGGGATTTTGGTTGAGGTATGTTACAGATAGAGGTTGTATAACAGTGAGGATTGTCAGTGTTTCATGGAAACCTGTACATGAGATTTAGCTAAAGCATGCACAAATAAAGCTTATCAAGAAAAGGAAGAGAGATACACAATGAAGAATGAGAATCGATGCATATTATTATCCTATCAATGAGTGAGTGATATTCACTCATATAGGCAATCACATCCTATAATTAGGAATGCATGCATAATAGTGATGGTGTAAGATTAGAAACTCTAAAATAGAACTAGTCAGTTAACTCCCATTGAACTAGTGTTAAATTCTAAAATAGAACTAGACAATTAACTCCCAATGAACTAGTGTGCCAAAAATATAAATTTCTCCAACAAGGTTGTGGCACATGGTTTGATGTAATGGTTTATGGTATTTGGTTATGGATGGTGTGATGTATTACTAGAGAAATTTTGATGGTTATATTTGTATATGTATTTTGTATATGGTTGAGGTACATGTTGGGTACATGGTTGAGACAAGTAGTTGATGAGTTGGCACATACATGAGGTGTATAGTTGATGATGTTGATACATCTTGATGAGTTATAGTTGATGCATGATTGGTACATACTTGGTACATGGCTGGAGGCACTTGTTAGTAATATTGCTGACACATGGTTTATGGATGATGTAACATACTTGTCTTGGTATATTATTAGAAGCACATATTGATCTTGGTGATGATTATGAGTTTTTGTGATGGACATTGTTGAGAGTTCTCTTGGTGAGTAGATCTGATTTGGTTGATAAGATTGATGAGACAGGTTGTTGTCATAGGTTGTTTGGATAGATTGTTGTGAAAAACTATTTGTATAGGTTTGGTGCATGGTTATTGCACTTGTTTATGGTACAACTTGAGGTATAGGTTGGTGCATGGTTGATTCACTTGTTTATGGTACAGGTTGATTACAGGTTGTTTGGTATAGGTTGTTACAGGTTGTTTGGTGTAGGTTTATTCGTACAGGTTGTTCGGTGCAGGTTGATTGATATAGGTTTACAAAATTATATCTCACAATGATAGTGTGATAGTGATTCCATTATTCTACTTATACTTCAGAGCAATTGGACGGGGAAATGATAGGTGGTTGCAGCCACCTTCCGGTTGTAGCCGAAGAACATAGGGGGTTGTATCCTCCTTCTAGTTGTATCCAAAGAATTGGGGAGTTGGAGCTTCCCTCAGGTTGTATCCTGAGAAACTAGGTGGTTGTATCCACCTTCTGGTTGTAGATGGAGAACATAGGGGGTTGTAGCCATAGAATTGGGGAGTTGGAGCTTCCCTTAGGTTGTGGTCTGAGAAACTAGGGGGTTGGATCCTCCTTCCAGTTGTAGCTGGAGAATTGGAAGTTGGTTATTCCTTGAATGTAATTCTTGACATATAAGAAAATCATTCTGTGGTTTTCTCCCACATTGGGTTTCCACGTAAATATTGGTGTACTATGCATTGTGTGGATGTGTTTATTATTGTTTATTATGCACTAATGAATGTTAATGATTTTTATACTGTAATATATTGATGCTGAACATATGAACATGGTTGAATAAGTATAAGAATATACTTTGTGGTTTAAAGGATTAATAATTGGTATAATTGATCATTACTTATTCACCCCCCCTCTCAGTAATCCAACAAATAATAATAATAATAATAATAAATTGAAAACATTGAGCCATGTTTTCTTTGGAGATCAAAGTGTTAAAAATGACAATATAAAACTTTAGACACAAAAAAATCAAACATTTTTGTGGACACCCATATAAGAGAGGATGTAATCTATGTATCCATATGATGCATGATCACTACAACTTATATTCATATTTTGAGCATACCTCAATACTACTTAACCATGGGAGTCATGTTCATTTTAGAACTCTTTAGAAAAGAAGAAATTGTACTGGATCTTAAGGCATTTGTTGAAGGGTGATAATTTTAACAATATACTATAAAAGAAACAAAGATACCCTGCTTTCTTTATAGGCCTATGGAAGCATTACAATATAGCATGATTGCATCCATTTCTTATTATTTAGGATGACATGTTTATGATTTGGAGCTTGCCAAGATCTATAGAAACATGAAACTAAAGGAAATTACTCATAAAGACAACCAAGTATGTTATTTTTATTGAGGATATTTATTGCTCACTTTATATCTCAAACCATGGGGAAATGCATGAATAAGTGGGATGTTAGAGAATAGTCCCTAATAATCCCTAATTCACTTTATATCTCTTAAGAATCCAACCCAACTTAAAAAAAAATTGTTCCAAGTATTAATGCTACAAAAGACACATCTCCTTGATTTTGTTCTTAGGATGGGGCTAGGGGTAGGGTGAAAGAGAGCAATGAGTCATTCTCAAAATATTTGTGAAGTATCATCACATTGATGTACATGTTGCTAGAAACATGTAATGTTCCCCGACCGTTAATCCACTAGCCGGGCAATGCTATTGTGCGGAACAACATCATTCTCATACTTAATTAATAACATGCATTTAAATCAAATTAAACACATTTAACTCAGAGTAAGCACAAGATTACTGATAACATAAATAATCCCTAGAATTAACAATAATTCATATACACAACAAAATACATGATACATATAAGCATCACAGGCATGCAAAACATAATATTAAGCATAAGTTGATACTTATCTTTGAAACCATGGTAATTCCACCAACTACGTGTAGACCTTCCACGAAACTCCCAGCCTTAGATCACGTTGTTCATCACTCTCAGCAGTAGGTCACCCCCGAGCTGGGACTAAGCTCCACCGGGTAAGGAATACTAGGCTAGGTAAGGTTTAAAGGAATAATACACGTGAAAGAAGGAGGATTCTCTCCCAAGAACCACTTATACCCACTTCCCACAGAATCTCCTTCCCCACATGCCTGTCCCACCCCAGGAGTATACACCTTCTCTATCACCTAGACAGTCCTTTGACTGCTAACCTCCCTTGCGTTGGGCTTCAGCAACAGACCAGACCAAAAATCTCCAAGCTTTGTGGCAGCTACAAGGTTCCTTCTAGGAGCTCTCTCCTTCCTCCGCGCACTCTCTCACCTGGAGAGAGTCGCTCACAGGCTTGTTAAAACCTGCCTCTTCAACAAAAATCACCTCCCTCACCTGGAGAGAGGTTACACACAGGTCATACAACTGGTTTCCTTAATCTCGTTCCCATACAAAGCAGAAAAACAACAAGGCTCGGCAACGAATATACAACAACAACAAACCACACCCAACAAAGAACTGTGTGGCTGCTACAGTCAACTGGGACAACAAACATGGGTTTCCCAATAGATGACAGACAGACGCTTCAGCGTAATAAGGCTCAGCAATTACGAGACACTTTGGGTTTCCCCAACCAACAATAAAGGATAGACTCATGGCTCTGGTTTCAGAGATGCGTAAGGTGTATAGAGATTCCATACAGAGACTCCCGCGGTTCAGGTAAAGGATCCAGCATAAAACACACAATAGAGGTCGATTGAGAACGCCCATCCATTCATATGAAATATGGAGAATGGACTCCCCGACTCAGGTGATGGATGGAGGAATTGGAAGGTCGAACCCCAGATTCAGGTGATGTTTGGAGGAATGCCTACCCAACTCCCATGCAAAAGTCGACGGAATGGAAAGTGAACCTCCAACACAGCTCATTTCTTGGGTTAAATCGCATGCGCCTGGGTTGACACATGTCG
The DNA here is from genome assembly GCA_000966675.3 of Picea glauca. Lineage (NCBI taxonomy): Eukaryota > Viridiplantae > Streptophyta > Pinopsida > Pinales > Pinaceae > Picea > Picea glauca. Next base: position 168,263 of record JZKD02S1156845.1, read on the forward strand.
CCCATGAAGATGCATGCTTTCCATCAACATGCATTCCTCCCCAGGAACATAGGGCAAAACATAGATTTCACATGGCTTTTGGAATAATATTAAAATATTATTCCCAAGGACTTAAGCCCCTAGGCTCAACACTTAGCCTCTCTTTCCAACCTTCCAACCCCCAATCCATTACCCAAGCTTTCTGGAAGCTTAGTCCCCCATCACTCATTCATCGTGGTCAGTCCACACACATAGATGTTTATCTTTATTAATAATGTGCATAGTTACATGTACAAAATTAGGCTCTTGGCCTTCAACACTTAGGCTCCCTGGCTCATAACCCCATCATCTTATATAAACTTAGCTCAGTAGCCTATAAATCATAATTACAATTCATAATGGAATCGGGGAAATTTCTTGGGGTATTACAATCCCCTCCCCTTATTTTTGCACTGTCCTCAGTGCAAATTTCACACAACATCAACAAGATTTCCTAAATCTTCAAAAATATGCAGGTATTATGCCCGCATAGCGTCCTCTTGCTCCCATGTCATGTCCTCAGGACCGTACCAGGTCCAATGGACCTTTACAAGCTCAATAGCTCGATTCCATAGATGTTTTATTTTCCTGTCCAATATGCGCACATGATGCACTTGTAGGACACCTTGTTTCTCCACCTGAATGGCATTCCAATTGATTACATGATTAGCATCAGGTATATACATTTCTTAAGTAATGAAATATGAGACACTTTATGTATAGTCATGGATGTGGTAATGCAAGCATATATGCAATGTATATATATGTATATACCGAGAATTTTAATAACATTATAACTGTATACAACATACACAACATACAATAAATAGATAATTGTACTTATCTTTTGATTGAGAAGACCTTCCACCCCTAACCAGGGATATGACTCCATCAGGGCAATGGATTCCCAAGATAGCCATGGTCCACAATCCTTATCCACATGGTTTAGGCCAAGGTACCAGACCTCAACAACACTCTAACCATTGAAACCTCAACAACACTCTAACCAACGTTCTCTCATTCCCCACATGTCTGTCCCACCTGGGAGTATACACCTTCATAAGAATAGTCCATCGGTGCTACACCTCCCTTTCCTTGAGCTTCAGCAACAGGACGAACCATAAGTCTTAGAGCACCGTGGCTCGAGGAGTTCCAACTTCCCTCAAAGGTTTCCAAGCAGCATCTTCCCGAGATACTCTTTGTAGTCAACATTTTAACTTTTATCAACATCATCTCATCTGCATCAACCACATGTAGTTATCATGAGAGAACATAAAAGAATTCATTTAGGAACTCCAATTAGTTCGAAAGGAAATTCAACTTTTATCTCCAAAACATGACATTCTATTTCATGATTCATATTGCCTGTTGCCATATTATGAATGCAACCATCCTCGTGATTTTCCATAGGTACCAAACTGCATACAATTTTCCTACAACTCTTAATCTTGCATACTGCCAACAAATTGTCAGTATTTTCTGTACATCATAATTCAACATGTACAACATCTTATGCAATGATCTTAGAATTTCCTGCACCTAGCAATTCAATCACAATTACAAAACAACTTGACCAAATAGAATGACTCGTCATTCTATGCATATGCATGTTCATAATTAACAACAATAAGTTTATTATTTCAATTTTCTGAGCATAAAATTTTATGTAGTCTTTATTCCTGTGACTACCTGGCTTGTAACTTTCCTGTTGCAATGTTTAACAGTTCCTGAAATGTTGTCAACTTCATGGGTTAGCAACATTTCATCCATTAGTATAATTATTTCCATGCAATAATATATATGAATGTACTTACAAAACATATTCAACCATTTCATTTAGTATACAATTATGTCACTTATTATGCATGAGTGCAATTCTCAATGGATTCTTATTCAGTGCACCTTGCATTGAATTACATAATGCTCTCTATCTCAGTCATGTATCTCACCATCCATGAGTTGAAATTCTGGCCAATGTGTTGCCACCTTCTCCATACACTTCCTATTATCTTCCCAATTAATTGGATGCCTTCCTTTTCGACCTGAACATTACATCAAGAATATAATTTTGTGTTGTTCATTAGTGTTAGCAAAAATGTTGCAGCCCAAGTTTTACTTAAAAGTAGGAAGATTTTAGTACCTGTGTGGCTCATAACCTTTCCATATCCATACCTTGCCATATCCAACTAGGTCCTGGTCTTATACATGACTAGCTTACTGACATTTATTTCTATAACAAGTTTTTATCTTTAATTCTTTTTTTACTACCCCATAATCAAATTAACATGACATTTTACTATGTCAATGTGTGCATTCAGAAGCTGAAAAGATTTGAATTAATACATGTCTCCAGCCTTTACTGCCTCCAGTGGTATGCATTCAAATAATATAATCATGTGATTTTATAAAATAGCTTTGGCTGAGGGAATTCTTACCAAAATTTCATTTCAGCAATTATGCAAAAGGAGTGATAAAAAAAAAACTCATACCTGCATGACTGCATTTAATAATATATATATATATATATATATATATATATATATTTATACTACCTGAATATCTGATAGCAGTAGAATATTTCATGCTTCTTTTATCAAACTTATAACCAAAACTTAACCTCTATGTTGCTTCCTTCCTTATGCAACATCACCAACAATACTTGCAACATGCAAGCATTCTTTCCTTGGGCTGACCAAATGATCCATAACATACTTGTTGCCACAAAATTGCAGAAACTTCTTTCTCCCTATAAAACATTTTTTTTTTCTTATTGATCCCAGAAGTATTCAATTCTTCCCGTATTCCTGAATCTTCTTGTGCTCTCCACTGTAATAACTGTGCATGATTATTCCTTCCCTGAGCACTTTCAACGCATTTCCCCCACCTCAGCGGGGTCTGATGACCTCCCAGTCAATGGATGTTAAATTCTCAGAGCTAGAGCAGCTCTTTGAGTCCCCACTAGAACCTGCACAGAACAAATCCACAGGCCTTATGCGAAAACTCACCCGCGAGAACTAGCGGTGGCATAAGTTTCTCTTACGTGGCCACCGACTATGACCACACACCTATCCATAAGGCGTTTCAGGATTTTGCTTACCGGGTGTTTCGATATGAGTCACCCTCAACTCTCTCTATCCACGAAATCTAAAACAAGAGTCTAGTGCATGGTATCTCTTCCCTTAACTTCCATCGGCGTGACCTCTAGCTATGACCTGGGGCCCCAACTTCCAATCACTATGGGACTTTACCCTTCACAAACTTCGAGGATTAGCTCTCCTCCTTTCTCCCGAGGTCTGAAATCCCGAATCCCATTTGCCTCAGATCAAAGGTCCACAACTTTACGGGTTCGATGGTCCAGATCAATTCCTCGCGAATCGACAATTCGCGTTTCAGGGTTTCGAAAAATAGTTTCCCCTCTTTTCTTTCGATCTCTAGTTTTCCAAAATCCACGTGAGTTAGATCCAATGACTCAAATCTCCTCGTAATCCAACGGTGTGGATCCTTTCTCGTGAATCAAGACATCATAGTTGGCAAAATTAGAAAATAGTTCTCTTCCCTTTTTCAACTTCCATATTCATGAAATTCAAGTGCGTCAGATCAACGACTGACACTCGTTGTGATTCAATGGTCTAGATCTCTCCTCGCGAATCAAAAGTTTGCGTTTCGAGATTTTCGAGAAAAACTTCCTCTGTTCTTGCAACTTTCAATTTTTCGATTTCCTGATGAAAGGAATCAACGGTTTGATCTTCCTTGAGATCGACGGTTCAATACCTCCTCTGAGATTTCGAGTGCTGAATGACTCTTAGTGTCATCCTCCTCGTAGTTTCTTTTGATCTAATGATGCATGACTATTGATGCTTCTCCCTCCAAGGATTCCTATCGTTCGTTCAGGTTCTCAATGACTTCTTTCTAAATATCTTGGCATCAATTCTTCTGGACTTGAATTCCTCCCTAACTTGAAGGATTTTGAATATTTCGAAAGCTTTGACAGTGTTTTCCCTCCCGAGCTTCGCTTAATGAAATTTTAACTTCACCTTGCTGCACACTTGCGCTCTACATGCGAACTTGCACTGTTTCTCCTTGAGCATTTATCTTACTCAGTCTCAAAGGGACTCGACCCTTCTGTGTTTTTCAAAAGACTTTCTGGTGCCCTCCTAGCACCCTCTACACTCGACTCCTAGAGTATTTCAAACTTAAAACAAGTTCCCTCTATAAGCACTCCTTGCACTTGATATGAACACTCTACATAGAAAAGTTCTACGCTATCTCTTTTGAGCTTCATTTTTTGAACTGGAAGCATTATGTGTCTCTTCCATTTCTTTTCACTTTGTGGAAATTTAAATCAGTTCTGGCATTCGTCAACCTTTTGCAATACAATGAGCAGATGACTAGAATTTGTCAGGCCTTCGTTTCTTGACAATTCCTTCATCATTCATAAACAATCTAATTTAAGAAACTGTTTCAATTTCATGAATTTTTCGAGCTCTGCTCGGCTCTGTACTTTTGGGTAATAGCTCCCTCTTTCTTAGTCCCTACCCACGTGACCAAGTGCTAGACTACTAGGTGCTACTTGGGCCTTCGACCTTCGAAGAGTTTAAGGCACACACAACTATCTCTCAGAGTTTTGATTTACCGAATTTGCATAAATTGGGTGGATCGATGGTCTACGTTTACCCAACATCCAACGGTTAAAATCCATTGTGGTTCTTCCATATTCAAATATTTCGGGACTTCGGGACTTCGGGTTTAGGTCCTTGAGGCATTCAGACTTTCTTTCCTTTCCAATCCCCGACTTTTGAAATCCCGATTTACTTTACCCTCCAGGCCCACATAGCGTAGTTGTCACCCACAACCACAGTGGCATGTGGCATGTTCAGGAGGGTCCACATCACCTTCAACAACGTCATCAGGTCCCACCATGCTCACTTTTCTTTTCGACCCACTGGCACGTGGTACACACCAATGTGTCCATGTCCATTCCAAGTGAAATCCAACGGTTAGAACTCTCTCAGATCTATGGCGTAGATCCTTTCTGCGTTTCGGGGTTTCGAGGTTTCAGGGTTCCGTGCCTAAGCTCACTCTATTTTTCCCCAACAAACGAAATCGTGTAATCACGGCTTACCTTCTTCTTGATCTAACAGTCAAGCCTTGTACTCCCTATCTATGGTGTAGATTGTTTTGGAACTTTTGGGGTTTTAGGTTTTGGTCCCAGAGGTTATCGCACTCGCTTCCCTCTCCAACTCCCGACTCCTGAACTTACAACCTCTCTCACCTTGGGCCCACAACATAGTTGTCACTGACCAAGGTAGTGACACATGGTTTCCTTAAGAAGGTCCACCTCACTCCCAACGACGTCATAGTGCCCCACTACTTTCACTTTTCATTTTAGAGTTTCGAGCATCAGGAGTTCATGCATCTACACATCTCGAACTTTCGTTTGCCGAAATTATGAAATTACGGTCTATTAATCTACTTGATCCAACGGTCCTTATTCCCCACGATTTTCCGACTCATATCTTGTCAGAATTTCATGTATCAGGATTTCGTGTGTCACGAGGTCGAAAGATTTTCCACCTTCATCCTCCCTATTCTCGAAATGTCGATTTCTTCCTGGACAATTAATGGTCCAGATCTCTCTTAGATCGACGGTTGTGATGCAATCGTGAATTCGCATTTCGTGAATTCTCACGAACTCACCCTTTGACCATTTCAAGTTACGAGTCAATGAAAGGTTGATTTTTCTCCATGCGTCCTTTCCAATGGATGGTCTTGACGAATTTGGGATTTCGCATATCGCGATTTCCACACTCCTGTGCACATTCTCCAGATCTGACGATCATGAGCATTCTCCTTTCTTCCTATACATATCTTATGGCTCCAACACTTCTGGTGTGGATTTCTCTCTCTCCCTGTGGCCATATACCACACCGGCTGCAGTTTTATAATACCGCTACACCTCCTGAGCTTTGTAACATGGTATGGTAGCCCATTGACACTCAGAAACATTCTGAGGTATGAAAAATATCTATATTATAGTCTTCAATATCTTCCATATAGTCGAATCAATATCTATCTCCTTCAGTATAGTCATTTGTTGGCTAGTCCTCCATACATAATTTCTTCTCAAAACCTTGGTCCAAAGACCACTTATCCGGCCTATCCAAGCTCAGCATTGAAACTATGCTCTGATACCATATTCTAACGTTCCCCGTCCGTCAACCCACTGGCCAGGCAACGCTACTATGCAGAACAACATCATTCTCATACTTAATTAATAACATGCATTTAAATCAAATTAAACACATTTAACTCAGAGTAAGCACAAGATTACTGTTAACATAAATAATCCCTAGAATTAACAATAATTCATATGCACAACAAAATACATGATACATATAAGCATCACATGCATGAAAAACATAATATTAAGCATAAGTTGATACTTATCTTTGAAACCGTGGTAATTCCACCAACTACATGTAGACCTTCCATGAACCTCCCAAACTTAGACTACGCTACTCATCAGTCTCAGCAGTAGGTCACCCCTGAGCTGGGGCTAAGCTCCATCGGGTAAGGAATCCTAGGATAGGTAAGGTTTACAGGAAGAATACACGTAAAAGAAGGAGGATTCTCTCCCAGGAACCACTTATGCCCACTGCCCACAGACTCTCCTTCCCCACATGCCTGTCCCACCCCAGGAGTATACACCTTCTCTGTCACCTAGACAGTCCTTCGACTGCTAACCTCCCTTTCTTTGGGCTTCAACAAAAGACCGGACCAGAAATCTTCGAGCTCTGTGGCAGTTACAGGGTTCCTTCCAGGAGCTCTCTCCTTCCTCCATGCACTCTCTCACCTGGAGAGAGTCACTCACAGGCTTGGTAAAACCTTCCTCTTCAACAATAATCAACTCCCTCACCTGGAGAGAAGTTACACATAGGTCATACAACTGGTTTCCTTAATCTCGTTCCCGTACAAAGAAGAAAAACAATACGGCTTAGACCCGAACATACAATAGTAGCAAACCACACTGAACCAAGAACTGTGTGGCTGCTACAGTCAACTGGGACAACAAACATGGGTTTCCCAAATAGATGACAGACAGACGCTTCAACATAACAAGGCTTAGCAATTACGAGACACTTTGGGTTTCCCCAACCAACAATAAAGGATAGACTCACGACTCTGGTTTCAGAGATGCGTAAGGTGTACAGAGATTCCATGAAGAGACTCCCACGGTTTAGGTAAAGGATCCAACATGAAACACCCAACAAAGGTCGATCGAGAATGCCTGCCCATTCAGACGGAAGATGGACAATGGACTCCCCAACTCAGGTGATGGATGGAGGAATTGGAAGGTCGAACCCTAGATTCAGGTGATGTTTGGAGGAATGCCCACCCAACTCCCATGCAACAGTCGATGGAATGGAAAGTGAACCCCCAACACAGTTCATTTCCTAGTTTAAATCGCATGTACCTGGTTCGACACATGTCTCCCATGAAGTTGCATGTGTTCCATCAGCATGCGTTCCTCCCCAGGAACTTAGGACAAAACATAGATTTCACATGGATTTTGGAATAATATTAAAATATTATTCCCAAGGACTTAAGCCCCTAGGATTAGCCCTTAGGCTTAACATTTAGCCTCTCTTTCCAACCTTCCATCCCCCAATCCCTTACCCATGGTTTGTGGAAGCTTAGTCCCCCATCACTCATTCATCGTGGTCGGTCCACACGCAGAGATGTTTATCTTTATTAATAATGTGCATAGTTACATGTACAAAATAAATCTCTTGGCCTTCAACACTTAGTCTCCCTGGCCTAATAACTAATAACCCCATCATCTTATATAAACTTAGCTCACCAGCCTATAAATCATAATTGCAATTCATAATGGAATCGGGGCAAGTCCTTGGGGTATTACAATCCCCTCCCCTTATTTTTGCACTTTCCTCAGTGCAACTTTCACACAACATCAACATGATTTTTAAAATATTCAAAAATATGTAGGTATTATGCCCGCATAGCGTCCTCATGCTCCCATTTCACGTCCTCAGGACTGTACCAGGTTTGCTAGACCTTTACAAGCTCAATAGCTCGATTTTAGAGTTGTTTTATTTTCCTGTCCAATATGCACACAGGATGCACTTGCAGGACACCTTGTTGCTCCACCTGAAACACATTCCAATCAATTACATGATTAGCATCAAGTATATATATTTCTTAAGTAATGAAATATGAGACACATTATGTACGGTCATGGATGTGGTAATGCAAGCATATATGAAATGTATATATAAGTATATACTGACAATTTTAATAACATTATAACTGTATACAACATACACAACATACAATAAATAGAGAATTGTACTTATCTTTTGATTGAGAAGACCTTCCACCCCTGAGCAGGGCTATGGCTCCATCGGGGCAATGGCTTCCCAAGATAGCCATGGTCCACAATCCTTATCCACATGGTCTAGGCCAAGGTACCATACCTCAACAACACTCCAACCATTCAAACCTCAGTAGCACTCCAACCAATGGTCTCCCATTCCCTACATGCCCGTCCAACCTAGGAGTATACACCTTCACAAGCAAAGTCCATTGGTGCTACACCTCCCTTTCCTTGGGCTTCATCAATAGGCTGGACCAGAAGTCTTAGAGCACCGTGGCTCGAGGAGTTCCAACTTCCCTCAAAGGTTTCCAAGCAACATCTTCCCAAGATACTCTTTGTAGTCAACATTTTAAATTTTATCAACATCATCTCATCTGTATCAACCACATGCAGTTATCATTAGAGAACATAAAATAATTCATTAGGAACTCCAATTAGTTCGAAAGGAAATTCAACTTTTATCCCCAAAACATGACATTCTATTTCATGATTCATCTTGGTTGTTTCCATATTATGAATGCAACCATCCTTGTGATTTTCCACAGGGACGAAACTGCATACAATTTTCCTGCAAAACTTCATCTTGCATACTGCCAACAAATTGTCAGTATTTTCTATACATCATAATTCAACATGTACAACATCTTATGCAATGATCTTAGAATTTCCCGCACCTAGTAATTCAATCACAATTACCAAACAACTTGACCAAATATAATGACTCATCATTCTATGCATATGCATGTTCATAATTAACAATAGTAAGTTTATTATTTCAATTTTCTGAACATAAAATTTTATGTAGTCTCTATTCCTGTGACTACCTAACTTGTAACATTCCTGTTGCAATGTTTAACAGTTCCTGAAATTTTCTCAACTTCATGGGTTAGCAACATTTTAGCCATTAGTATAATTATTTCCATGCACTAATATATATTCATGTACGTACAAAAAATATTCAACCATTGCATTTAGTATACAATTCTATCACTTATTATGCATGAGTGCAATTCTCAATGCATTCTTATTCAGTGCACCTTGCATTGAATTACATAATGCTCTCTATCTTAGTCATGTATCTCACCATCCATGAGTTGGAATTCTAGCCAATGTGTTTCCACCTTCTACATACACTTCCTATTATCTTCCCAATTAATTGGATGCCTTCCTTTTCGACTCGAACATTACACCAAGAATATAATTATGTGGTGTTCATTAGTGTTAGCAAAAAGGTTGCAGCCCAAGTTTTATTTAAAAGTAGGAAGCTTTTAGTACCTGTGTGGCTCATAACCTTTCCATATCCATACCTTTCCATATTCAACTAGGTCTTTGTCTTATACATGACTAGCTTACTGACATTTATTCCTATAACCATTTTTTATCTTTAATTCTTTGTTTATTACCCCATATCCAAATTAACATGACATTTTACTATGTCAGTGTGTGCATTCTGAAGATGAAAAGATTTGAATTAATACATGCCTCCAGCCTTTACCACCTCCAGTGGTGTGCATTAAAATAATATAATCATGTGATTTTATAAAATAGCTCTCGCTGAGGGAATTCTTACCAAAATTTCCTTTCAACAATTATGCAAAAAGAGTGATAAAAAGAAAACTCATACCTGCATGATTGCATTTAATAATGTTTTTTTTTTTTTTTATACTACCTGAATGTCTAATAGCAGTAGAAGCTTTCATGCTTCTTTTATCAAACTTATAACCAATACTTCAGCTCTTTGTTGCTTCCTTCCTTATGCAACAACATCACCAATAATACTTGCAACATGCAAGCATTCTTTCCTTGGGCTGACCAAACGAGCCATAACATACTTGTTGCCACAAAATTGCAGCAACTTCTTTCTCCCTATAATTTTTTTTTTTTCTTGTTGATCCCAGAAGTATTCAATGCTTCCCGGATTCCTGAATCTTCTTGTGCTCTCCACTGTAATAAATGTGCATGATTATTCCTTCCCTGAGCACTTTTGACGCAGTTCCCCCACCTTAGCGGGGTCTGTTGACCTCCCAATCAATGGATCTTCAACTCTTGGAGCTGGAGAAGCTCTTCGAGTCCCTACTCGAACCTCCACGGAACAAATCCACAGGCCTTGAGCGAAAACTCACCCGTGAGAACTAGTGGCGACACAAGCTTCTCCTACGTGGCCACCGACTATGACCATGTGCCTATCCACAAGGCATTTCAGGATTTCGCTTACCGAGTGTTTCTATATGAGTCACCCTCGATTCTCTCTATCCCTGAAATATGAAACAAGAGTCTAGTACGTGCTATCTCTTCCCTTAACTTCCACCGGCGTGACCTCTAGCTATGACCTGGGGCCCCAACTTTTGAGTGCTATGGGACTTTACCCTTCATGAAATTTGAGGATTATCTCTCCTCCTTTCTCCTGAGGTTCGAACTCCTGAACCCCATTTTCCTCAGATCAAAGGTCTATAGATTTCCAAGTTCGACGGTCTAGATTAATTCCTCGCGAATCGACAATTCCCATTTCGGGGTTTCGAAAAATAGTTTCCCCTCTTTTCTTCTGATCTCTAGTTTTCTGAAATCCACGTGAGTCAGATCCAATGACTCAAAGCTCCTTGTAATCCAATGGTGTGGATCCTTTCTCGTGAATCGGGACTTCACAGTTCACGAAATTAGAAAACATTTCTCTTCCCTTTTTCAACTTCCGTCTTCATGAAATTCAAGTGTGTCAGATCAATGGCTGACACTCACCGTGATTCAATGGTCTAGATCTCTCCTCGCGAATCAGAAGTTTGCCTTTCAGGATTTTCGAGAACAACTTCCTCTGTTCTCCCAACTTTCGATTTTTCGATTTTCCAATGAAAGGAATCAACGGTTCGATCTTATTTGAGATCGACGGTTCAATACCTCCCCTGAGATTTCGAGTGCTGAATGACTCTTAGTGTCATCCTCCTCGCAGTTGCTTTTGATCTAACGATGCACGATTATCGACGCTTATCCCTCCAAGGATTCCTATCATCTGTTCATGTTCTCAATGACTTCTTTCCAAATATCTTGGTGTCAATTCTTCTGGACTTGACTTCCTCCCTAACTTGAGGGATTTCAAATATTTCGAAGGCTTCGACAGTGTTTTCCCTCCTAATCTTTGGTTAATGAAATTTTAACTTCACCTTGCCACAAACTTGTGCTCTGCTATCGAACTTGCATTGTTTCTCCCTGAGCGTTTAACTTACTCAATCTCAAAGGGACTCGACCCTTTTTTGTTTTCCAAAAGACTTTCTGGCACCCTCTTGGCACCCTATATGCTCGTCTCCTGGAGTCTTTTGAACTTAAAACAAGTTCCCTCTGTAAGCACTCCTTGCACTTGATATGCACACTCTACATACAAAAGTTCTACGCTATCTCTTCTGAGATTCGTTTTCTAAAATGGAAGGATTATGTGTCTCTTCCATTTCTTTGCACTTTGTGGCAATTCAAATCAGTTCTGTCACTCATCAACCTTCTGCAATACAATGCGTAGACGACTAGAATTTGTCAGGCCTTCATTTCTTGACAATTCCTTCATCATTCATAAACAATCTAATTTAAGAAAATGTTTCAATTTCATGAATTTTTCAAACTCTGCTCAACTCTGTTCTTTTGGGTAATAGCTCCCTCTTTATTAGTCCCTACCCATGTGACCAAGGATCATGACCAAGTTCTAAACTACTAGGTGCTACTCAGGCCTTCGACATTCAAAGTGTTTAAGGCACACACAACTATCTCCCAGAGTTCTGATTTACCGAATTCATGTAAATCGGGTGGATCGATGGTCTACGTTTACCCAACATCCAACGGTTAAAATCCGTTGTGGTTATTCCATCTTCAAAGATTTTGGGACTTTGGGTTTAGGTCCTTGGGGCTTTCAGACTTGCTTTCCTTTCCAAGCCCCGACTTCCAAAATCATGATTTACTTTACCCTCCAGGCCCACATAGCACAGTTGTCGCCCACAACCACGGTGGCACGTGGCACATTTAGGAGGGTCCACATCAGGTCCCACCATGCTCACTTTTCTTTTCGACCCACTGACACATGGTACACACCCATGTGTCCACATCCATTCCAAGTGAAATCCAACGGTTAGAACTCTCTTAGATCTATGGCGCAGATCCTTTTTGTGTTTCAAGGTTTTGAGGTTTTAGGGTTCCGTGCCTAAGCTCACTCTGTTTTTCCCCAACATACAAAATTGTCTAATCACGACTTACCTTCTGCTTGATCTAACGATCAAGCCTTATACTCCCGATCTATGGTGTAGATCGTTTTGGAACTTTTGGGGTTTCGGGTTTTGGTCCCAGAGGTTCTCGCACTCGCTTCCGTCTCCAAATCCCGACTCCTGAACTTCCGACCTCTCTCACCTTGGTCCCACAGCACAACGGTCACCCACCAAGGTAGTGACACGTGGTTTCCTTAAGAAGGCCCACCTCACTCCCAGTGATGTCATAGGGCCCCACTACTTTCACTTTTCATTTCAAAGTTTCGGGCATCAGGAGTTCATGCATCTACACATCTCGAACTTCTATTTGATGAAATTATGAAATTACGGTCTATTAATATACTTGATCCAATAGTCCTGATTCCCCACGATCTGACAACTCAGATCTCGTCAGCATTTCATGTATCAGGATTTCGTGTGTCATGAGGTCGAAAGATTTTCCACCTTCATCCTCCCTATTCCCAAAATGTTGATTTCTTCCTAGACAATTAACGGTCCAGATCTCTCTTAGATCGACGATTTTGATCCAATCATGAATTCACATTTCGTGAATTCTCACAAACTCACCCTTTGACCATTTCAAGTTACGAGTCAGCGAAAGGCTGATTGCTCTCCACGTGTCCTTTCCGATGGACAGTCCTGACGAATTCAGGATTTTGCATATCGTTCTTTCCACACTCCTGTGCAACTCCAAAGGGTTTTAAGCCTTATGCACGTTCTCCATATCTGACGGTCGTGAGCGTTCTCCTTTCCTCCCAAACATATCCTATGGCTCCAACACTTCTGGTGTGGAGTTCTCTCTCTCCCTGTGGCCATATACCACACCGGCTGCAGTTTTATAATACCTCTACACCTCCTGAGCTTTGTAACATAGTCAAGTAGCCCATTGACACTCAAAAACATTTTGAGGCCTAAAAAATATCTATGCTATAGTCTTCAATATCTTCCTTATCGTCGAATCAATATCTATCCCCTTCAATATAGTCATCTGCTGGCTAGTCCTCCATACACAATTTCTTCTCAAAACCTCGGTCCAAAGACTACTTATCCGGCCCATCCAGGCTCAGCATTGAAACTATGCTCTGATACCATATTGTAACGTTCCCCGACCATCAACCCACTGGCCAGGAAACGCTACTGTGCAGAACAACATCATTCTCATACTTAATTAATAACATGCATTTAAATCAAATTAAACACATTTAACTCAGAGTAAGCACAAGATTTCTGCTAACATAAATAATCCCTAGCATTAACAATAATTCATATGCACAACAAAATACATGATACATATAATCATCACAGGCATGCAAAACATAGTATTAAGCATAAGATGATACTTATCTTTGAAACCGTGGTAATTCCACCAACTGCGTGTAGACCTTCCATGAACCTCCTAGCCTTAGACCACATTTCTCATCATTCTTAGCAGTAGGTCACCCCCGAGTTGGGACTAAGCTCCATTGGGTAAGGAATCCTAGGCTAGGTAAGTTTTACAGGAAGAATACACGTAAAAGAAGGAGGATTCTCTCCCAGGAACCACTTATGCCCACTGCCCACAGACTCTTCTTCCCCACATACCTGTCCCACCCCAGGAGTATACACCTTCTCTGTCACCTAGACAATCCTTCGGTTGCTAACCTCCCTTTCCTTGGGCTTCAGCAACAGACCTGACCGGAAATCCCCGAGCTCTGTGGCAGCTACAGGGTTCCTTCTAGGAGCTTTCTCCTTCCTCCGTGCACTCTCTCACCTAGAGAGAGTCACTCATAGGCTTGGTAAAAGTTTCCTCTTCAAAAAAAATCACCTCCCTCACCTGGAGAGAGGTTACACACAGGTCATACAACCGGTTTCCTTAATCTCGTTCCCGCACAAAGCAGAAAAACAACAAGGCTCAACAAAAAACATACAACAGTAGCAAACCACACCCAGCCAGGAACTGCGTGGCCACTACAGTAAACTGAGACAACAAACACGGGTTTCCCAAACAGATGACAAACAGACGATTCAACATAACAAGGCTCAGCAATTACAAGACACTTTGGGTTTCCCCAACCAACAATAAAAGACAAACTCATGACTCTGGTTTCAGAGATGTGTAAGGTGTACAGAGATTCCAGGCAGAGACTCCCACAATTTAGGTAAAGGATCCAACATAAAACACCCAACAGAGGTCGATCGGGAACGCCCGTCCGTTCAGATGGAAGATGGAGAATGGACTCCCCGAATCAGGTGATGGATGGAGGAATTGGAAGGTTGAACCTCGGATTCAGGTGATGTTTGGAGGAATGTCGACCCAAATCCCATGCAACAGTCGATGGAATGGAAAGTGAACCTCCAACACGACTCATTTCTTGGGTTAAATTGCATGCGCCTGGGTCGACACATGTCACCCATGAAGCTGCATGCATTCCATCAGCATGTGTTCCTCCCTAGGAACTTAGGACAAAACATAGATTTCACTTGGCTTTTGGAATAATATTAAAATATTATTCCCAAGGAATTAAGCCCCTAGGCTTATCCCCTAGGCTCAACACTTAGCCTCTCTTTCCAACCTTTCAGCCCTCAATCCCTTACTCAGGGTTTGTGGAAGCTTAGTCCCCCATCACTCATTCATCGTGGTCAGTCCACACACAAAGATGTTTATCTTTATTAATAATGTGCATAGTTACATGTACAAAATTAGGCTCTTGGCCTTCAACATTTAGGCTCCCTGGCCTAATAACTCATAACCCTGTCATCTTATATAAACTTAGCTCACCATCCTATAAATAATAATTACAATTCATAATGGAATCGGGGCAAGTCCTTTGGGTATTACAATCCCCTCCCCTTATTTTTGCACTGTCCTCAGTGCAACTTTCACACAACAACAACAAGATTTCCAAAATCTTAAAAAATATGCGGGTATTATGCCCGCATAGTGTCCTCATGCTCCCATGTCACTTCCTCAGGACTGTACCAGGTCCACTGGATCTTTACGAGCTCAATAGATCTATTCCAGATTTTTTTTATTTTCCTTTCCAATATGCGCACAAGATGCACTTGTAGGACACCTTGTTGCTCCACCTGAATCACATTCCAATCGATTACATGATTAACATTAGGTATATATATTTCTTAAGTAATGAAATATGAGACACATTATGTACAGTCATGGATGCGGTAATGCAAGCATATATGCAATGTATATATATGTATATACTGACAATTTTAATAACATTATAACTGTATGCAACATACACAACATACAATAAATAGAGAATTCCACTTATATTTTGATTGAGAAGACCTTCCACCCCCGAGTAGGGCTATGAATCCATCGGGGCAATGGATTCCCAAGATAGCCATGGTCCACAATCCTTATCCACATGGTCTAGGCCAAGGTACAAGACCTCAACAACACTCCAACCATTCAAACCTTAGCAACACTCCAACCAATAGTCTCTCATTCCCTACATGTCTGTCCCACCCGGGAGTATACACCTTCACAAGAACAGTCCATTGGTGATACACCTCCCTTTCCTTGGGCTTCAGCAACAGGTAGGACCAGAAGTCTTAGAGCACCGTGGCTCAAGGAGTTCCAACTTCCCTCAAAGGTTTCCAAGCAACATCTTCCCGAGATACTCTTTGTAGTCAACATTTTAAATTTTATCAACATCATCTCATCTGTATCAACCACATGCAGTAATCATGAGAGAACATAAAATAATTCATTTAGGAACTCCAATTAGTTCGAAAGGAAATTCAACTTTTATCCCCAAAACATGACATTCTATTTCATGATTCATCTTGGTTGTTGTCATATTATGAATGCATCCATCCTTGTGATTTTCCATAGGCACCAAACTGCATACAATTTTCCTGCAAGACTTCTTCTTGCATACTGGTAACAAATTGTCAATATTTTATGTACATCATAATTCAACATGTACAACATCTTATGCAATGATCTTAGAATTTCCTGCACCTAGCAAATCAATCAGAATAACCAAACAACTTGACCAAATAGAATGACTCGTCATTCGATGCATATGCATGTTCATAATTAACAATAGTAAGTTTATTATTTCAATTTTCTGAACATAAATTTTTATGTAGTCTCTATTCCTATGACTACCTGGCTTGTAACTTTCCTGTTGCAATGTTTAACAATTCCTGAAATGTTGTCAACTTCATGGGTTAGCAACATTTCAGCCATTAGTATAATTATTTCCATGCAATAATATATATGCATGTACTTACAAAACATATTCAACTATTGCATTTAGTATACAATTCTATCACTTATTATGCATGAGTGCAATTCTCAATGCATTCTTATTCAGTGCACCTTGCATTGAATTACATAATGCTCTCTATCTTAGTCATGTATCTCACCATCCATGAGTTGGAATTCTGGCCAATGTGTTGCCACCTTCTCCATACACTTTCTATTATCTTCCCAATTAATTGGATGCCTTTCTTTTCAACCCGAGCATTACACCAAGAATATAATTATGTGGTGTTCATTAGTGTTAGCAAAAAGGTTGCAGCCCAAGTTTTATTTAAATGTAGGAAGCTTTTAGTACCTGTGTGGTTCATAACCTTTCCATATCCATACCTTACCATATCCAACCAGGTCCTGGTCTTATACATGACTAGCTTACTGTCATTTATTCCTATAACCATTTTTTATCTTTAATTCTTTGTTTATTACCCCATAACCAAATTAACATGATATTTTACTATGTCAGTGTGTGCATTCAAAAGATGAAAAGATTTAAATTAATAAAGGCCTCCATCCTTTACCACCTCCAGTGGTATGCATTCAAATAATATAATCATGTTATTTTATAAAATAGCTTTGGCTGAGAGAATTCTTACCAAAATTTCCTTTCAACAATAATGCAAAAAGAGTGATAAAAAAAAAACTCATATCTGCATGACTGCATTTAATAATTTTTTTTTTTTTTTATATACTATCTGAATGTCTGATAGCAGTAGAAGCTTTCATGCTTCTTTTATCAAAATTATAACCAACACTTCAGCTCTCTGTTGCTTCCTTCCTTATGCAACAACATCACCATCAATACTTGCAACATGCAAACATTCTTTCCTTGGGCTGACCAAACGAGCCATAACATACTTGCTGCCACAAAATTGAACCAACTTCTTTCTCCCTATAAAATTTTTTATTTTTTTATTTTTTCTTGTTGATCCCAGAAGTATTCAATTCTTCCTGGATTCCTGAATCTTCTTGTTCTCTCCACTGTAATAACTGTGCATGATTATTCCTTCCCTGAGAACTTTTGACACAGTTCCCCCACCTCAGTGGGGTCTGCTGACGTCCCAATCAATCGATCTTCAACTCTTGGAGCTGGAGCAACTCTTTGAGTCCCTACTAGAACATCCATAGAACAAATCCACAGGCCTTGCACGAAAACTCACCCGCGAGAACTAGCAGCGACACAAGTTTCTCCTACGTGGCCACCAACTATGACCACACACCTACCCACAAGACGTTTTAGGATTTCTCTTACTGGGTGTTTCGATATGAGTCACCCTCTACTCTCTCTATCCCCAAAATCTGAAACAAGAGTCTAGCGCATGCTATATCTTCCCTTAACTTCCACCGGCGTGACCTCTAGCTATGATCCGGGGCCCCAACTTTCGAGCACTACGGGTCTTTACCCTTTGCGAACTTCAAGGATTAGCTCTCCTTCTTTAGTGCGTGTGGGATTCAAAAACATGAAGTATGTAAACCAAATGTTATGGAATTTCCCATATTGACAAGAATCAACAATGCTCATAACACATGAATTCAAGTGGGGATTCACAAAGACAAGGTATTTAAGCTTCTTTGGGAAGCTTTCATTAAGTGACAAATAAAATGGTGCACCCAACAATATGATGGTAGAATATTTATCTAGGTGTGAGTTATGTGATGGATTTGATGTTGTGGAAGGGTACACCGTATCATGGAATATATAAGAGCCAAGTAGAAGAGATATTGTTTTAGTCTTTAGATGCCAAAGAAAAGTATTATGCGATGAACCAATTCTCATTGATGAACCAAGCATCCAAAATGAGGAAATTTATGGATTATTTAAAATCTAACCCTTTATTGACATTCTGTAATATTTGTTGTCCTTCATAAATGACAAGTGATTTAAAATATTTACAATTTTTTAAAGGGTGTTTTTTGAATTGCTCTTTTAAAAAAATTTGAACCCCTTGAAAAAACTAAAAATATTTCAATTTTAATAAGTATATCTATCTCATCTCACATTAGGTATTCAATACTTCTATTGATGGAAAAACTGTTAGTGTTAAATTAATGAAAAGACGTTAATGTACGTTAGTATTAAACTGGTGGAAAGACATTAATGTACGTTATGAACTCTTAGAATAAAAAAAATTAGAAATAACAAAAGTTATGAACTCTTGGAATAGCTCTCTGCGAGAGTCTTTAAAATAATATTACACATAGATTTTTAGAGTTTGAACACAATGTTTTCCTAAAGAACAACACATTATTCCTGATACTTGAATGATAAAAGGAATGTGTTCATCGATAAAATGAATGTGTTCATCCATATGGACTGGGATGGGGATCCCGTGGACCAAATATAATAGCAGGCCTGGAAGATAAAGAGAAAAGAAATTAGGACTTGAATTTACTAGTAAGCAATAAACCAATAAAGTTAGATGATCATAGATTGGGAAGAAAGAAGGGAAATGCTTTAAAAATAAGTGTACTCACAAAATTGAAAGTGGAATGATGGATGGACCTCCCCCACCTTTGCTAAGTATTCATATATATATAAATAGAACTTGATTCCTTGCACTTCAACTGCTTCTTGGATTAGTTATCTATTTTAACGAATTCTTGAGCCACTCTTCGATATACTCTTTTAGCGGTGGGATTGATATGTTCTTCTTCACCTGGAGAAAGAATATCTCATCCTCCATTGCTTTGAAATTAGAGTGTAATTATTGAATTGATGACAGATCATCTTCATTATCATTCACAAAATTAACTAACCATCACTTTAATCTCATCCTATGAAAAGTTAGTGAGATTATTAAACTCACTATCCCATGAAGTTTTGTGTATGTTTAACTTTGTTTCCAATTGCTCCTTGGTTAATAACTCATATTCTCTAACCAATTGTGGAACCTCAAATTTCTTAACTATTTTGAGTGATTTCAAAAATAAATCACTTCTTTTTCCATCAACCTTTTCATAAATTGAAATAAATTCATGCAAGATTTCTATTCTTTCCAACCATCCAATCTTTACTTGCTTTATTCTATTATTCAAGGGAAAGTTTTGTTGTTTCCTAGTGAAGTAACTCATACTTGTCACTCATTCCAAAAATGTACATAGAGTGCTTTTATATAAAAACTCATCTTGCTCTAAGTCCTTTTGTCGATATTCAATAAAAGTAGTAATTCTTTGTCCCAAATTCCTCAAGCTAGTGCTGACTTCTTTATTGTTTGTATCTAGTAGCTTGATGATGTCACACATTTTAATGTTTGTATCTAGATTGAATATGGAGGGTTTTGATTGCTAATGAATACTTATTGTAGTAGTGTCATGAGTTCTAGATGCAAGAGTGCATGAGAAGATTTGAACTTGTCATTTGAGGATTTTTTTTCCATCAACCTTTTCACAAATTGAAATTAATTCATGTGAAAGATTTCTATTCTTTCCAACCATCCAACCTTTACTTGATTTATTCTATTATTTGAGGGAAATTCTTGTTGTTTCCTAGTGAAGTAACTCATACTTGTCACTCATGCCACAAATGTACATAGAGTGTCTTTATAGAAAAAATCATTATGCTCTAAGTACTTTTGTCGATATTCAATAAAAGTAGCAATTCTTTGTCCCAAATTTCTCAAGCTAGTGATGAATTCTTTAATATTTATATCTAGTAGCTTGAATATGCCACACATTTTAATGTTTTCATCTAGCTCGAAGATGGAGGTTTTTGACATGCTAATGAATACTTCTTGTAGTAGTGTCATGAGTTCTAGATGTAAGAGTGCATGAAAATATTTTAACTTGTCATTTGAGGATTCTTTATAAGGAGCCATGAGTGAATCTAAGAGGTAGAAACTACAACGACTATGGCTAATAATTCCTAGGTGGAAATGGGTGCAAGGACGTTGAGGGTGGAATTGAGAAACCCAATAAACCCTATAAACCTAGATAAATGTGGAAGTTGGACTAGGTAATGCTAGTAATTGAAGAGAATTGTAAAGGTAAATTGTTGTGTATTCCGTACTGAGAGAGGATTAAAAACCCATAAAAATAGAACTGAAACAATACTAAATAAATAAACTAAAAACCAATGAGATCTAGGTGGGATTTATTGGCTTCCATAGACCATATTTGATGATGTCTTCTTGTTTGAGAAAGCATTCCACTTCAATTCTAAACCGATCTGTGGTTATTGATGAGAGAAGGTGCCAACATAGATCTAGGTGGGAGGGCACACTCTAAAGGAACCATATCTGATCTAGATGTTGTTTAACTTGTTCTTATACATTAGGTATCTACTAATAGTCATTCTCTCAACGGGGGAGATAATTGTTTCTAAGAGGAGAATGAGATAGAGCGTATTTCCTTTAATTTTGATATTATAGGTTATAAACTTATTTTGTATTTGATCTATCTTTCTCCAGGATTCATGAGAGATACTACAACCCCAGAATTCAAATCCATAAATAATAACAGGTGTAAAAATAGACTCAAAGAGGAGTATCTTCTTATTCCAACTCCAAAAATCGATGGATTTACAATTGTTTTCAAGCCCATAATAAGCTTTCCATCCCCCAATAATCCTTTTCTCAATGCTATAATTCCAATTGAGCTTGTGGTGAATATCAATTCCAAGATATTTGTATGAAGTCACTTCCTCCAAGTTGTTGTTTTCATATACAAAGGTATCATAAGGGATCTTATTTGATTTAATAATCATGACCTTAGTCTTATCAATATTAATAGTCATACCCATATTCGAACATAAATTCTCGAGGATTCTTAGTTGGTTTTCAAGATAATGGGGACTCCTTTCCATAAGAACGACATCATCGGCATAAAGAAGAATATTGATGACTATATCAGTGGGAGTAGGGCCGACACAACCTCATCTTTCCAAGCAATATTCTAACTTGTCAATGTATATGCAAAAAAAGGTAGGGGACAAGGGACAACCTTGTTTGACTCCAATATTGCAGTTAATCTCTTTTGACTAACCCTTAGTGTTTTAAACTTAGCAATAACATTCTCATACATCCTTATTGCAACAACCCTCAACTCAAGAGGCACTTTATATCTTCCAATCTATTCCAAAGGTTTTTCCTAGGAACCATGTCAAAATCTTTTCTAAAGTCAACAAAACAACAAAAAATATTGGTTTTAGTATTGTGGAACTCCTCTACAATTATCCTAAAGGTAACAAGATGATCCATAGTTGAATGATATCTCCTAAAATTGGCTTGTCCTTTATCTCTTTTACCACGACTTTCTAGCCAAAGGCTAATCTTCTTTTCCAAAATAATTCCATAAATCTTGGCTAAAATCAGGCTAATCATAATGGTCCTATAATTAGAGGGAATGTTTCTATCCCCATGTTTAAAAATAGGAACAATGAGGCTTTGCGTACAGGGTTTAGGGAAGCCCTGCTTGACTGCTAAATTGAAGAGCTTGTGTATGTGAGGGATAAGGATAGGCCCTCTAATTTAAAAAATTTCATCTTGGTAGCCTTCAATGTCCTTAGCTTTCCCATTTGCAAGTTACTTAACCCCGAAATCTATGTCATCTAAAGAAACAACTTCTTCCTTTGTAGGGACAATATGAATGGTGTCCATGGCATTAGGGAACTCGTAAAGAATTTTAAGGTAGGAATTATAGTCCCTTAAGGAATCCTATTATTTTATTTAGTATTGCGGTTTAGAATTTGGCTCCAGAACTTCTTAGGATCCAACTTATATCACTGTGATAGTTTCTCTTGCCTTTTATTGATATAGTACCTTTTTTTCCTTTTAATTAGGGATTTTTATGTATTGATCTTATTGAGTTTTAAGGAATCATTAGAAGCATCCCTAATGGATTTCCTAGCAATTTTACATTCTTTATCATACCAAGGGTTGGTCCTTCTATTATTCTTTCTATAGGACACCTCGAAAGAGAACTTATTAATAGAAGTGGAAAGGGTAGTTGTAAAATTATGATAGAGTTCTTCAATGTTGTCCTTATAAGTTAAGAGGTTTAATTTACTATTTAAATCCTTTAAGAAAAATGTCAAATTTACTTTTGTCAAAGCACAAATTCTTTTGATTATCATAATTCTCTTCAATGGCGCTCCCGTGCATGGAAACTTTTAGAGTTAGGGTTAAAGGTTTATGATCAGAGTCGGGTTCATGGTCATTTAAAAGGTCAAAAGTTGTTATTTGGTTGGAAATGGGGATATCAAATATCACATAATCTATGAAATTACTACCTAGCCCATGAATACAAGTCATTTGGTTGGATTTTGATGACTTCATTACTCCATTGCAAATTATTAGGTCTTCAGAGCTACAAAGCTTGACCAACTCAACACCAAACAAATTCTCAATTATGTCTTCAAACCTTCTTTTGTAGCTATTAGATAAAACAAGGTCCTCATCTAGCAATAAAGGATTATGGATGGAATCAGTACTTAAAAGAGTAACTTGTTTAGTTGAATTTCTAACATTAAAGTCTCCTAGCAGGAGGACAATACCTTCATTTTTCAAACTATAAATATCTTGTTCTAAATTATTATAGGGAAAATTGTTATCTAGATTTTTTCTTATAAAAAGTAGAATTAATAGGTGAAAAATAACAAATTTCTATATACATCTTCTTAGCATTGGTGTCTGAAATTTCTATCCAAATGTACTGATTGAGAGGGTCGATCTTATGAAGTTGAATGTGAGGAGAAATGCTCTTTCTAATATAACGAGATATGCCTCCTATCCCTCTATGGTGGGATTTTTTGTTCCATGTCGACCACAAGACAAATTCTTCTATGTTAGGGACCTTAGACTCCTCATGCTCCCAAGTTTCAACTAGACAAATAATATCAATATCACTCGGGATCCAACTTATCATAGGACC